>CM054149.1:55953698-55963698 GCA_028751875.1 Rapana venosa | reverse complement strand
GCACGTGCGCGCACACACACATGCACGTGCGTGTGCACACACATGCACATATATAATCGCGCGCGCACACACATATACACATAGACACAGACATACGCACACATGCATCTGATATTGCTCAGAGTAAAAAAAAACAAGTTTACAACTTAATAATAATAAATAATATATGGAATTTATATAGCGCTGAATCTTGTAAAAAACAAACAAATCGAAGCGCTTGCACTCAATCATTTACAGGCATGCAACTCTCCTTTAACATAATGAACAACAGATTTCAAAAACCATGCGCGCGCACGTATGCACGCATGCACGCACACACACGCACACACACACACACACACACACACACACACACACACACACACACACACACACACACACACACACACACACACAACACACACACACACACACACACACACACACACACACACACACACACACACACACACACTTTGAACAACACTTAGAAGGTGAAAGATGCTGTTGAAAATTAGGGACAGATATGTGGGGGGAAAGTCTCAGGTAGGAAATAAGTGTGTTTTGAGGCTGGATTTGAAGGTATCGAGTGAAGGCTTTTGGCGAAGTGAAAGAGGGAGGTCATTCCAGGTGGATGGACCAGAAACAGAGAAGGAGCGACGGCCAACAGTGGTTTGTTTGAATCTGGATGTTCGAAAGCACAAAGTATCTGCGGCTGAACGAAGGGAACGGGATGGAGTGTACAGGTGAAGACAGTTACAGAGATAAGAGGGTGCAGATTTGTGGAGACATTTGAAACAGAGGATATTGATTTTATACTCCAGTCTTTGTGAGACAGGCAACCAGTGAAGAGATCGCAGAAGAGGAGTGATGTGTTCAGATTTTTTCTTTCTTAGGACCAGTCGAGCTGCAGAGTTTTGTATGCGTTGAAGAGATTGGATAGATGATGCTGGCAGGCCAGCCAAAAGAGAATTACAGTAGTCTAAACGTGAAAGAATGAGAGATGTGACAAGCTTGGAAGTTGCATCAGTGGACAGATACTTGCGAATCGCGCTTATTCGCCGTAATTGATAGTAGCAAGACTGGCAGGTCTGGGTGATGAATTTTTTCATAGAGAGTGTGTTGTCAAGAACTACTCCTAAATACTTCACAGAGTTGGACAAAGGAACTGACGTATTGCCGAATTCTATTGAAGTTTTTGCGATAGAGGAAAGTTTATGTTGGGTCCCTATGAGCATGGCTTCGGTTTTATCGGCATTAAGTTGTAACTTGTTCTGAGTCATCCAGTTTTGAATGTCTTGAAGGCAGTAGGACATATTTGTCAGGAGGGAAGGCAAGTTTTCAACAGTATCGCTGCACTGAAGCTGAGTATCATCGGCATAGAAATGATGATCAATATGGTGGTTGTTTATTATATGTGAGATTGGAGCAGTGTAGAGAGTAAAGAGAACAGGGCCCAGGACTGATCCCTGTGGGACTCCACATTCCATTTTGACAGGTTTTGATTGAATTTTGTTTACAATAACTTTCTGAACCGGTCTGTGAGGTATGAAGTAAACCAGGTGAGGGCTGTGCCGTTAATACCAAACGTATTTTGGAGGCGAGAAAGAAGAATTGAGTGATCTATGGTATCAAAGGCTGCAGATAAGTCAAGAAGAGTGAGGAGGGAGATTTTTCCTGCATCAGAAGCAAGTAGAAGTGTATCTAAAGTGTGGACTAGGGTGGTTTCGGTGCTGTGGTTGGGGCGATAGGCAGACTGAAAAGTAGGAAGAAGATCATTGGAATGAAGGTGACTGTTGAGCTGTTTGAGAACAACTTTTTCTAGTACTTTAGAGACAAAGGGTAAGTTTGAGACAGGCCTATAATTCTTCAGAATGTTGGGATCGAGGTCGTGCTTTTTCAGTAGAGGTGTGACTATTGTTGTTTTAAGAGCTGATGGAAAATTTCCTGACTGAAGAGATGAGGTTACTATTTTAGTGATAATAGGCACAAGTTGTGGAAGGCATTGTGAGAAAACAGGAGCAGGTATGGGATCAAGGTCGCATGATTTTATAGTCATTTCCTTCAGAATTGTCATGATTTCTTTTTCACTTGTGTAATGGAAGGAAATAAGAGGAGTGCCAGTGAACTGGGGATCAGGAGGCGCAGGCTGGAATTGAG
This sequence comes from Rapana venosa, assembly GCA_028751875.1. Classification (NCBI taxonomy): domain Eukaryota; kingdom Metazoa; phylum Mollusca; class Gastropoda; order Neogastropoda; family Muricidae; genus Rapana; species Rapana venosa. The sequence goes on along the minus strand of CM054149.1, from coordinate 55,961,559 downwards.
TCTGATCCAGTCTGGAGCGTATGTTTTGAACTTTGTCTGAAAAGAAGGCAGAAAATATGGATGGAAGTTCAGACAGGCTGTGGGTGTTAGGCAGAGGAGTTGTTTTTGCAGATCCAAGGAGATTTGAGGTGAGGGAAAAAAGAGATTTTATGGATGTAGCACAGAGAACTTGGGAAGAGTAGTAGTCTGTCTTTGCTGAATGGATTCAGAGTTTGACTTTGTTTATTTGTTTTCGGAAAAGCTGTTTGTTGATTTCGGTTTTTGACTTAATAGCATATGAACGAACTAACGAACGAACTAACGCGTGCATGAACGGATGCACGCACACACACACATATTCTATTTCATATATACTTGCACAGAGAGAGAGAGAGAGAGAGAGAGAGAGAGAGAGAGAGAGAGAGAGAGAGAGAGGAAATACAATGAAAAGAAGAAAAACAGGAAGAAGAAAGAAAGAAGAAGAATGCAAAGAATGCGAAGAATGCAAAGGAGAAGAAGAATGGAAAAAAGAATGGGAAGAGAGATGAAAAGAAGAATGTAAAGAATAAGAATTTGAAGAAGCAGAAGTATTTGAAGAAGAATTGCGAAGAAGAATTGCGATGAAGAAGAAGAAGAAGGTGAAGAAAGGGAAGAAGAAGAAAAATGCGAAGAAGTAGAATGCAAGAAGAAGAAGAATGCAAAGAAGAAGTACATTGCAAGTAGAAGAAGAATGCGAAGAAGAAGAAGAATGCGAAGAAGAAGAATGCACGAAGAAGAATGCAAAGAAGAAGTACAATGCAAGAAGAAGAAGAATGCGAAGAAGAAGAAGAAAAATGCAAGAAGAAGAAGAATGCGAAGAAGAAGAAGAATGCAAAGAGGAAGAATGCGAAGAATGCGAAGAAGAACTGCAAAGAGGAAGAATTGTGAAGAAGAAGAATTGCAAAGAAGAAGAAGAATGTGAAGAAGAAAAAGAATGCAAAGAAGAAGAATGTGAAGAAGAAGAAGAAAAATGCGAAGAAGAAGAAGAATTAGAGGAAGAAGAATTTGGAGAATTTGAAGAACTTGAAGAATTTGAAAAATTGAAAAAGAAGAAGAGGAAGAGGAAGACAGAGGTACACCATGAGGGAAAAACATGTTTAGGAACTTAATGCCAGCTTTTCTGGCTCCAACAAATCTCTGAATTATGGCCTTAGGCTGATAATCAATGATACACATTCACTCATTTTGTGTCATTCTCTTTCTTTTTCTTCATTTCTATCTTCTTTCTTTCTTCCTTGCCTTCTTCCTTTTTCTTCTTAAAATTTGAAGTTTTTGCTCCTTGTCTTGTATAGTTTGTGCCCAATGTCTCTGTCTGTACATTAATCCACAGGCAAAGTTGCTGTCCGTCTGTCTCCCTCTCTCTACCTGTTTCTCTCTCACTCTCTCCTCTCCTCTCTCTCTCTCTCTCTCTCTCTCTCTCTCTCTCTCTCTCTTCCTGTGTATGCGCGCGTGCGTGCGTGCGTGAGTGCGTGCGTGTGTGTTTGTGTGTATGTATGTATGTCTGTGGGCATGCGTGCGTATGTGCGTGGGTGCGTGTTTGTGTGCATACGTACGTGCGTTTGTATATGTTTGCGTGCGCGTGCACGTATGCGCACACATACACACATAAATTAGGGGACGGCATAGCCTGGTGGTCAGAATATTGCGCTCGCAATCTGACGAGCCAGGTTCGAATCCCGTTAAAGGGTATTTTTACCCTGGACTCAACATCAGTGCCGACTCCACTCTACCAAATAGTCCTTCAGATGAGACTTTAAACCAAGGCCCCGTGTACGAATGTACGCAGAACATCTTGCACACACTTAAACCCTGTTGCGCCTGTTAGGCCATTGTGTGCCGGTGGGAACAGATGACAATATTTACAAAACTGCATACACACGGGGACTGGATGTAAAAAAACACATAAGTGTTTATTCCATTATCCTCGATATAAAATAATACAGAAATACGTACATGAATATGTGCGGGTGTCTATGCATTATTCAAGCACGCAGGCGTTTGCACTTGTGTGAATGCTTTACACATACAACCTAAACTTCACCAGTGTTTTTTTGGTACGTTTTTCACGAGGAAACAAGAATCAATGCATGTGTGGGTGCGCGTGTTTGCGTGCGTGCATGCGTGCCTGCGAGCATGTGTGTGTACATGTAACAGTGTGTGTTTGTATGTGTTTGTATGTGTGTGTTTGTGTAACAGTGTGTGTTTGTATGTATGTGTGTGTTTGTGTGTGTTTGTGTGTGTGTGTGTGTGTTTTGTGTGTGTGTCTCTGTGTGTGTGTTTGTGTGTGTGTTGTGTGTGTGTTTTCCTACGCATTTATTTTAGCAATGAAAAACACCCTTCCAAAATATGAATTGTCCACATAGTTTCTGTTTGTTTATTCTTGAGCTTTGTAACCCCTTTCGTTGCATAATTTGCGTTGTTTGTCTTTTACTGTTGCTCCTTCACCTCTTCTTCATCTCCTTCTCTCCTTCAAACGCTCAGACAGCAATTATTGCTGTCTGTCATATGAGCGAAAATGTGTTGCGCTGCCGTTAAGCGCCTGACAAGTCAGGCCCAGCGCATCTGACTTCAGTGTGGGAGAGAAATGTCATCTTATAAATCTTTCTGGGGAAAAAAGGCAGGAGAACGGACCAAGAAGGCAGAAAATAGTAAAGAAGGAGGTGACAGGAAGAAAAGGAATAAAGCAGAAACAAAGAGAGGGATAAAAGAGAGGGAATTCCTAGCACAGAATTTCCAGAAGGTGGGGATGCTATTATCTACTGACAGGTCCCCGGCATCCCCACGGGGGATCCTTCCTTATCTCACTCCCCCTCCTTCCTTCCTTTCCCTTCCTGTCTTCCTTTTTGTCTGGATTCCTTCCTTATTTTATCTGTTTTCTTTTTCCTTCCTCAGCTACAACTCCTAGGTTCACCCATGGTGAGAGGTTTTTTTTTTTTACCCCCCACCACGTAGGTAGCTGCGTTCCGACTTCGGGGATTGCATGCTGGGTATGGTCGTGTTTCGGCAAACCCACCGAACTCTGCCGTGAATTTCAGGATCTTTAACGTGCATGTTTGTGTGATCTTCTGCATGTGTATATCATACACGAAGGATATGAAGGCACTGGCAGGTCTGCGTTTGATGTTGACCTGGGAGATGGTAAAAATCCCCCACGTTTTCATTCACCAGACGACGCAGCCGAGATTCGAACCCACGACTTCGTAGAGTCGTGAGATTGAAGTGGAACGGTCTTAACCATTCGGCTACAGCGTCCGTAGGTTCCTTCCTTGTAAATTCCAGCCCCCCCCCTCTCCTTTTGTTATTTTTTCTCTGCCATTCTGGGATGGCAAGGCTGTGCCATCTGCTTGTGTGCCGCAGGAGTAATGGCAGGAAAAGAAACAAAAGGAAAGTGGAGTGAGGAATGGAGGAGAGGCGGGGTGGGGGGGGGGGGGGGGGGAGGGGTGGGGGTTGGGGGTTGGGGGGTGGGGGGGGGGTGGGGGGCTGGAGTTGTGAGAGAACCAAACACTGCAGATTTATTCCGGATTATTTATGTTGTTTTGTTTCTTTAGATCCTTCGCTGCGAGATAAGAGAGGGGAGAGAGAGAGAGAGAGAGGGGGGGGGGGGGGGGGAAGAGGGAGAGAGAGAGGGGGGAGAGAGAGAGAGAGAGGGGGAGAGAGAGAGAGAGGAGAGAGAGAAGTGAGAGAGATAGAGAGAGGAGAGATGGGGAGGGAGAGAGAGGAGAGGGAGAGAGAGAGAGGAGAGAGGGAGAGAGGAGTGGAGAGTGAGGAAGAGGGAGAGAGAGAGAGAAGGGGAGAGGGAGAGAGAGAGGAGAGAGAGAAGAGGGAGAGGAGAGAGAGAGTGAGATAGAGGAGAGAGAGTGAAGAGAGTGAAGAGAGGAAGAGAGAGGAGGAGAGAGAGAGGAGAGAGAGAGAGAGAGGAGAGAGAGACAAAAGAGAGAGTGAGAGAGCTGAGAAGAGAGATGAGAGAGAGAGAGAGAGGAGAGAGAAGAGAAGAGAGAGAGAGAGAGATGAAGAGAGGAGGAGAGGAGATGAGAGAGGGGTGGAGAGAGAGAGAGAGAGAGAGAAGAGAGAAGAGAGAGAGAGGAGAGAGAGAGAGAGAGTAGAGAGAGAGATGAGATGTGATGTGAGGTAAGAGAGAAGAGAGGAGGAGAGAGAGAGAGAGAAGGAAGAGAAGGAAGAGAAAAGGGAGGATGCTGCTGTGGTGGTCTGTTTTTTTATTTTATCGATCAATGATGGAGAGACTTGCACATGCCTGCTCTGGCTTTGTTTCTGAGTTCTAAGTTTTTATACTTTCATGCAAGCACGCAAGCTAAAGCACAGACTTTTGGATACACGCGCGCATACACATATGTTTAAGTGAAGAAAAGCAGATGCCTTGCTTATTCAATGTACCATCTGGAAGTAAACATTTGACTTGACTTGACTTGAACTGGTGAGCGCGCACACATGCACACATACACGCGTGCGGGTGGACACACGGGCGCATGCACACACGCATACACAGACATACACGGAAACTATAGCTCTCTCTGTTTTTCACATATTCTGTGCAGAGAGAGAGAGAGAGAGAGAGAGAGAGAGAGAGAGAGAGAGAGAGAGAGAGAGAGAGAGAGAGAGAGAGAGAGAGAGAGGAGAGACGAGAGACAGACAGAGACAGAGAAACAGTCAGACAGATAGAGGAAGAGAGAAGATACTTTGCAATAAGAATTCAAAAACCAATGCAATGAAGAATGCGAAGAAGAAGAATGCAAAAAAGCAGAAGAATTTGAAAAAACAAAAGAAAAAGAATTGAACAGAATGCAAAGAAGAAGAATGCGAAGAAGAAGTATGCAAAGAAGAACTGCGAAGAAGAATACGACGAAGAAGAAGAAGAAGAAGAGAAGAAGAAGAAGAAGAAGAAGAAGAAGAAGAAGAAGAAGAAGAAGAAGAAGAAGAAGAAGAAGAAGAAGAAGAAGAAGAAGAAGAAGAAGAAAAAATTGTGAAGGAGAAGAATGCGAAGAAGAAGAATGTGAAGAAGAAGAAGAATGTAAAGAAGAATGTGAAGAAGACAAATGCGAAGAATACTGCGCAGAAGAAGAAGAAAAATAAGAAAAATCGAAGAATGCAAAGAAGAAGAACAAGAAGAAAAAGGAGAGGAAAAAGAAGAAGAAGAAGAGGAAGAAGAAGAAGAAAAGAAGAAAAAGAAGAAGCAGAAGAAGAAGAAGAAGAAGAAGCAGAAGAAGAAGAAAAGAAGAAAAAGAAGAAGCAGAAGAAGAAGAAGAAGAAGAAAAAGAAGAAGAAGAAAAAGAAGAAGAAGAAGAAGACGAAGAAGAAGAAGAAGAAGAAGAAGAAGAAGAAGAATGCAAACAATGTGAAGAGCACAAAGAAGAATAAATGAGACAAGAAAAGTTGAAAATTAAAGAAAAGCGAACAGAAATAACACGAAAAGAAGAGAAAACCTTTTGTGCTGATTTATTGCTGGTACCAAGGAAAATCTCTGAACGAGATGGGTAAGAAAACAGTGGCGATACGAAGAAGGGAAAGAAAAAAAAAGCTAGATTAACAAAAATATAATCACAATGTAAATTTTCATACACAATCAGTTTTTCTCCTCCTCTACGTTGTAAACTGATAGTTTCTGCCAAGAAAAGCCACATGAATGTGAAATCACACACACAGAATTTGTGGAATAGAGATGCCATACATATATAGACACATCTGACGCCAGGAGTTTGTTTTGTGCACATAACAAGCTAATATACAACTCTGAATTCTGAGCTGGTGTCTCTGTTCTCCTCAATCATTCAGGAACAAAATGATAAGAAAGCAGAAAAGCAGAAGAGAAGGAGAAGGAAAAGAATTGGAAAGATGACTTGCGAAGAAATGCGCAGAAGAAGAATTGCGTAGAAGAAGAATTGCGAAAAAGAAGAATTGCGAAGAGAGACGAGGTGAAGGAAAAGAAAACACTTTTAAAGAAGAGTTGCAAAGAAGAACTGCGAAAAGAAGAAGAAGACTTTGAAGAGGACTTTGAAGAAGAATGCGAAGAAGAATGCGAAGAAAAGAAGAAGAATGGAAAGAAGAGCGCGAAAAAAATGCGAAGAAGAATGTGAAGAAGAAGAATAGGAAGAAGAAGAAGAATACGAAGAATGTGAAGAAGAAGAAGAATAAGAATAAGAAGAAGAAGAAGAATACGAAGAAGAAGAAGAATGCGAAGAAGAAGAATGCTAAGAAGAAGAATGCTAAGAAGAAGAATGCGAAGAGGAAGAAGAATGCGAAGAGGAAGAAGAATGCGAAGAAGAAGAAGAAGAAGAATGCGAAAGAGAAAAAAAAGAATGCGAAGAGGAAAAAGAATGCGAAGAGGAAGAAGAATGCTAAGAAGAAAAAGAAGACTGTGAGGAAGAATGCGGAGAAGAAGGATTGCAAAGAAGAAGAGTGATAAGAAAAATTGCGAAGAAGAATTGCGAAGAAGAATGGGAAGAAGAATGCGAAGAAGAGGAGGAAGAAGAATAAGAATGCAAAGAATGCGAAGAATAAAAATTGCGAAAAAAATGAAATGTGAAGAAGGTAAAAGAAAGAAGAGGAGAACTAAAAAGAAGAAAAGCGGAGGAGGAAGAGAAAAAGATAAGGAAAAAGAAGACAGAGGGAAGGACGAAGAGTGAGAAAGAGAAGGAGAAGGAGGAGAACAAGAAGATTGCTGATGTACATAGTGAGAAAAATCCTGCTCTTTTGGAAATAGTACCCCAGCTTTTCTGGCTCTAGCAATCCTCCGAATTAGTTATTGCCTGTCTTACAACCTTTCTTTGCTGTTTCGTTGATTTCTCTTATATCTTTACATCTTGTTTGTTTCTTTCTTTGTTTCGTTCTTTCTTCTTTATTTCCTTCTTTTCTTTCTTTTTTTGTTTGTTTCTTTCTTCCTTCTTCCTTCTTCTTCTTTCATTGTTCTTTTTTTCTTTCTTTGTTTGTTTGTTTATTTCTTACTTTCTTTCTTTTTTCTTACTTCCTTTCCTTCTTCTTCTTTCTTTTTTTCTTTTCTTTCGTTTTTTCTTTTCTCTTTCTTTCTTTTTCTTTTTTCATATTCTTTTCTTTCTTCTTCTTTTTCTTTTTGTTTGTTTTCTTTTTTTCTATTTTCTTTCTTTACTTTTTTTCTTTTTTCTTAATTTCTTTCTTTCTTTCTTTCTTTTCTTTCTTTCTTTCTCTCTTTCTTTTCTTTTCTTTCTTATTTTTCTTTCTTTTTTCTTTCTTTCTTTTTTTCCCTTTCTTTCTTTCGTTCTTTCTGGAGTTTGACCTATTATTCTGTTCTGTGTCAAATTAGGTATAAACGCAGCATGTGTGTGTGTGTGTGTGTGTGTGTGTGTGTGTGTGTGTGTGTGTGTGCGTGCGTGCGTGCGTGTGCGTGTGTGTGTGTGTGTGTTCTTTCTTTAATTTAACGTCTTTACACATGAAGCGATATTAGACAAAATAAGAATGTGGTGTGTGTGTGTGTGTGGTGTTGTTTGTTGTTGTTTGTTGTCTTCAATTTAACGTCTGTTCACTTTAAGTGATATTAGACGAGGGAAATAGAAAGTGTAATGGAAGTTAAAGAAGGGAGAGGAAGGAGTGGAAGGAGAAAAGGTTAAGAAATAGCATCAGTGTTGGTATTTTTGTGAGAAAAAAACCCCAACCCCCCCCCCCCCCCACAAAAAACCCACCTAGAAAAGTAAGGATAATACTTCTAAACAGGAGCAAAATGTAATATCCCTGTGGAAGACATGATTGATTACTAAATGTTTGTAGTTTACTATCTTAACTCCTGCCACGGCTGTGGTAAGCTTGGATGTTTCAAATGCGTTGTTGCTGTTAGAATGTAGTGTATGTTGTCATAGGG
>CM054149.1:55936198-55941198 GCA_028751875.1 Rapana venosa | reverse complement strand
TCTCCTCTCCCTCGCTGCTTTACCTTCCCTGACCCTAAAGAGGGCAGGTACCCATTTACAGCTGGGTGAACTGGGGGAACTGTACTGAAGCCAAGGCGCGCAAACGGTCACCCATAAACCTACACAAAAAACTTGTATGTTTTGCAGAAATGTATGGTAGTGTCGGGGACGGGATAGCTCAGTGGTCAGAGCACTCGCTTTCCCCCAGCCCATGTTTAGCAGCGTCGAGCGTGGTTACCAAGTGGATGGGTGACCGTTTGCGCACCTTGGCTTCAGTACAGTTCACCAGTTCACCCAGCTGTAAATGGGTACCTGCCCTCTTTAGGGTGAGGGAAGGTAAAGCAGCGAGGGAGAGATGGGCGCCGCCCTCAATATGCTGGCCCTAGAGAAGTGAGGTCTCTGATGTCTCTATCCCCTACGACCACTTAGGTTATGGGACACTACCTTTTTTTTTTTTTTTACCTTTATGTGTGACGAAAAGAGAGGTACTTCACGCTATAGACAATTCCATGTTACTGGTCAACACGCGTGTTTAGATTGCAAAATGTTTGTTTCTTTCTTTGTTTCGTTGTTGCATTAGTTTATGCGCTTCCTGGGTATGTTGAGCACGCATGAGCTCACGTGCGTGCGTATACACACACAAGCGCGTGCGCGCACACACACACACATACACACTCACATACAGAGCCCAACACTCACACACACAGCCCAACACACACACACACACACACACACACACACACACACACACACAACACACACACCACACACACACACACCACACACACACACGCACGCACGCACGCACGCACGCACACACGCACGCACGCACGCACGCAATCTTTCTCTCTCTCTCACACACGCACATACCCCCCCCCCCCCCCCCCCTCACACACACAGCCCAACCCTCCCCCCCCCCCCCTCCGAAATTTTTTTTAACGATTTCACTACTCAGGTAACCACTGACAAGTATTAGATTTTATTTTTTGTTAAAACCCAACCAAACCCTGCCGACTGAATACACTTTCTTTCTCGTATCATCGATTCACATTACAGACGGCACTCGGCCCTGTGATAATAATGCGTAATCGTTTCTTGGGCGACATTTCCATCCCTTTTTCAGCCTGTAAAAAACGATGGAAAGCCCTCTGGCACCACAGCTAATGCCCTGTCAATACCAACGTTATCACTGCTTGGTGAATCGGTGGTCTAGAGGTAACGCACCTGCCTAGAAAGCGAAAAGTCCAGGTCGGAAGTGTGCTGTGGTTTAATCCACGTTTGGACCAGAAATTTTTCTCCCATCCATCCATTAGGCCATGAGTGGTGATCTGGGTGCTAGTCTTTGGGATGAGACGATAAATCGAGGTCATGTGTGTTACGTAAAAAATATTTAACGCACGTAAAAGAACCCACGGCAACAAGACAGTTGTAGAAAAAAAGCCACTCTGATAGGGAAAAGATACAGTTGCAGACAGGAAAAAAATGATAATAAAAGGGTGGCGCTGCTCTTGTGGTGACGCGCTCTCCCCGGGAAGAGCAGCCCAAATTTCAGGCAGAGAAATCTGCCGTGACTTCAAGTGGTATGAAAATGAAATGAAATGAAATGTTGACATTCCGGGGGATGGGGGGTCAGTATAAACAGCATCTCCACCTTCTGGAAACTCTGTGCTAGGAACTGGTCTTTTCAATGCCTCTCTTTGTTTCTGCCTTGTTCTTTTCCTTCCCCCTGTCACCTCCTTCTTGTGCTGTTTTCTCTCTCCTTGGTCCATTCTCCTGCCTTTTTCCCCAGAAAGACTTTAAAGATAACAGTTCTCTTCCACGCGGAAGTCGGATGAGCTGGGTCTGACTTGTCAGGCGCTTAACGGCAGCGCAACACATTTTCACTCATATTATAAACAACAGTAGTTAATGTCCGAGGGTTGGAAAAAGAAGAATACTCTCGTTCATTTTTATTTATTTTGTTAAATAACGAAGAAAAGCCAGTCTACTGCGCCGTTTGGACGGTAGAGCAATTTTATGACAAACCGTTTTTCTTTTTACGGGGACTGGTGGTCTAGAGGTAACGCACCTGCATAGAGAACGACCCTGGTGGACGGGACAGCCTGGTGGTTAGAGTGATGTATTCGTGATCTGCTGTCCCGGGTTCGAATCTCGTTCAAGAGGATTTTCCCCCTGGAGTTGACATCAGTGCTGACTCCACTCTCCCCAACAAAAGTCCATCTGATAAACCGAGGTCCCGTGTGCGAACTCACGCAGAATATCTTGCGCACTCGTTAAAACCTGTTGCCCTTTTCGGAAAAGTAGGCCATTGTGTGCCAGTGGGAACACGGATAACAAACTTTACAAAACCGCATATACACAGGGACTGGATATAAAAAACCCACACACGAGCGCTTTCTTCCATTATCCTCGAAATAAAAGAATAAAATAGATAAAATCAAAATAAAAAAGGTAAAAGGTAAAGGAGTCCCATAACCTATAAGGTCGTAGGGGAGCGAGGCGTCAGAGACCTCACTTCTCTAGGGCCAGCATATTGAGGGCGGCGCCCATCTCCTCTCCCTCAAAAAAAAGACCTACATGAAATCTACTCGACGCGACATAGTAACTAAACTAAGGTAGAGGTGTCCCATAACCTATGTGGTCGCAGGGGAGCGAGGCGTCAGAGACCTCACTTTTCCAGGGGCCAGCATATTGAGGGGGGCGCCCATCTCCTCTCCCTCGCTGCTTTACCTTCCCTGACCCTAAAGAAGGCAGGTACTCATTTACAGCTGGATGAACAGGGGGACTATACTGAAGTCAAGGCGCACAAACGGTCACCCATCAAATATGTAACTACGCTCGACGCTGCTTAACCTTGGCTGGGGGAAAGCGAGTGCTCCGACATAGTAACGAACAGCAGGGAGTGATTTTCTCGCCACCAGCAGCATGGCAAAGCCCTGTTTACACAAACTGGCAGGAAGGGCAATGCAGAAGGCGGGGCAAGGCATGACAGAGAAGTCAAGGCTTGGCTGGGTAACACACGGCAGAGGCAGAAGACTGCTCCAGTCCAGAGCCTCCAATCCATTAACAGCTGATTCCACACACGTCTGCTAGGCATCTGGAGGGCTACACTCCACCTTTAGCTTTCAGGTTACGTAGTATCTTCTACAGAGTGCTAGTGAGCCAGTTTATTTTGCTGATTTTCACAGATTAAAAAAAAAAAGTATGGAATAATTTACTGTGTATCTGTTTTGGGGATTGTGGACACAGAGCAATACCACGTCGTCATGAGAAAGTTGGAAATGATCATCAAATAAGGATTGCTTGTGCTCATACAGTGTTGACCCCGCACATACATCATTACTATGGTTAGGAAGGTAGCAGACGACAAGGAACTGAGGGGGTACAGTATTTACCGAAAATATACTACAAATTAAAATCTACCAAAATTTGTGCAAAACCACACGATTTTGAGTCAGAGGCTAGTATTTCGCCAAAAAAAGTGATTTTTATTTCTGTGGATGCCTTAGTACGTGCAGTATGAATGCAATAGTATGATAGGAAAACAGAAAGAAAGGAGGCAAAATTTAAAGGTGGTGTGTAGCCAAAGAGCATTCCACACCTGCACTGGCTCTGCCAACTATCTGTCTATATAGACGTCTACTGACCAGTATACAGTGTACAGTGTACTAGTTAGTACACAGTGTACAGTGTATCTGCCAACTATCTGTCTATATACACGTCTACTGATCAGTACACAGTGTACAGTGTATCTGCCAACTATCTGTCTATATACACGTCTACTGATCAGTACACAGTGTACAGTGTACTAGGTAGTACACAGTGTACAGTGTATCTGCCAACTATCTGTCTATATACACGTCTACTGATCAGTACACAGTGTACAGTGTACTAGGTAGTACACAGTGTACAGTGTATCTGCCAACTATCTGTCTATATACACGTCTACTGATCAGTACACAGTGTACAGTGTATCTTTACAGTGTACTAGTTAGTCCATAGTTTACAGTGCATCTGCCAACTATCTGTCTATATACACGTTTACTGATAAGTACACAGTGTACAGTGTACTAGTTAGTGCATAGTTTACAGTGTATCTGCCAACTGTCTGTCTATATACACGTTTACTGACCAGTACACAGTGTACAGTGTACTAGTTAGTACACAGTGTACAGTGTATCTGCCAACTATCTGTCTATATACACGTTTACTGACCAGTACACAGTGTACAGTGTACTAGTTACTACACAGTTTACAGTGTATCTGCCAACTATCTGTCTATATACACGTCTACTGACCAGTGCACACTTTACAGTGTACTAGTTAGTACAGAGTTTACGAGTTTGAAAATGTGTACAAAGCTTACGGTCTACGAATTTGTCCATAATTAATTTACAGCCGTGCGTTGCCCAGCTAGAACTCGAACTCGAATGATTTATTCACAAAAAGGCCATTGGCCCATACATGAAGGGGGTTGCCGAACTGCTTAGCATTTTGGTGGGGGTAAAAGCAATAGTAAAACCAAAAAAAACAAAACAAAAAACAACAAAAAACCGACAACATGTTACTGTATAACAAAAAGTCAGCTACAGAAATATGACTTAGGATAACCATATCTCTCTTATTCTGAAAGCTTTACACAAATATAAAGTGAGGCTGCGCACAACCTTAGGATGACTTGATGCCAGGGGTAAACAGAGTCTAAATAAATTAGGCTGTCTACTATATTTAACAGGGATGTAGTTCTGCCTAACATCCTCAAATACTGGACAGAACAACACAAAACGTACTTCATCCTCCGGTGCTTGCTTACATAATGGGCATAGCAGCCTGCGGTCGTCAATATCATGTTCTCTGTATCTGAATTTATGAACATTTATATCTGATACACCAAGTCTAAACTTAGACATAATTCTTTTCAAATGGATATCCATATCAAGTTTTAGATAAGGTTTGACATCATGCGAACTTATAAATTGTCTGTACAATTGAAATCTTTC
>CM054149.1:55923698-55926198 GCA_028751875.1 Rapana venosa | reverse complement strand
CTCCCCTACGATCTTATAGGTTATGGGACACTTTACCTTTTTAAGTAGGTGTGTTTAAAGTAGTACACGCAACTGCTTACGTGGTCATCCACCTATATTTTCCCATGCATATTTGAACTTACCACTACCTACGCGTTTTCTGTTTAAGCATATATTACCATCGTCGTGTATATCAAAGTAACCAGCCTTGATATCATTAGAAAAAAACAACAACACTCAATGGTTTTATGTACTGAAGCAGTCTTTAAAATAAAATTAATAAATTTCGTGTTCAGACAGTTTTCAGTAAAACATTAATGTAGAACATTTTCAGTTCTGAATACGAAATAATTTGTAACTTATTTCTCGTTTCCAATTCGAAATCAGGGCAAAGTATTTCCAAAGAGTTTGGATATGAAACCGGTGTGATTGTTTTCTAGATAGTTTTCAATGTGAAATTGACGTAGATCATCTCGAGAAACGATGCCTCTCATTTCTGGACAATCAAGCGCTTTTCTCATGTAATCGTGATTCATTTTTAAATATAAAACCATCCATTTCTACAAGACTTGAATACAAAATCAGTGTACTCATTTCTAGGTCATCTTTGATATGAATTTTTAAAAAATACATTCGTAGAAAAGTTCAATATAAAGTCAATGTAATTAATTTACAGACGACTTTAATAGACAATAAATGAGAATAATTTCTAAACGACTTCAATACAGAGTCAATATAACTCCTTTATAGACAATTTTCAGAATAAAATCAATGCAATTCTTTGTTATAAAAAACCTTCAATATAAAGTAAGTGTATAAAGTAATTCGCAGACGATCTTCAATACGAATCAATGTAATACAGCTCTAATCAATCTTCAATGTAAACCAGTATAATTCACGTGTAGACAATCTTTCAAATAAAATCAATATAATTCATCTACAGACAGGCTCCAGTATAAAATTAACGTAATGCATTTCAAAGAATTGCAGCCCCTACTTAATCTGCTGCAATCCTTTTACTTTTATCTCTCTCTCTCTCTCTCTCTCTCTCTCTCTCTCCTCTCTCTCTCTCTCTCGCACGCACACACACACACACACACACACACACACACCACACACACACACACACACACACACACACACACACACACACACACACACACACACACACACACACACACCACACAATCACACACACACATACACACACATACACAAGATTTTTGAATTATTTGAATTGTATGGTCTGATATTTTTCTGGGTTTTTTGTTTTGTTTTTAATTCCACACATGCATATGTTATTGTTTTTCTTGTTTGATTTGTATAGTTTACCATAGATTTGGTTTTTTATTCTATGTCTGCATATACACTATCTTTTTTTTCTCGCTTTATTTTTTCTTTAAGATAGATGGCTTGATGAAAAAAAACCAAATGCACTGCTTATTTAATGTACCATCTGAAAATAAAAGTTTGACTTTGACTTTGACACACACACACACACACACGCACACACACTTACACACATACAACACACACACACACACACACACACACACACACACACACACACACACACACACACACACATACATTCACTAGCCCCCCTCCCCCCCTTCCCATAACACACACACACTACACCCCCCTTCCACCCACCCCCAACCTGGCATGCTGGCAGTGAATCTGATTGACGTAAGCCTTGATGCAGACAAAACAGGACCATACTCCCCCCCCCCCCCCCACACCCTTCTCACCCTTCCCCCCCCTCCCACACACACTACACACACTCCACCCCCCTTTCCTGCACCCACCCACACACACAGAAACACAGACACAGACACAGACAGACAGACAGACAGACACACACACACACACACACACACACACCTGGGCAAGCTGTCCGAAGAATCTGATTGACGTAAGCCTTGTGCAGACAAACAGAACAACACACACACATACATACATACACACACACACACACACACTCGCACATAACACTACACACACACACACATAACACTACACACACACGCACACACACATAACACTACACACACACGCACACACACATAACACTACACACACACGCACACACACATAACACTACACACACACACATAACACTACACACACAGGCACACACACACACACATAACACTAAAACACACACACACACGCACACACACGCACACACAAGCACACACACATAACACTACACACACACACACATAACACACACACGCACACACACACAAACACACACAACACTACACACACATAACACTACACACACATACGCACACACACACCACTACACACACACAAACAACACTACACACACATAACACTACACACACACAACACTACACACACACAACACTACACACACACGCACACACACACAACACTACACACACATAACACTACACACACACACACACTACCCTCCCCCCACACAATCTTTCCCCCCCCCCTCTCTCTCATACACACACACCACACTACCACCCCTCCCCCCCCCCCCCCC
>CM054149.1:55911198-55916198 GCA_028751875.1 Rapana venosa | reverse complement strand
CTGCCATTCCTCCTCCTCTTCTTTCTTCTCTGTCATTCCTCCTCTTCTTTCTTCTCTGTCATTCCTCCTCTTCTTTCTTCTCTGTCATTCCTCCTCTTATTTGTCCTGTCATTCCTCCTCTTCTCTGTCATCCCTCCTCTTCTTTCTCTCTGTCAGTCCTCTTCTCTGTCATTCCTCCTCTTCTTTCTCTCTGTCAGTCCTCTTCTCTGTCATTCCTCCTCTTCTTTCTCTCTGTCAGTCCTCCTTTTCTTCTGCCACTCCTCCTCTTCTTTCTTCTCTGCCATTCCTTCTCTTAACTTTCTTCTCTGTCATTCCTCCTCCTCTTCTTTCTTCTCTGTCATTCCTCCTCTTCTTTCTTCTCTGCCATTTCTCCTCCTCTTCTTTCTTCTCTGCCATTCCTCCTCTTCTCTGTCATTCCTCCTCTTCTTTCTTCTCTGCCATTCCTCCTCCTCTTCTTTCTTCTCTGCCATTCCTCCTCTTCTCTGCCATTCCTCCTCTTCTTTCTTCTCTGCCATTCCTCCTCTTCTTTCTTCTCTGCCATTCCTCCTCTTCTTTTCTTCTCTGTCAGTCTCCTCCTCTTCTTTCTTCTCTGCCATTCCTCCTCCTCTTCTTTCTTCTCTGACATTCCTCCTCCTCTTCTTTCTTCTCTGCCATTCATCCTCTTCTTTCTCACTGTCTCTCTCTTTTTTCTTTCTCCTCTGCCATTTCTCCTCTTCTTTCTTCTCTGCCATTCCTCCTCTTCTTTCTTCTCTGCCATTCCTCCTCTTCTTTCTTTCTCTGCCATTCCTCCTCTTCTTTCTTCTCTGCCATTTCCTCCTCTTCTTTCTTTTCTGCCATTCCTCCTCTTCTTTCTCTCTGCCATTCCTCCTCTTCTTTCTTCTCTGCCATTCCTCCTCTTCTTTCTTCTCTGTCAGTCCTCCTCTTCTCTGTCATTCATCCTCTTCTTTCTCTCTGTCATTCTTCTTCTTCTTTCTTCTCTGTCAGTCATCCTCTTCTTTCTTATCTGCCATTCCTCCTCTTCTTTCTTCTCTGCCATTCATCCTCTTCTTTCTTCTCTGCCATTCCTCCTCTTCTCTGCCATTCCTCCTCTTCTTTCTTCTCTGCCATTCCTCCTCTTCTTTCTTCTCTGCCATTCCTCCTCTTCTCTGCCATTCCTCATCTTCTTTCTTCTCTGCCATTCCTCATCTTCTTTCTTCTCTGCCATTCCTCCTCTTCTCTGCCATTCCTCCTCATCTTCTTTCTTCTCTGCCATTCCTCATCTTCTTTCTTCTCTGTCAGTCCTCCTCTTCTCTGTCATTCCTCCTCTTCTTTCTCTCTGTCACTCTTCTTCTTCTTTCTTCTCTGTCAGTCCTCCTCTTCTCTGCCTTCTTCCTCTTCTTTCTTCTCTGCCATTCCTCCTCTTCTTTCTCTCTGTCAGTCCTCCTCTTCTTTCTCTCTGTCAATCCTCATCTTCTCTGTCATTCCTCCTCTTCTTTCTCTCTGTCAGTCCTCCTCTTCTTTCTCTCGTCAATCCTCATCTTCTCTGTCATTCATCCTCTTCTTTCTCTCTGTCAGTCCTGCCTTTCTCTGCCATTTCTCCTCAGCTTCTTTCTTCTCTGCCATTCCTCCTCCTCTTCTTTCTTCTCTGCCATTCCTCTCTTCTTTCTTCTCTGCCATTCCTCTCGTCTTTCTTCTCTGCCATTCCTCCTCCTCTTCTTCCTTCTCTGCCATTCCTCCTCCTCTTCTTCCTTCTCTGCCATTCCTCCTCCTTCTTCCTGCTCTGTCATTCCTCCTCTCTTTCTTCTCTGCCATTCCTCCTCTGCTTCTTCCTTCTCTGCCATTCCTCCTCCTCTTCTTCCTTCTCTGCCATTTCTCCTCCTCTTCTTTCGTCTCTGCCATTCCTCCTCTTCTTTCTTCTCTGCCATTCCTCCTCTTCTTTCTTCTCTGCCATTCCTCCTCCTCTTCTTTCTTCTCTGCCATTCCTCCTCTTCTTTCGTCTCTGCCATTCCTCCTTCTCTTCTTTCGTCTCTGCCATTCCTCCTCTTCTTTCTTCTCTGCCATTCCTCCTCCTCTTCTTTCTTCTCTGCCATTCCTCCTCTTCTTTCTTCTCTGCCATTCCTCCTCCTCTTCTTTCTTTTCTGCCATTTCTCCTCTTCTTTCTTCTCTGCATTCCTCCTCCTCGTCTTCCTGCTCTGCCATTCCTCCTCTGCTTCTTTCTTTCTCTGCCATTTCTCCTCTTCTTTCGTCTCTGCCATTCCTCCTCGTCTTTCTTTTCTGCCATTTCTCCTCTGCTTATTTCTTCTCTGCCATTCTCCTCCTCTTTCTTTCTTGTCTGCCATTCTCCTCTGCTTCTTTCTTCTGCCATTCCCTCTCTTCTTTCTTCTCTGCCATTCCTCCTCGTCTTTCGTCTCTGCCATTCCTCCTCGTCTTTCGTCTCTGCCATTCCTCCTCGTCTTTCTTCTCTGCCATTCCTCCTCTCCTTCTTTCTTCTCTGCCATTCCTCCTCTGCTTCTTTCTTCTCTGCCATTCCTCCTCCTCTTCTTTCTTCTCTGCCATTCCTCCTCTTCTTTCTTTCTCTGCCATTCATTCTCTTCTTTTTCTTGCCATTCCTCCTCTTCTTTCTTTCTTCTCTGCCATTCCTCCTCTTCTTTCTTCTCTGCCATTCCTCCTCGTCTTTCTTCTCTGCCATTCCTCCTCGTCTTTCTTCTCTGCCATTCATCCTCTTCTTTCTTCTCTGCCATTCCTCCTTTCTTTCTTCTCTGTCATTCATTCTCTTCTTTTTTTCTCTGTCATTCCTCCTCTTTTTCTTTCTTCTCTGCCATTTCCTCCCTCTTCTTTCTTCTCTGTCATTCCTCCTCTTCTTTCTCTCTGTCAATCCTCCTCCTCTTTCTCTCTGTCACTCTTCTTCTTCTTTCTTCTCTGTCAGTCCTCCTCTTCTCTGTCAGTCCTCCTCTTCTCTGCCATTCATCCTCTTCTTTCTCTCTGTCTCTCTTCTTTTTCTTTCTTCTCTGCCATTTCCTCCTCTTCTTTCTTCTCTGCCATTCCTCCTCTTCTTTCTTCTCCGCCATTCCTCCTCTTCTTTCTTCTCTGCCATTCCTCCTCTTCTTTCTTCTCTGCCATTCCTCCTCTTCTTTCTTCTCTGCCATTCCTCCTTTTCTTTCTTCTCTGCCATTCCTCCTCTTCTTTCTTCTCTGTCAGTCCTCCTCTTCTCTGTCATTCAC
Source organism: Rapana venosa (assembly GCA_028751875.1). Lineage (NCBI taxonomy): Eukaryota > Metazoa > Mollusca > Gastropoda > Neogastropoda > Muricidae > Rapana > Rapana venosa. Next base: position 55,912,998 of record CM054149.1, on the reverse strand, counting down.
CTCTTCTTTCTCTCTGTCACTCTTCTTCTTCTTTCTTCTCTGTCAGTCCTCCTCTCTTTCTTCTCTGCCATTCCTCCTCTTCTTTCTTCTCTGCCATTCCTCCTCTTCTCTGTCATTCCTCCTCTTCTTTCTCTCTGTCACTCTTCTTCTTCTTTCTTCTCTGCCATTTCTCCTCGTCTTTCTTCTCTGCCATTCCTCCTCTTCTTTCTCTCTGTCACTCTTCTTCTTCTTCCTTCTCTGCCATTCATCCTCTTCTTTCTCTCTGTCTCTCTTCTTTTTCTTTCTTCTCTGCCATTCCTCCTCTCTTTCTTCTCTGCCATTCCTCCTCTTCTTTCTTCTCTGCCATTCCTCCTCCTCTTCTTTCTTCTCTGTCATTCCTCCTCTTCTTTCTTCTCTGTCATTCATTCTCTTCTTTTTCTCTGTCATTCCTCCTCTTCTTTCTTTCTTCTCTGTCATTCCTCCTCTTCTTCTTTCTCTGCCATTCCTTCTCCTCTTCTTTCTTCTCTGTCATTCCTCCTCTTCTTTCTCTCTGTCAATCCTCCTCCTCTTTCTCTCTGTCACTCTTCTTCTTCTTTCTTCTCTGTCAGTCCTCTCTTCTCTGTCAGTCCTCCTCTTCTCTGCCATTCATCCTCTTCTTTCTCTCTGTCTCTCTTCTTTTTCTTTCTTCTCTGCCATTCCTCCTCTTCTTTCTTCTCTGCCATTCTCCTTTTCTTTCTTCTCTGCCATTCTCATCTTCTTTCTTCTCTGCCATTCCTCCTCTTCTCTGTCATTCCCCTCGTCTTTCTTCTCTGCCATTCCTCCTCTTCTTTCTCTCTGTCACTGTTCTTCTTCTTCCTTCTCTGCCATTCATCCTCTTCTTTCTCTCTGTCTCTCTTCTTTTTCTTTCTTCTCTGCCATTCCTCCTCTTCTTTCTTCTCTGCCATTCCTCCTCTTCTTTCTTCTCTGCCATTCCTCCTCTTATTTCTTCTCTGCCATTCCTCATCTTCTTTCTCTCTGTCTCTCTTCTTTTTCTTTCTTCTCTGCCATTCCTCCTCTTCTTTCTTCTCTGCCATTCCTCCTCTTCTTTCTCTCTGCCATTCCTCCTCTTCTTTCTTCTCTGCCATTCCTCCTCTTCTTTCTCTCTGTTATTCCTACTCTTCTTTCTCTCTGTCACTCTTCTTCTTCTTTCTTCTTTGTCAGTCCTCCTCTTCTCTGCCTTCCTCCTTTTCTTTCTTCTCTGTCAGTCCTCCTCTTCACTGTCATTCCTCCTCTTCTTTCTCTCTGTCACTCTTCTTCTTCTTTCTTCTCTGTCAGTCCTCCTCTTCTTTCTTCTCTTTCAATCCTCCTCTTCTTTCCGTCAATCCTCATCTTCTCTGTCATTCATCCTCTTCTTTCTCTCTGTCAGTCCTGCCTTTCTCTGCCATTCTCCTCCTTCTTTTTCTCTGCCATTCCTCCTCCTCGTCTTTCTTCTCTGTCATTCCTCCTCGTCTTTCTTCTTGTCATTCCTCCTCTTCTTTCTCTCTGTCACTCTTCTTCTTCTTCCTTCTCTGTCAGTCCTCCTCTTCTCTGCCATTCATCCTCTTCTTTCTCTCTGTCTCTCTTCTTTTTCTTTCTTCTCTGCCATTCCTCCTCTTCTTTCTTCTCTGCCATTCCTCCTCTTCTTTCTTCTCTGCCATTCCTCCTCTTCTTTCTTCTCTGCCATTCCTCATCTTCTTTCTTCTCTGCCATTCCTCCTCTTCTTTCTTCTCTGCCATTCTCATCTTCTTTCTTCTCTGTCAGTCCTCCTCTTCTCGTCATTCCTCCTCTTCTTTCTCTCTGTCA
>CM054149.1:55901198-55906198 GCA_028751875.1 Rapana venosa | reverse complement strand
TTTTTAAATCTTAGTTATTGGAGAGGAGAGAGATTTTGGGCTTAGTGTTTGGGGGAAGAGAGGTTTTTTAAGTCTTTGTTTTGGAGAGAGAGAGATTTATTTAAGTCTAGTTTTTGGGGAGAGAGAGAGTTATTTGATCTTTGTTATTGGAAGGGAGAGGGAAAGGAGAGAGGGGTATTTGAGTCTTAGTTTTGGAGAGAGGAGGGAGAGAGAGAGAGAGAGAGAGAGTTATTTGAGTCTTAGTTATTGGGGGAGAGAGAGAGTTATTTGGTCTTTGTTATTGGAGAGAAAGAGAGTTATTTGAGTCTTTGTTATTGGAGAGAAAGGGGAGAGAAGAGAGAGAGAGAGAGAGATTTGAGAGAGAGGTTATTTGAGTCTTGTTTTTGGAGAGAGGGGGAAGAGAGAGTTATTTGGTCTTTTTTTATTGGGAGAGAGGTTTTTAATCTTTGTTATTGGGGCGAGAGAGGAGAGAGAGAGAGGAGGGAGAGTTTTTTTGATCTTAGTTATTGGAGGAGAGAGAGAGCTATTTAAGTCTATTATTGGAGAGGAGGGGGAGAGAGAGGTTTTTTTAAATCTTAGTTATTGGAGAGAGAGAGGCTATTTAGTCTTAGTTATTGGGTAGAGAGGGAGGGGGAGAATTATTTAAGCTTTGTTTTGGAGAGAGGAGAGGCTTTTAATCTTATTATTGGAGAGAGAGAGGGAGAGAAGAAGTTTTTTAAGTTTATTATTGGAGAGAGAGAGTTATTTAAATCTTAGTTTTGGAGAAAGAGGGGAGAGGAGAGAGAGAGTTTTTAAGTCTTAGTTATTTGAGAGACAGAGAGGAGTTTTTGGTCTTGTTTTGGAGGAGAGAGAGAGGAGAGGGAGAGAAGGGGGTTATTGAAACTTGTTTTGGAAGAGGAGTTTTTTGAGTCTTATTTTTGGGGAGGAGGGGAGAGAGAGGAGGAGAGAGAGAGAGAGGAGAGGTTTTTTTGAGTCTTAGTTATTGGAGAGGGAGAGGCTATTTTAAAAATTATTATTGGAGAGAGAGAGGGAGAGAGGAGAGTTTTTAAGCTTAGTTATTGGGAGAGAGAGAGAGTTATTTGAGTCTTAGTTATTGGGAGAGAGAGCATTTAAGTCTTTGTTTTTGGAGCGAGAGAGGGAGAGAGAGAGGGAGAGGAGAGAGTTATTTGAATCTTATTTTTGGAGAGAGAGAGTTTTTTTATTTTTGTTATTGGAGCGAGAGAGGAAGGGGGGGAGGGAGGAGAGAGAGAGAGAGAGTTATTTGAGTCTTAGTTATTGGAGAGAGGAGAGAGCTATTTAATCTTTGTTATTGGGGAGAGAGAGGGAGGAGAGAGATTTTTAAGTCTAGTTTTGGAGAAGAGGAGAGTTTTTTTGAGCTTTGTTTTTGGGAGAGAGAGCTTTTAAGTCTTAGTTATTGGACGAGGAGGGAGAGAAGGGGAGAGTTATTTAAGTCTTGTATTGGAGAAGAGAGAGGTTTTTTGAGTTTAGTTATTGGGCGAGAGAGGGGAGAGAGAGAGAGAGAGAGAGAAAGAAGGAGAGAGAGAGAGAGAAAAAGGGGAAAAGAGGGAAGAGGAGAGGAGAGAGGAGAGGGAGAGAGAGATTATTTCTTTGCATGAAAAGATTTTCCAACAAGTTCTAAAAACATTATTCTTTCCCCCTTTCTCTTTGCTTTGCCCCCTTTTTTATACCACCCCTTAAAAAAAATTCTTTTATTGAGGATTGGAATAAGTCGCTTGTGCTTTTTTAATCCCGTCCCCTGTTATCGGTTGTGTAAATTTTGTCATCTGTTTCCCCGGCACACAATGGCCTACTCTTCCGAAAAGCGGACAGGGTTTTAAGTGGCGGGAAGAGTTCTGCATGGGTTGAAACGGGGCCCCGGTTTTAGCTCATCCGAAGGACTTTGACATTCATTCGATTTTTTGTCAACCCAGTATCCTTTTGTCTGTCTTTTTCCCTTTTTCCATCTCTCTGTCTATATGTCTGTCTGTTTGTCTTCTTCCCGTCTTGTCTCTCTTCTTCCCCCCTCCTTCTTCTCTCTCCCCTCTCTCCCCCCCCTCTTCTCCCTCTCTCCCCCCCCCCCTTCCCCCCCTCTCCCCTATCTTCCCTCTCTCCCCCCCTTTTCTCCCCCCCCTCTCCCCCCTTTCTCCCTCTCTCCCCCTCTCCTCCCCCTTTGTCTTCCCCCCCCCTCTCCTCCCTCTTTCCCCTTTTTCCCTCCCCTTCTCTCTGACCCTCCCCCCTCTCTCTCTGAAATCTAACTCTCGTTCCCAATATTTTACAGGCAACACGATAATAACACTCTTCAGAGATTTTATTAGACACTTTCCCCCATCCCCATCTACAAGACCGCAAAAGATTGCTAGTTCTGCTTGCAGGCTTAGAGAACACACACACATACACACGCTCGCACGCACGCACGCACACGCACATACACATACACACATACACACGCACGCACGCACGCACACACACACACACACATACACACATGTGTACACACATGTGTACACAAACGCACGCACACATACACGCACACACACACACAACACACACACACACACACACACACACACACACACACACACACACGCACGCACACATACACACATGTGTACACACATGTGTACACAAACGCACGCACACATACACGCACACACACACACATACACACACACAGACACACATACACACACAGACACACACACACACACACACACACACACATCACACACACACACACACACACACACACACACACACACACACACACACACACACACACACACACACACACACACACACACACACACACACACAAGACGCGCTTACACACCTGCCTACGCAGCCAGCTCAGCAAACATTTCTATGCACGTTACACAACTCCGGTAGTTGTGTAAGGGGAGGGGGGATAGGAGGGGGGAGGGGGGGGGGGGGCTGAGGGAGGAGGGGGTGAGGGGGTAGGAGTAATCTAGTGATTATAGCATTGTTCTTGTCATCAGACAGTATTTTCTGTCTTTTGCGTTCCTCGGCTAGAGCTCCGAGGTTTACCAATGGTGACATTTTGCGTATGCGACCGTTTTTGGCCTCCATGAAGGTAGCCGCATTCCCTCTTCGGGGGATGTATGCTGGGTATGTTCGTGTTTCCGTAACCCACAGAATACTGACATGAATTATGGAGATCATCAACGAGCATATTTGATAATCCGCGTGTGTATAATCATCTATCTTATCTTATTCTTTTATATCGAGGATATTGGAATAAGCACTCATTTGCTTTTTTACATCCAGTCCCCGTGTGTATGCGGTTTTGTAAATTCTGTCATCTGTTCCCACCGGCACACAGTGGCCTACTCTTACGAAAAGCGGAACAGGATTTAACGTGTGCGCAAGATGTTGTGCGGTGCGTTCGCACACGGGGCCTCGGTTTATAGTCTCATCCGAAGGACTTTTGGGGAGAGTGGAGAGTGAACATGAAGAGAATGAAGGCACTGGCAGGTCTGCACTTTAAGTTAACCCGGCAGATCGAAAAAATCCCTAACCCTTAATTCACCAGACGCCGCTAAGATTCAAACCCAGGACTTCATGGACCCACGGGATTGAAGTCGACTGGTCTTAACCACTCGGCTGCAGCGGTTGACGGCCACTGAAGGCCCAGGTTCCAGTCTCCTCAGGTGTCCGCTTGTGGACAAGGTTTTCTCATGGAGTTAGCATTGATCTCAACTCTATACCCTGGAAATCCTTTCGGGTGAGATGATCTAACCCGAAGTTTAAGAAGGAAGGTGGCAGGACAGGACCGTTAAGTCGGATGCGCAGGGTCTGACTTGTCAGGGGCTTCACGGCAGCGCAACGTATTTTGGTTCATACGGCAGACAACGGTAGATGCTGTCTGAACGTTCACCGAAGAAGAATATTTATTTATTTTTATTTATTCTTTTATATCGAGGATAATGGAATAAGCGCTTATGTGCTTTTTTACATCTAGTCTCTGTGTGTATGCGGTTTTGTAAATTTTGTCATCGATTCACACCGGCACACAATGGAAGAAGAAGAAGAGGAAGTTGTGCGGTTGTGAGTATGAATGCGTGGGAATCTGTAGTTTGTTGTCTTTTTTCGTAAATGCACACGCACTTCAGTACATGTTTCAGTACTAATGTCCTGTAAAACGACTAGATTCCCATTAAACAGAGTAAACAGTAACGTGAGTCATTTTTGCATCAGTTATCTGTAGTTATCTGAAGTTATCTTGAAATGTTTAATCGAATATGAAATGCAGCTTTCTCGTGTCTTTCGAGATTATTATACGTATCAATGTGCCTGTCAGTATTGTAATTGACCTTCATGGGATGATTACAGTACTTTTGACTTGACTTGACTTGAGTTGCTTAATTTGTGACTCAAGACTCATGAAAATACCACATGCATACATAGTGTAACTTCGAGGCGCGAATAAAAAATATTCATAAAATAATGACGTCGACAGCAGAAAAAGGAAGAATTTGAAGAATTTGATAAAGAAGCAGAAGAGGAATGCGAAGAAGAAGAATGCGAAGAAGAAGAAATATGCAAAGAAGAACAATAATGCGAAGAACAAAATATCAAAGAAAAAGAATGCGAAGAAGAAGAATACGAAGAAGAAGAATGCGAAGAACAAAGAATTCAAAGAAAAGAAGAAGCGAAGAAGAAGAAGAAGATTGCAAAGAAGAAGAATCAATAGAAGAAGAAGAATGAAGAAGAAGGAAGAAGAAGAAGAAGAAGAAGAAGAAAGAAGAAGAAGAAGAAGAAGAAAAAGAGGGGGAAAACACAAACGAAAAGAAAAGCAACCCCTCCAAAAAAACACCACACACACCAAAATAACAAAAGAAAACACCCTACTCCCCCTAAACAGAAAAGAAAGACGAAACACAACACCAGAACGAAACCAAGAAAGAAGGCAAAAGAAAACAACAGCAAACCATACCAAACTCAAATCATTACAACAATATGACTAACCACCCCCCTCCTCC
>CM054149.1:55886198-55888698 GCA_028751875.1 Rapana venosa | reverse complement strand
GTACATGCATATTAGGGTTCTCCTCAGCAGCTAAAATGTGAAAACATATGTCAGTGTTGAGATTTTCGCCATTTCGTGACACCACCAATCAAAACAAACCAGGCTGTCTAATTGGACACTTAGCACATGAAGCATGCTCACACACACACACTTACACACACACACACAACACAACACACACACACACACACACACACACACACACACACACACACACACACACACATCAACAGACCAACAACACAGACACAACAACAACATACAAAAGCCACAGAGTTCATTCATCCACAGTCACAGTTCTGCTGCCAAGATATTTCCATACATGCTACACCGCCATTAGCCAAGGAATCCCACATAAACACACATCTCACCAAACTTTTTTTTTCGTGTTTTATTTGGCTAGAGCAGCTTCGATATTCTCCAAATGGTGAGATTTTTGCATATGCGACCGGATTTTTTTGGTGTCCATTATGAGGTAGCCGAATTCCGTCTTCCGGGACACCAGAATTCAAGACACTGATGAAGCCATGGAGCCAAACACCGGCACGATTCGTTGGAATTTAATGTATTGTGTGAATTTGATACCTGCTTTAACATGCAACGTGTTGTAAAAAATTCGTTTATGTCATAAAAATGTGTGTGCGTGTGTGTGAATGCGCACGTGTGTGTATGTGTGTGTGTTCGTACGTCTGTGTCTGTGTGTGTCTGTGTGTATCTGTCTGTGTCTGTGCTGTGCAGACTGTGTGTATGAGGATGTGCGCGCATACTGGCGCGCGCACGAGTGCATGTGTTTTTACGCTGGTGAGTTTAGGACTGGCCTAGGTATTGCTGCTGTTTGGGTGCTGTTTTATATTGTGATGTGTGCGTGTTCATGTTCAGGTACTGTATTGTGGTATTTTCTGCGATAAACGTTTTCTGTTGACTGTTTTTATGTATGGCTTTTAATCCAAGTGAATTTATCTATTTGTGAGATAATATAGTATTTGAATTTGAATTGGATTGGAGGATTGAATGATCTTAAACTTTCTAGAAAATCCTCGAAAAAAGGTGCGACAAAAGGAGAGCGGAGAGAGAGAGAGAGAGAGAGGAGAGAGAGAGAGAGAGAGAGAGAGAGAGAGAGAGAGAGAGAGAGAGAGAGGGAGAGAGAGTGCGAGTTCAGACTTAAGACTTTTACTGTACATCGGCCTTAGGCCACAATACAAAAGAATGATGGGCTTACAGAGTGGGCATATGATATAAGTGTTATATACATATTACTATCAACGTATAAAAATATGAAATAATGTAGCAGCAATAATAAGGCAATAATTTAAGAACAGTTTCATTCTAGTGCTTTGTGTTTCTGATGATATTCTCTCTCTTGTGAAATATATAGGTTAAATATTTTTTTAGTAATCATTATTATTATTATTTTTTTTAACATTTTACGTTTATTCGAAACTATCAGCTCTGATTATTAAAGATAGTCCCTTCTCAGGGCAAGGGCCGGATGAAAAATAAGTCATACTTATTTGTAAGCCTGGAATAAAGATTATCAATCGATTTTCACCTGCAATATCTCATCACTTTTTAATCTTTCATCTCTCTCTATGTTATCTCTCTGTATCTCTCATCTCTCTCTCTCTCCGTCATCATCTCTCTCATCTCTCTCTTTCTCTCATCTCTCTCTCATCTCTCTCTCTCCCCTCTCTTTCCCATCTCTCTCATTCTCTTCATTCTCTCTCACTCTCATTCTCCTCTCTCACATCTCTCTCATCTCTCCCTCTCATCTCTCCCCTCTATTCATCTCTCTCATCTCTCTCTCACTCTCATCAAATCTCTCTCTCATTTCTTCCCCCCTCTCCCCCCCTCTCCCCCTCTACTCCCCTCTCATTCTCTCCTCATCGCTCTGTCCCCCTCTCTCATCTCTCTCACCTCTATCTCTCTAATCTCTCTCTCATCTCTCTCACTTTCTCTCCCCCTCTCTCTCATCTCTCTCTCATCTCTCCCCCTACCCTCTCTCATCTCTCATCTCTTTCATCTGTCTCTCTCTCTCTCTCATCTCTCTCTCTCATCTCTCTCTCATCTCTCTCCCCCCCTCTCTCTCTCTCTCTCTCTCATCTCTCTCTCCCCTCTCTTTCTCTCTCTCATCTCTCTCTCTCTCTCTCATCTCTCTCTCTCTCTCATCTCTCTCTCCCCTTCTCTCCCTCTTCATCTCTCTCTCATCTCTCTCTCATTCTCTCTCCTCAAAGCAGAATCAGAATATCCTGCAAACAGACAACATAACATTGTCAGCAGGAAGAAAGCTAGGGGCAGTAGCGCTAGCATGCAGGGCTTGTGAACTTGTTGAAGACTTCTCTGTACCTTCATATTTCACATGCCTGTTTCACCCTCCCAGTGCTCGCCCTCACCCTCGCTCTCTAGCCCTCACCACTTATCGTGTTGTCTGATTGCCTAGTATAGCACACATGTCTAGGTCAGTCAGTTCTGCTGTTCACAGATGCGCAACATAGTCTGCATA
>CM054149.1:55866198-55876198 GCA_028751875.1 Rapana venosa | reverse complement strand
TGAGGGTGCCCCCACGGTCGTCAGACTACGGGACAGATAATATATAATATATATATATATATATATATATATATAATATAATATATATATATATATATATAATATAGAGAGAGAGAGAGAGAGAGAGAGAAGAGAGAGAGAGAGAGAGAGAGAGAACCTGTGCGTATAGTGTGTGTTTCGTAGGCGGCAGAAGAGAAAAAGATAAAAGAGATCGTGACTGAGAGAAGTAAACTTGTCTGGATCAAAGAGACAGACCGAAAAACAGACAGACAAATAGCTCCTCGGTCAGCCACATGTAGTGTGTTAGGTATGTCTGTTTCTGTGAGGCTATTTTATTTATTCATACCACTTTAAGCCACGGTGGATTTCTCTGCGTGAAATTCGGGCTGCTCTCCTCAGGGAGAGCGCGTCGCCACAAGAGCAGCGCCACTCATATTTTTCTTTTTCCTGTCTGGAACTGCATTTGTTTCCCAATCAGAGTGGCTTTTTTCTACAGAATTTTGCCAGGGACAACTCTCTTGTTGCCGTGAGTTATTTTACGCGCGCTAAATAATCATACGTAACACACGGGACCTCGGTTTATCGTCTCATCCGAAAGACTAGCACCCAGACTAATGGTCTAATGGAAGGGGGGGAAAGTTTTGGGCCCGAACGATATTAAAAACAACGGCACACTTCCAGCGCAGACTTTTTTTTTGCTTTCTAGGCAGGCGCGTTACCTCTAGACTACCGATCCACGAGGTACACATGTCTGTTTGTGTGAGGGTACAAATGAGCGCGCTGTGCTGTTACAGGCATGAACGAGTTGGACGTGCAAGAGCAGCTGTCAAACAAGATAAGAGCGGAGAGCAGGCACCTGTAGGCCCACACAGGGCTGTCTGGATGTCTGTGAAGTACCCCGGTAAGTCAACTGTAAGCATTGCCTCAAGAGCCCTACACTGGTGTCAGATACGTGGATTGGGGGAACTTGTGATAAGTTCATGAACGAAGGAATGAATGAAGGCTGCTGCTGCTGCCCAGGGTTCCGTGTTTCTACAGGGAGTTCCTGTTTGTGTTTGTGTATGATAATTTTTTTAAAGCTATCTTGGAATGCTTATAACAGTCTGAAATGTATTTTTCTTGCGTCTTGTGAGATAATTATAGGTATCAATGTGCCTGTCAGTATTGTAATTGGATGATTAATGGGATGATTAAAGTGTTTTTGACTTGACTTGACTTGTTCTCTTGATTTTGCTGTAAAACATCGTGAGTGTCCTAGATGGTTGGTTGGTTGGTTGGCTGGCTGGCTGGTTGGTTGGTTGGCTGGTTGGTTGGTTGGTTGGTTGGTTGGCTGGCTGGTTGGTTGGTTGGTTTGTTGGCTGGTTGGTTGGCTGGTTGGTTGGCTGGTTGGTTGGCTGGCTGGTTGGTTGGCTGGCTGGTTGGTTGGTGGGTGGGTGGATGTTGGTGTTTTTTCCGTCTGTTTACCGTCATAGGGTTATATTAGATAAAATTCCACGCCGAAGTCGGGTGCACTGGGCCTCACTTGTCAGGGGCTTAGCGGCAGCGCAATGCATTCTCGCTCACATGGCAGACAACAATAATTGCTGTCAAGCAGTTTGAAGACCCACTAAACCATTAGCCTGGTGGATCGGTGGTCTAGTGGTATCGCGCCCGTCTAGAAAGCGAAATGTCCGGGTCGGAAGTATGCGGTGGTTCGAATCCCGTTTGGGCCCGAAACTTTTCCCCCATCCATTAGACCATGAATGGTGGTCTGGTCGTTAGTCTTTCGGATGAGACGATAAACCGAAGTCCCGTGTGTTACACCAAATTATTCAGCGCACGTAAAAGAACCCACGGCAACAAGAGAGTTGTACCTGGCAAAATTCTTAGAAAAAAGCCACTATGATAGAGAAACAAATACATTTACAGACAAAAAAAGGTGGCGCTGCTCTTGTGGCGACGCGCTCTCCCCGGGGAGAGCAGCCCAAATTTCACGCAGAGAAATCTCGTGACTTAAAGTGGTATACATTTTTTAAAAAGTCTACAAGAAAGGCAGGAGTCCTCCACTGACTGTGCCTAGGTTACAGTCCAGGCATCCATGACGTTTGTTCCACAGAGGCTGAAGGGAGGACAGCCACCAGCCAACCAACAGCCCAGCTCCCACCAGACCAGCCACAGTCCTGACAGACAGACAGACAGACAGACAGACAGACAGACAGAGAGAGAGAGAGAGAGAGAGAGAGAGAGAGAGAGAGAGAGAGAGAGAGAGAGAGAGAGAGAGAGCGAGGGAGAGAGAGAGAGAGAGAGAGAGAGAGAGGGAGAGAGAGAGAGAAGAGAGAGAGAGAGGAGAGAGAGAGAGAGAGAGAGAGGGGAGAGATCTGTAAGGCTTAGGGTCCTTCGGATGAGAATATAAACCGAGGTCCCGTGCGCAAACGCACGCAGAACATCTTGCGCTTTCGTTAAATCCTGTTCCGCTTTTCGTAAGAGTAGGCCATTGTGTGCCGGTGGGAGCGGATGACAAAATTTACAAAACCGCATTCACACGGGGACTGGATGTAAAATAGCACATGTGTGCTTATTCCATTATCCTCGATATAAAAGAATAAATAAAATAAATAAATAAATAAATGACTGCGGAAAAGTGTAGTATCCCCCCTCCCTGTTGTACGTGCACAAATCTTGTGGAAGCAAAATCTGTTTCCCGAAAACCCAGACACACATCCATAGTAAACTTAGGACTCTGATAACTCCTAAGGGAAAGCAACCCCAATCTTCATACACAAAAATCTGCTGTTTTTATTAATCTTTATCTATTTGTTTATTCTCTTATTTCGAGGATAATGGAATAAAGCACTCATGTTTTTTTCCATCCAGTCCCCGTGTGTATGCAGTTTTGTAAATTGTGTCATCCGTTCACACCGGCACATAATGGCCTACTCTTCCGAAAAGCGGAACGGGTTTTAACGTGTGCGCAAGATGTTCTGCGTGCGTTCGCATACGGGACGTCGGTTTATAGTCTCATCCGAAGGACTTTTGGGGAGAGTGGACTTGAAGTTGTATACAGTATAGTATAGTATAGTATAGCATAGCATAGCATAGCATAGCATAGCATAGCATAGCATAGTATAGTACAGTACAGTATAATATAATATAGTATAGTATGGTATAGTATAGCATAGTATAGAATAGTATAGTATAGTATTGTATGGTATGATATGGTATGGTATGGTATGGTATAGTATAGTATAGTATGGTATGGTATGATATGGTATAGTATAGAATAGTATGGTATAGTACAGTACAGTGCAGTAGAGTGCAGTACAGGAAAGAAAAAGGACAAAACCCAACCGAGGAGAGAGCAAAGTAACCAGAACACCACCTCACACCATCAACATTAACAATATTCTTTGAAAACACAGTGGAAGCGGAGAAAAAACCACGAAAATTTCGACAACAGGCAGGAAACGAAGAGCTACACTCCACAACTAGAGGCTAATCCCAACACTCCACTCATTTCCCCCTTCTCTTCTTTCCTTTCTGGCGACGTGGCCGCAATAAACAGATGTGTATTTTTCTTGTTTTCTCTATTTTGTTGTTGTTGTTGCTTTTGTGCTGTTGTTTGTTTCTGTTGTGATTTTGTTTTGCTTTCTTTTGTTTTGTTGTGAAATAACTGCAACTTGAACTTCTTAGCTACGGGTTTTCTGTTTCCATTCTTTCTTGAGATTTGTTTTTTTGTTGTTGTTGTTCATTTCCTTAGGTTTTTGCTTTCTCCTTTAGCTGAAAGAAAACCACACGGGAAAAACAACAACGACGCATGTAGCCCTGTGCAGCAATTTGCAGTTAAAGAATACAGATTAAACAAACAAAGATACATCCCCAGAACCAATACATGAACAGACCCGCTAGTGCCTTAACCTCCTTTCAAGCAGAAGATCAAACATGCATATAAAAATACCGTAATTTGTGTCGAACGAAGTATCCTGTAGAAAATACCCAGCATGCAGCATATGTTTCACAAACGCCTTGGGTAATGCACCAATGTATCTCTGCTGTGTCTTGGAGATCATGGCCTATCGCATATGGAATATTCCAGACACAGTTTAACATGATTCGGAGAATAAAACGGAACTACGGTGTCAGATTACAAGACTGAAATTAATGTCAGAGCAGAACTCTATTGGAAAATATGCTGATATTTAAAGTGTCAACATCACTGAGATCAGTGGTCTGGAAGGCCTACAGAAGATTCCAGAACTCAGGACAGAGAGAGGTTTATTTTATTTACTTATTCTTTTATATCGAGAATGATGGAATAAACACTCATGTGCTTTTTTACATCTAGTCCCCGTGTGTATGCGGTTTTGTAAGTGTCATCTGTTCCCACCGGCACACAATGGCCTATTCTCTTGAAAAGTGGAACGGGTTTAACGTGTGCGCAAAGAAAAAGTAGGCCACTGTGCGCCGGTGGGAACAGATGACAAAATTTACAAAACCGCATACACACGGGGACTGGATGTAAAGAAAAGCACACGAGTTCTTATTTCTTATCCTCGATATAAAAAATTAAAAAATGAATAAATAAAAATAACAAACAAACACTGCTTTCGGCTGTTGACGATGTTCAGCCGACTAATGAAAAGGCAGGCTTGAAATCAGAGACTCTGCTAGTTAATAGCAAAAAATAAAATGACGGTGATGAGTAATAGCTGTAGACTGCAGCCAAGCCAGGCAGTTCTGAACCCTGGGCCAGCAGAAAGCAGAGAAGATGCTGAGTGGCTGCAATGCAGTAATGTATAATGTATTCGTGGTGTGAGGAAGCAGACGTAAGGCTTTGCTGTCTGTCTCCCACATCAGGAACGTTTACCTTGGCGTTTCGTGTTCTAATAATAATAATAATAATAATAATAATGTATGGAATTTATATAGCGCTGAATCTTGTAAAGCAACAAATCAAAGCGCTCAGATGACATATTTTAAAAAAAATATCGAGGATAGTGGAATAAGCACTCATGTGCTTTTATTACGTCGAATCCCCGTGTGTATGCGGTTTTGTAAATTTTGTCATCTGTTCCTACCGGCACACAATGGCCTACTCTTTTGAAAAGCGGAACAGGATTTAACGTGTGCGCAAGATGTTCTGCATGCGTTTGCACACGGGGCCTCGGTTTATAGTCTCATCCGAAGGACATTGACATTCAGTTCGATTTTTTTTGTCAAACTGGGAAGAAAGGGCGAGGCTGGGAATCGAACCCACAATCTCACGGTTTACTTGTTGGCAGGCAAACGTCTTAACCACCCTGCCACCTTCCTTCTTCTGGCAGAAGAACCATTGTCTTTGTTGGAGCTTGGGGATGAAAATAGGTTTAAAAAAAAAGAAAAGAAAGAATAACACATTTCGTTCATACTAGTTCTATATTTTGTCTGTAGGGCTTTTGCCTTACATGCATGTGCGCGTGTGCATACGCACAGACACAGACACATACACAGACACACTATCTATCTATCTATCTATCTATCTATCTATCTATCTATCTATCTATCTATCTATCTATCTATCTATCTATCTATCTATCTATCTATCTACACACACAGACAGATACACACACACACTAAAGAGAGAGAGAGAGAGAGAGAGAGAGAGAGAGATAGAGAGAGAGAGAGAGAGAGAGAGAGACAGAGACAGAGACAGAGACAGAGACAGAGACAGAGAGACAGACAGAGAGACAGACAAACAGACAGACAATTAACCGTTAAGGTAGCACCACCATGTGTGACAACAGCATGCTTCTAACTGATATTAGTCACACACTTCTCATTGATTGCTATGTAGTGGCAACAGGTAGGGAAACTGTATAGGAGAAAGGAGCTATTTCAGGCCACGACACGAAATACGATCTTTTGTCCTCTCTGTCTCTGTCTGTCTCTCTCTGTCTGTCTCTCTGTGTCTCTGTCTGTCTGTCTGTCTCAGTGTCTGTCTGTCTGTCTCTTTGTCTGTCTGTCTCTCTTTCGGTCTACTCTGTGTGTGTGTCTGTCCCTGTGTGTGTCTGTCTGTGTGTGTCTGTCTGTCTCTGTGTCTCTGTCTCTCTTTCTGTCTGTCTCTGTCTGTCTGTCTGTGTGTCTGTCTGACTCTCTCTGTGTCTCTGTCTCTCTTTCTGTCTGCCTCTGTCTGTCTGTCTCTGTGTGTCTGTCTGTCTCTCTGTGTGTCTCAGTCTGTTTCTCTTTCTGTCTGTCTGTCTCTGTCTCTCTCCACATCGGAAGGGGATAATTACAGATCATCGTGTGCAACATGAATAATTTATCACTCATGATGCTACATCTCTGTCTGTCTGTCTGTCTCCCGTCTCCTCTCTATTTCTTGTTCTCCTTCTCTCTCTGTTTCTTGCTGTTTCCCCCTCTCTCTGTCTCTCTCCCTCCCACTCTGTTTCTTCCTCTCTCTACGTCTCTATCTCTATCTGTCTATCTGTCTGTGTGTGTGTGTGTGTGTTGTGTCTGTCTGTCTGTGTGTCTGTCTGTCTGTCTGTCTGTCTGCCTGCCTGTCTGTCTGTCTGTCTGTCTGTGTGTCTATCTGTCTGTCTATCGGTTTGTCTGTCTGCCTGCCTGTCTGATGTCTGTCTGTCTTGTGTCTTTCTGCCTGCCTGCCTCTCTCTCTCGTACCGGATTTTTTCAGTTCTCACCAAAATGTTTCTTTCCTATAATAAATCCTTTTCTCCACCTCCCCTCCCCCCGGAAAAAACCACAAACCACAAAAAAACCAACCCCTAAACCAACCCCAAACAAACCAATCTGACGACAATACAAACTCTCCATACACACGCCAGCGTAACACGAGGTGAAGAAACAATTTCGCAAACAACATTCAACATCCCTAAAAAAACCAGGGGAGGTAAGCACCAGCGGGAACAAGACGGACGCTAAAAGCATTGTTCAGGGAAGATAACTCCAGACAGGAAGCCGCCACCACGCTACGGCAAAGATGTCTGCCGATGATATCTGTTTCCAGCAATCCCTTTCTCTGCCCCAAAAGCCAGTAACAACAGTGTATGGCGGAATACAACGCAAAACTCAGGTTTGTGGAATCCGCTGGAAAGTTGTTTTTACAGTTCATGGAGAGAAAAGATGATGGAAGGGGTTCCATTTTAAATAAATAAAGAAAGAATGAAGATATTTCATGTCAGTCTTATGGTAAGAGCGTTGTGCTAATGATCTGACGGCTCGTGTACGAGCCACCACCTAGGGGGTTGTTCTCTTGGAATGTCCAAGTCAAGTCAAATCTGATTTCCAGATGGTATTTATTTATTTTATTTATTCATTCTTTTCTATCGAGGATAATGAAATAAGCATTTATGTGCTTTTTTACATCCAGTCCCCGTGTGTATGCGGTTTTGTAAATTCTGTCATCTGTTTCCACCGGCATACAATGGCCTACTCTTACGAAAAGCGGAACAGGATTTAACGTGTGCGCAAGATGTTCTGCGTGCGTTCGCACACGGGGCCTCGGCTTATAGTCTCATCCGAAGGAGTTTTGGGGAGAGTGGAGTCTGCACGGATGTTAACTCCAGGGGAAAATATCCCCTTCAACGGGAATCGAACCCGGGTCGTCAGATTGAGAGCGCAGTGTTCTGACCACTTGGCTATTCCGTCTCCCATGGACGCATGGTGGTACATTGAATAAGCAATGCATTTGCTTTTTTGTTTTATCAAGCCATCTATCTAGGAACAACAATTACTTAATACCAATATTTAACTGCAATAAGGCTTTACTTTTAACTCAGTCGTGAATCAGTGAAAGGTATATATCTCTCTCTGCTCTTTCCTGAAAGAAAATGGGAAAAAACATCAGCGATAAGGGAACAACAGCTCTGCCATTATCATCATCGAGGTCAGCAGAAAGACCTTACCAGAAAATGGCTGACATAATAAAGAGCATATAAGAAAATGGCAGACATAATAAAGAGCCTATCAGAAAATGGCAGACATAATAAAGAGCCTATCAGAAAATGGCTGACATAATAAAGAGCCTATCAGAAAATGGCAGACATAATAAAGAGTCTATCAGAAGATGGCTGACATAATAAAGAGCCTACCAGTAAATGGCTGGCATGATAAAGAGCATATCAGAAAATGGCAGACATAATAAAGAGCCTATAGAAAATGGCTGGCATGATAAAGAGCATATCAGAAAATGGCAGACAAAGTAAAGAGCCTTCCAAAAAATGGCAGGCATAATAAAGAGCCTACCAGAAAATGGCAGAAAAAATACCCCCCCCCCCCCCCCCCAAATTGGCAAGTATAATAAAAAAGAACCACCAGAAAATGGCAGGCATAATAAAACGCCTACCCAACCAACACAAAATACAAATGGCAGGCAAAAACCCCAGACGATGATTGGCCCATCACTGCCGAGCAGGGAAATGAAGGGAGCGAACTCTTGGCCGCGCTTCTCGCAGTCTCTGGGGAGAGTGTTAACGATGACAAGAGCCCACCTCAGCCACTAAATCTCCCTCTCCCCTGACGCCTGAGGTCGCCCAGGGACACTCTGAAGCCTCCTCGAGCCTGCGCGCCCACTCAGCCACGTCGGATCCGTCTGTGAAAGAGAGGCGATAGTGGCCTGGTTTACTGCCTGTGCTGGCTGCCTATCAACTGCGCTTTCTGACCTCATGGTCCGGCCAGGCAACGGGCTGTGTCAGTCAGTGGTGTGAGGCAAATGCCATGGACTACATCATGGAAAGGTTGCTGGAGCGGACGGTCTGGTCCAGTGGTTAATAAGACGGTTCGTCTTCAGTCCCGCGGACATTGGGTCTGTGAAGTCGCAGGCTCGAATCTCGGCAGCGTCTGGTGAATTAAGGATGGAGATTTTTTACGATCTCCCAGCTCAACTTCCAAGTGCAGACTTGCCAGTGCCTTAATTCCCTTCGTGTAGAAGAGAAAACATGCGCGTTAAAGATCCTGTTATAACTGTTCATGTCAGCGTTTGATGGGATCTGGAAACACGACCATACCCAGCATACATCCCCGAAGTAGGATTGCAACTACCTTCATGGTGGGTGAAAATAGGCGTACACGTAAAATCGTGAGCCTCTGAACTCTAGCCAAGGAACAAAAGAAAGACAGAAAGAACAAACCAGGTTGTTATGTCTTGAAATGGTATATCAAGGTTTCCTCCAGCCATGACAAGCTCTTAGTACAACAACCTGCACTTTTTGTTAAAGGTGAAAACAGGTAAAGGTGTTCCCATAACCTATGTGGTCGTAGGGGAGCGAGATGTCAGATACCTCAGCTTCTCCAGGGGCCAGTATATTGAGGTCGGCGCCCATCTCCTCTCCCTCGCTGCTTTACCTTCCCTGACCCTAAAGAGAGCAGGTCCTATTTACAGCTGGGTGAACTGGGGGACTGTACTGAAGCCAAGGCGCGCAAACGGTCACCCATCCAAGTGGTAACTGTACTCGATGCTGCTTAACATTGGCTGAGGGAAAGCGAGTGCTCTGACCACTGAGCTATCCCGTCCCCACTCTGTGTTAAGGATGAAGAAAGAATCCTCTGGAGTTGGAGAGTGGTTGCCTGCAAAGACGACGTACTTGAAAACACACACACACACACACACACACACACACACACACACACACACACAGACACACACACACACACACACACACACACACACAGACACACACACACACCCCACACACACACACACACACTCAACACACACACCACACACACACACACACACACACACCACACACACACACACACACACACACACACACAACACACACACACAGACACACACACACACACACACAGACACACACACACACACACACACACACACACACACACACCCACACACACACACACAACACACACACACACACACACACACACACACACACACACACACACACACACACACACTTCTCATCCAGTGTGGACTTACGGTCTGCCAGTGATTCCCAGGTATGAGGAGGGAGACAGACTGCACATTCTGCCTGACCTCCAGAGTGTTCGTCTCGGCGATCTA
>CM054149.1:55853698-55858698 GCA_028751875.1 Rapana venosa | reverse complement strand
GTCTATGTCTATTGTCTGTATTTGTTGTCTATGTTTGTTGTCTATGTCTGTTGTCTATGTCTATTGTCTGTGTTTGTTGTTTGTGTTTTTGTCTATGTGTGTTGTCTATGTTGGTTGTCTGCGTTTGTTGTCTATGTTTGTTGTTTATGTTCGTTGTCTATGTGTGTTGTCTATGTTGGTTGTCTGTGTTTGTTGTCTATGTTTGTTGTCTATGTTCGTTGTCTATGTGTGTTGTCTGTGTTTCGGATAGCCTAGTGGTTAGAACGTTGCGCTTGTGATCTGACGATCCTGTTTCGAGCCACTACCAAGGAACCCGTTCGAGGATAAATTTTCCTCTGGAACTAACATCAGTTCTGATTCCACTGCCCCCAAAAGTCCTTTGGATCAGACCACAAACGGAATTCCCGTGTGTGAACGCCCAGAGAACATCTTCCGCACTCGTTAAAACCCGTTCAGGCTTTCAGAAGTGTAGGTCGTTGAGTGCTGGTAGGACCGGATGGCAACATTTAAAAAACGCATAGGCTACACACTGGTGTCGTCTGCATACATCATCCCGAAGGCAGAATGTGGCTACCTTAACGTTGGGCAAAAACGATCGCATACGCCAAAATCTCACCATTGGAGAACTTAGGATCTGTAGCCGAGGAATTAAAAACTCAACCAACCAACCCACCAACCAACCAACCCACCAACCAACCAACCCACCAACCAACCCACCAACCAACCAACCCACCAATCAACCAACCCACCAACCAACCCACCAACCAACCAACTAACCAACCAAACAACCAACCAACCATCCAACCAACCAACCAACCAACCAACCAACCAACCAACCATCCAACCAACCATCCAACCAACCAACCAACCAACCAACCACCAACCAACCAACCAACCACCAACCAACCAACCAACCACCAACCAAGTAACAAACAAAAACACCACACCACTAAAAAATTAACAAGCATATTTTTTTACTCTACATAGTCACCCTGACTCTAAACGAAAGCTTCTTCATCAATGTCTGTGTGAAGACTTCAGAAACATCAAACGCTACAGAGAAAAAAAGAAAAAAACACACCCTCGACAGAGAATTCACTTTCAGTACAGTCAGTTTCTGTCAGTGGGATCTTCTCCTGGAGTTCAAGCACGGGCAAGGGGATCAATCCCACTTATGGATTCCCTCCCTTTTCTCGCCTTCAAAAGCGTACCAACCTAGCTTAGCAGGACTTAACTGCAGATTCCTCCACTTTCTCTCAAAGACCTAGAGTAAAGGTCTGACAGCACAGATGGTAAGAACGGGACGGGATGTAGCGGGTCTTGAGTCTGTCTGTCTGTCTGTCTGTCTGTCTGTCTGTCAGTCTGTCTGTCTGTCTGCCTGTCTGCCTGTCTGTCTCTGTCTGTCTGTCTGTCTGTCTCCCTTTCTCTCCCCCCCCTCTCTCTCTGAGTACAATGAATTTGTTGACGTTTCTTTCCGTTACCCAAAGTGATACTATTTACATGGTTTGTTCTCCTTTATATAATGGAGGTTTTTAATTTTTTTTTTTTTTTTGGGGGGGGGGGGGGGGGCATATTTGGTTGTCTCCTCTCCTCTTGTTGTTGCTGCTTTTAATTTGCTCTTGGTTTCTTTACTATTTTTTGGTTGTTTCTGTGTTTTTTGTTTTGCTCTGGTTTGCTTTCTTTTATTATTTGTTGTTGCTTTTCTTTTCTCTATCTTTTTCGGTGGTTTTTGTGGGGTTTTTGTGTGTGTGTGTGTATTTTTTCCCCGTTTACCGTGTGAGTGTATTGGCATTGAGTTTATTTTATTTTATCTTATTATCATATATATCCTTAAGGGCGGGGACTATATGTAAAAAAATCATATGGGTGCTTATTCATTATCCTCGAAATAAAACAATTTGTCATTGTCATTGTCTCTCTCTGTCTCTCTCTGTCTGTAACTCTGTCTCTCTCTGTCTCTGTCTTTCTCCTTCTCCCTCTCCCTCTCTCTCTGTGTCTCTTTACACTGTAGTATACCTCCAAGAAAGGAATAAGGGCACCTACACACACAGAAACACAGACACCTACACACAGACACAGACACAGAGCAGATGGCAGGGGGAGGAAAAGGTTAATGGTGTGATGGAAGACTTCAGCGCAGGACAGGATATTGCACACACCTGGCTTCCCGTGTCTGACACTGCACTACGCAGTGTGGGGGCATGCACGCATCACTGCGCTGGTTCTGGTCTGAAAAACCATGTAAGCTGAGCAAGAGAGAGAGAGAGAGAGAGAGAGAGAGAGAGAGAGAGAGAGAGAGAGAGAGAGAGAGAGAGAGAGAGAGAGAGAGAGACAGAGACAGAAAAGAGAGAGAGAGAGGGAGAGAGAGAGACATACAGAGAGAGAGAGAGAGAGGCAGAGAAAGAGTGACAGAGAGAGACATACAAAGAGAGAGACAGAGAGAGAGAGAGACAGAGGGAGAGAAAGAGAGAGACAGAAAAGAGAGAGAGAGAGAGAGATGGAGAGAGAAAGACACAGAGAGAGACAGAGATGAGAGAGAGAGTCCAGAGAGAGAGAGAGAGACAGACAGAGAGACAGACACAGAGAGAGAGAGAGACAGACAGAGAGAGACAGAGAGACAGAGAGAGACAGATAGACAGAGAGAGAGAGAAAGAGAGAGAGCGAGAAAGAGCGCGCGCGAGAGAGAGAGTCAGAGAGAGAGACAGAGATAAACACAGAAGAGAGAAAGAAAGAAAGAAGAGAAAAGAGAGAGAGAGAGAGAGAGAGAGAGAGAGAGAGAGAGAGAGAGAGAGAGAGGGGAGAGAGAGAGAGAGAGAACGAAAGAACGAAAAGAGAGAAGAGACAAAGAGAGAGAAAGAGAGAGAGAGACAGAGAGAGAGAGAGTTCACAGAGAAAGAGACAGAGAGACAGAGGGAGAGACACAGAGAGAGACAGAGATTCAAGTGTATCCTTTTTCCCTCTTTAGACAGGGAAACCTCTCTCTCTCTGTCTGTCTGTCTGTCTTTCTCTTTATCTCTGTCTGTCTCTCTCTGTCTGTCTTTCTTTCTCTCTATGTCTGTCTCTCTTTCTCTCTCTGTCTGTCTCTCCCTCTCTCTCTTTCTGTCTGTGTGTGTGTCTCTCTCTCTTTTTCTCTCTGTTTTCTCTCTCCCCCCCTCTCTCTCTCTACCCCCCCCCTCTCTCTCTCTCTCTCTTTTCTCTCTCTCAGGAAGCCAATAAGTGT
Organism: Rapana venosa; assembly: GCA_028751875.1. Lineage (NCBI taxonomy): Eukaryota > Metazoa > Mollusca > Gastropoda > Neogastropoda > Muricidae > Rapana > Rapana venosa. The sequence goes on along the minus strand of CM054149.1, from coordinate 55,855,478 downwards.
GCAGCAGACGGCAGGAAGCAGAAATGTACGTCACTTCCTTCACGCTTCAGCAGCCGGCAGGATATGACAGGAAGACAGACCCCCCCCCCTCCTCCCTCACCACTTCCCCATGGCCTCAGCTCTTCTTCCTTCTGCCTCCCTCCCGGGGTCTTGTTGTTGTTGTTGTTGTTGTTGTTCTTGTTGTTGTTGATTCTTCTTGTTCTTCTTGTTCTTGTTCTTCTTCTTCTTGTCCTTGTTCTTCTTGTTCTTGTTCTTCTTCTTGTTCTTGTTCTTGTTCTTGTTCTTCTTCTTCTTCGTTCTTCTTCTTCTTCTCTTCTTCTTCTTCTTTTCTTCCTCTCCTCCTCCTTCCTTCTTCTTCTTTGAATTCCTCCTCCTCTTTCTTCTCCTTCTCCTTCCCCTTTTTTCTCCTCCTCCTCCTCCTTCTTCTTGTCCTTGTTCTTCTTTGTTCTTGTTCTTCTTCTGTTCTTGTTCTTGTTCTTCTCTTCTTCTTCTTCTTCTTCTTCTTCTCTTCTTCTTCTTCTTCTTCTTCCTCGTCTTCTTCTTCTTCTTCTTTTCTTCTTCTTCTTCTTCTTTCTTCTTCTTCTTCTTCTTCTCTTCTTCTTCTTCTTCTTCTTCTTCTTCTTCTTCTTCTTCTTCTTCTTCTTCTTCTTCTTCTTCTTTTCGCATTCTTCTTCTTCTTCTTCGCATTTTTCTTCTTCTTCTTCGCATTCTTCTTCTTCTTCTTCTTCTTCTTCTTCTTCTTCTTTTTCTTCTTCTTTCTTCTTTCTTCTTCTTCTTCTTCTTCTTCTTCTTCTCCTCTCCTCCTCCTCCTTCTTCTTCTTTGAATTCCTCCTCCTCTTCTTCTCCTTCTCCTTCCCCTTTTTCTCCTCCTCCTCCTCCTTTCTTCTTGTCCTTGTTCTTCTTGTTCTTGTTCTTCTTCTTGTTCTTGTTCTTGTTCTTCTTCTTCTTCTTCTTCTTCTTCTTCTTTTCTTCTTCTTCTTCTTCCTCGTCTTCTTCTTCTTCTTCTTCTTCTTCTTCTTCTTCTTCTTCTTCTTCTTCTTCTTCTTCTTCTTCTTCTTCTTCTTCTTCTTCTTCTTCTTCGCATTCTTCTTCTTTTTCTTCGCATTCTTCTTCTTCTTCCTCTTCTTCTTCTTCTTCTTCTTCTTCCTCGTCTTCTTCTTCTTCTTCTTCTTCTTCTTCTTCTTCTTCTTCTCTTCTTCTTCTTCTTCTTCTTCTTCTTCTTCTTTTCTTCTTCTTCTTCTTCTTCTTCTTCTTCTTCTTCTTCTTCTTCTTCTTCTTCTTCTTCTTCTTCTTCTTCTTCTTCTTCTTCTTCTTCTTCTTCAATCATACTGTTGATGGAGGAGAGACAGCCTAGTGGTTAGAGCGTTGCGCTCCTAAATGTGATGGCTGGGGATCAAGCCACAACCAAAAATTTAATACCCGTTCAAGAGGATTTTTTCCTCTGGAGTTAACATCAGCACAAAAGTCCTTCGTCTGAGACTATAACCGCTCCTCCTTTTGGAAGATCAGGCCATGTCATGCCGGTAGGAGTGGATGATCATTAGAAACAGAGACACACACATGCAGACTTGTGTCGCACTTCAACACCATCGCCAAAATCGAAACGAGGCTACCTACCTTCTATGGCGGCCCAAAATGGTCGCATAGGCAAATGCTCTGCGAACCTTGGAGCTCTAAAGGTAAAGGTGTCCCATAACCTATGTGGTCGTAGGGAAGCGAGGCATCGGAGACCTCAGCTTCTCCAGGGGCCAGCATATTGAGGGCGGCGCTCATCTCCTTT
>CM054149.1:55841198-55846198 GCA_028751875.1 Rapana venosa | reverse complement strand
AGAGGATTATCGTAACTTAGCCGTTTCAAAGTATGTTTTAAGAAGTTCGACAGTTGAAAACAATATTGCATCGGAAATTTCAATTAGATCCGACTTAGAATTTCCCAATAGAGCTAAAAATATCTCTTCTCTTGTCACTATTAGTACTTACACTTCCGATATCTTCAAAGAGTCAAGTATCAATCCTAAAGACTGGCAAAAATCCACACCTCTTTTAACACCTTGTCCAAAATGGGAACTTCAGAAAGCAGATTTTGATATCTACCATCTCTCTTTAAAAAAAGAAGAAAATGGGCTTATTCTTGGATCTTATATAAAAGTGCACCTAGAAGATACATATCCTTCACATCTTAAGATATACACTGACGGATCCCTTCTTAAGAACAAGGAAGCAGGGGCAGCATTCATTATTCCAGCTTTAAAGATTGAAAAATCCTATCACATCGGCAAAAATCATTCCATCTTTACTGCTGAACTTACTGCTATTTTGATGGCTTTGTACTTTCTGCTTGATTGCCCCAATACTGTTTTGCAGATATTGTTCTGTGTTGATTCTAAATCTGCATTACAGTCTCTCAGTAACTCGTCTTCGACCGTTAAGCAGAATCTTATTACTGAAATTAATTTGTTTGGTACATTTTTTAATTCTGAGGGGTTCGAATGTTACTTTCTGCTGGATTCCATCTCATTGTGGTATTCATTTTAATGAAATGGTTGACAAAGCTGCCAAAAAGGCAGCAAAACATGATAGCTATTCAACTGTTTTAGATATTCCTCTTTCTCTTCATGAAGGTTATGCTTTGCTTCAAAATGTTTGCTGGAAACATGTGAAAAAGAAACAGGAAGAGGCTGGTTATCCCCAGCATACTTGTTCAGTTCTGGATATTGAGAACATTCTTTGCACTCAGTACGGTTTTCGAAAATCCTGTACTAGAAAAATTGTTTCTCTAATCTACAGATTGAAATTAAATGCCTTTCGAGCAAAATTTGCCAAAAATGTACAATGTATATGCGGTGACAAATTTTCTAATGTTCATGTTCTGTATCAATGTCAAGGTTTAAAAACGTTTTTACCATCATTTCAAGATAAGTCTCTGCAGGAAGTTTTAACCAATCCAGAGTTATTATGTGAGATAGCCTTGTCTCTGTTGCAATCCCCAGTATTCTCTTTTTTGTAAAGTATGGTCGTGGGAATCTACATTTTGCTTGTTTCACAGCTGCCGTTACAAGTAGTTCAAAATTGTTTGTTTTCAAACATTAGAGTATTTTTTTAATTGTTGTGGGTTTTTGTTAATTTTTGTAGTTCTATGCTATGTTTTTTGCAACATACTATTTATATAGATTGGAATAATCTTTTAATGTGCATTCATACCAACACGTATCTATTCTACTTAAAGCCCTTATCTCATTATGTTCCCCCCCCCCCCCCCCCCCCCCCCCCCCCAATACCCCCCTGCCTCCATCGTCTAATATCACTTAAGTGAACAGACGTAAAATTGAAGACACACACAACACAGACACTCAAACACAAAACACACTCACACACACGCTCAAACAAAACACACACACACTCAAACACGACACACAGCACACACACACACACACACACACACACACACTCAAACACGACACAACACACACACACACACATACACACACACACACACACACACACACACACACACACACACACACACACACACACACACACACACACACACACAAACACGACACACAACACGACACACACACACACGCACACACCTCTTGATTTCCATTTGCCATCATCACCAGACAATACCAGACCCTCACAGGTCTGTTAACACTTTTTCCACTTCATGTCTTTTTGCTATTGTTGTCGCTCGCTGCCCACACCGTGTCCTCTTGTCTCCAGCAGTTGTTGTTACCGCTGATGCTGTCTGATGCTGCTGCTGTTGTTGTTGTTGTTATCATCGTTAATGGTGTGGTGGCTACTGATTCTTGTTGTTGCTGTTGTTGCTGTTGTCTGACACAATGTTGTGGATTTCGTGTGTCAACCATGGTGGAAGGTTGGCTGGTTAGCTGCCAGGCCTTGACAAGATAATCACCACTCCAGACAACTTGCAGGAGAGTGATGGTGAAGGGTAGGGGTGGGGTGCGGGGGTGGTGGGTGTGGGTGTGGGGTGGGGTGGAGGGAAAAACAAGAAAAAGTCAAAGAGAGAGAGAGAATGACAATGACAATGACAAATTCTTTTATTTCGAGGATAATGAATAAGTACTCATGTGCTTTTTTTTTTTTTTACATCCAGTCCCCGTCCTAGAGAGAGAGAGAGAGAAGAGAGGCAGAGAGAGACAGAGACAATGACAATAACAATGACATAGAGAGAGAGACAGAGAGACAGATAGAGACAGTGACAAAGAGAAACAGAGAGAGAGACAGAGATAGAGAGAGACAGACAGAGAGAGTCAGAGAGAGACAGGGAGAAACAGAGAGAGACAGAGAGAGACAGAGAGAGACAGAGAGAGACAGAGAGAGACAGAGAGACATAGAGAGAGAGACAGAGAGAGAGACAGAGAGAGAGACAGAGAGAGACAGAGAGAGAGACAGAGACAGACAGAGAGACAGAGACAGACAGAGAGACAGAGACAGACAGAGAGACAGAGACACAGAGACAGAGAGACAGAGAGAGAGACAGAGACAGAGAGATACAGAGAGAGAGAAGAGAGAGAGAGAGACAGACACAGAGAGAGACAGAGACAGAGAATGACAACGACAAATTGTATTGTGTTAAGTTTTAAAAAAAAATCCATTCACGAACAGGTTGTTGGGCGCGGGGACCGAAATCGAAAGATATAACAACACCATTGAACACTGTACAATCTCAACGATACTTCGCCAGTGGTAGCCAAAAACGCGGTATTGTTTATACAGAGTTCTACATGTTTGTGAATGTCACTGGTACTGACTGGGTGATACCTGATATCGTAGCAGGAACCGAGAAACTGCCACAGAACGGCATTCGTCAGAGAGAGAACTCAGAACTCAGAAATTTAATGTATCTCAGCCTTAGGCCATAATACATGGTTGGCATAGAAAAAATTGACAATGCCACAGAGTGAGCAAAAACCGGATAACAAACACAATACCAAGCACACTTTCAGTGAAAGAAATAATGAAGACAATGCACAAATACATAAAAATACATATGTATCAAACACAATTCCCTATTTTGATCTAAGTGTACCTTCCTTATGTCTGAGAGAGAGAGAGAGAGAGAGAAACAGAGAGACAGAGAGAGACAGAGAGAAAGACACGCAGACAGAGACACACGAGAGACAGGATACAGAGAGAGAGAGAGTGAGTGAGAGAGAGAGAGAGAGAGAGAGAGAGAGAGAGAAGAGAGGAGAAGAGAGAGAGAAGAGAGAGAGAGAGAGAGAGTGAGGGTGGTGTTGAAAGATGGCGTAAGAGAGATTCCTGGGCAAGGAAAGAGTTTTTAAATGACGGAATTAACTATGCATTCATAGTTGGTGGTGTTTTTTTTTGCTCCCTAAGGGGTGGGGAGGCAGAGAAGGAAGAAAAGAGAGAGAGAGAAGAGAGAGAGAGAGAGAGAGAGGAGAGAGAGAAGAGAGAGAAGAGAGAGAAAAGGGGTTTTTTTTAAATGAAGTAACAAATCTGCTTCATAGTGCTTTTGCATGCGGGGAGAGATAGAGAGAGAAAGAGAGGAGAAAGAGAGAGAGAGAGAAGAGAGAAGAGAGGAGAAGAAGAGAGAAAGAGAGAGAGGGGGAGAGAAAAGAGGGAGAGAGAAGAGAGAAAGGGAGTGAAGAGAGTTTTTTAATGAAGGAATCAAATCACATTTTATAGTACTTTTTGCATGCGAGAGAGAGAGAGAGAAGAAAAGGGAGAGAGAGAGAGAGAGAGTTTTTTTAAATGGGGAATCAAATATGTTTTTAAGTAGCTTTTTTTTGCACTCGGGGAGATAGAGAGAAAAACCAGAGACAGGCAAGAGAGAACAGAGAAAAGAGGACACAGAGAGAGAAACAGAGACGGGCAGACAGAAAACAGACAGGCAGACAGAGAGAAAGACAGAGGAGAGAGAAAAAGAGAAAAAGAGACAGGCAGACAAGAGACAGACGGGCAGACAGAGAGAAAGACAGAGAGAGAAAACAGAGAGAAAAAACAAAACAGGCAGACAGAGAGACAGAGAGAGCAAAGAGAGAGAGAGAGAGAGAGAGAGGGAGACAGCAGCAGACAAAAGACCACACACACCCCAAACAAAAAAACACACATACACACACAAGACAGAAACACACAAAAAAAGCCAAAAAAAATCTACGAGAAATGAAAAGTTTCCCAAAGCATTTTCCAAAATGCAGGGGCGGCATGGCATAATGCTTCACTTCTCCCAACATTGCTGAAAACAACACCACACCACCCCACACCACAAAAAACCCACCCACCCCCAACCACACAATCCCAAACACCACACCACACCAACCACACCAAAAGCCTACGGCCGTCCTCCTCACAACCCACCCAAACCCAACACTGGCTACAGCCACGGGGAAGCTGCCTGAAAGAAGGGGGCCCCCTTTTTAATTCCTGCACTCCCAAAAACAGGCCTTTATTCCTGCACTGCCAAAACACCTTTATTCCTGCACCCCAAAACGGCCTTTATTCCTGCAGTGACAAAACGGGCCTTTATTATCCTCACTGACAAAGAAGGAGGCCTCCTTTATAGAGAACAAAAAAGGGCCTCCATTTATCCTGCACGAAAAAGAGGCCTCCATTTTTAGAGTAAAAAAGAAGGCCCCCATTGATTCCGCAAAAGGGGGCCTCCATTCATTCCTCCAAAGGAGCCCTCCTTTCCTGCAATGACAAAAAAAAGGCCCCCTTTTCCATTCCTGACTAAAAAGGAGGCCTCCATTCTTTCCCTGTCTGATAAAGGGAGGCTCCATTCTTTCCTGCAATGAAAAAACGGCCCCCAAAATTCATTCCCCATGACAAAACAGGCCCCCTTCTT
>CM054149.1:55826198-55833698 GCA_028751875.1 Rapana venosa | reverse complement strand
AACTGATGTTAACTCCAGAGGAAAAGTCCTCTTGAACGAGATTCGAACCAGGGTCAGCAGATCACGAGCGCAATGAGCATCACTCTGACCACCTGGCTATCCCGTCCCCACCCCCAGCTCATGTGTGCAACGCTCTAGCCCCCATCACCCCAAACTCCAACTTCCTTCTTTATCTCATGCATTCTAAATTTCAGTATTGCTGGTAAGAAAGCAAACATTCCAGTGACGATACTGAGACATTACTAAAAGAAACAAAACCCCACCCTCACACCCTGTGTGTGTGTTTGTGTGTGTGTGTGTGTGTGTGTGTGTGTGTGTATGTGTGTGTGCGCACGCATGCGTATGTATGTGTGTGTATGTGTGTATGTGTGGACTTTGGTATTGTGTAGAGGGGGTGGGGTGGAGGGAGGTAGTGCAAAGAATAAATGATTGAAACTAACCCACAGCTTATATAAGTATGCAAATGTTTTGATATTCCCATGTTTCTAACATATTAAAAACAAAACAGAAAAGTCAAACAAACAAACAAACAAAAATCGAACAGAAAATGCAATTAACATACAATAACACACAGACACATACACACACACACATACACCACAACACACACACACACACACACACCACACACACACACACACACACACACACACACACACACACACACACACACACACACACACACACACACACACACACACCACAAGAAAACCAAACTAGTCCAGAGTTATTAGAGAAAAGACACAAACATTTTTTAAAAATCAATCCATGCGCTAATTGCTCTTGTGAAATCCCGTCTCTGTTTTTGACGTTAATCTCAATGTCACCGAATATTTTAGAATTACAAAGGAAATCTGTTAAACAAAAAGAATTAAAGCAGCAGCAACAGCAGCAACAGCACCAGCACCAGCAACAGCAGCACCAGTCTTAACAGCAGCAACAGCAGCAACAGCAGTAACAGCAGCAACAACAGCAGCAACAACAGCAAGAGCAAGATCAAAGAGGATTTAATTTTTTTCCTTGAAGGACACATGTTTATCACTTAATTCATCTGCCCCAAACGCACAGAAATTATCAGCACATATTAAGAAAAAAAACACCCCAATGTGGAATTCTAAAAAAATCTTTTCATCCATGTAATCGCGATCAAAATTGCAATTAATGAATGTGTTTTTCAAAACTTGTATTACTTTGTAAGCGTGAGCGCACACGCGCTCGCTCGCACGCACACACACACACACTCACACACACACGCACGCGCGCGCGCCACGCACGCTCAGACTGACAGACAGAAGACACGGGACGGAAAAATAAATAAGGGAAAGCAAAACCACCACACAGGAAGGGAGGAACCAGAGCTAAAACTATAAACACTCAGGTATCCACAGTTCAATGAGAACTCTTGTCTGCCTGCCTGTCTGCCTCTCTGTCTGTCTGTCTGTCTGTCTGCCTGCCTGCCTGCCTGCCTGACTACCTGCCTGCCTGTCTGTCTGTGTGTCTGTCTGCCTGTCTGTCTGCCTGTCTGTCTGTCTGTCTGTCTGTCTGTCTGTCTGTCTGTCTGCCCGTTCTTCGGCCTGTCAGTCTGTCAACAGGCGTTTCTGTCCGTCTCTGCTTTTGTTTACTCGTGCCTGCGTACTGCCTGTCTGTCTACCCGTCCGTCTGTCTGTCTGTCTGCCTGTCTGCCCGTTTGCCTGTTTGCCTGTCTGCCTGTCTGCCCGTTTTCCTGTTTGCCTGCCTTCCTGTCTGCCTGCCTGCCTGTCTGTCTGTCTGCCTGTCTGTCTTCCTGTCTGTCTGCCTGTCACTCTGCCTGCCTGCTGCCTGTCTATCTGCCTGCCTTTATTTCTGTCTCTCTGTCTCTGTCTCCCTGTCTCGTCTATGTCTGTCTGTTAATCTCTCTGTCTCTCTCTGTCTCTCTGACTCTGTCTATGTCTATGTCTCTCTCTCTCTCTCTCTCATCTCTCTGTCTCTCTCTGTCTCTCTGACTCTGTCTATGTCTATGTCTCTCTCTCTCTCTCTCTCTCTCTCTCTCTCTCTCTCTCTGTCTCTCTCTCTTTTACATGCCTAACAGAAACACATATTCGCTCTTTCAGATTTTGGTTGATGCTTTTGCGCAAATGTGTGTGATTTCTCGCCTTTTTGGCACTCCATTGGAATGTAATGAGAGGTAAGGATGCAGCCTGATGCAACGCGGTGTAACGTTTTGTAACACCGATGCCAGAACAATTCTGTAACAGCTATGCCTGTGTGAATGTCTTAGGTATGTTATTTTGTGCCCAGTCGTCTCGTCCCCTTCTTGACATGTAACACAACTAGTGTATCGAACTAGAAATGTAAAGGGACAACAGGAGTCTATAAAGGAGGCAAAGCGCTGCCGCAAACGCTCTTTCTATTCCAACTGCAGCGGCCGAGGAAGTAAGGTAAAGGTCAAGGTGTCCCATAACCTATGTGGTCGTAGGGGAGCGAGGCGTCAGAGACCTCAACTTCTCTAGTGGCCAGCATATTAAGGACGGCGCCTATATCCTCTCCCTCGCTGCTTTTCCTTCCCTGACCCTAAAGAGGGCAGGTACCCATTTACAGTTGGGTGAACTGGAGGATTGTACTGAAACCAAAGAGCGCTAACGGTCACCCATCCAAGTGGTAGCCACGCTCGATGCTGCTTAACCTTGGCTGGGGGAAAGCGAGTGCTCTGACCACTGAGCTATCCCGAAGTAACGCTGCGAAATAATTTAGCATACCAAAATGGGGGCGGGATAGCCTAGTGGTTAGAGCGTTGAGCTTGCAATCTAAAGGGTGGATCGGTGGTCTAGAGGTAACGCGCCTGTCTAGAAAGCGAAAAGTCCGGGTCTGAAGTGTGCGGCGGTTCGTACCCCGTTTGGACCGGAAACTTTTCCCCCATCCATTAGACCATGAGTGGTGGTCTGGGCGCTAGTCTTTCGGATGAGACGATAAACCGAGGTCCCGTGTGTTACACGTAATTATTTAGCGCACGTAAAAGAACCCACGGCAACAAGAGAGTTGTCCCTGGCAAAATTCTTAGAAAAAAGCCACTCTGATAGGGAAACAAATACAGTTGCAGACATAGAAAAAAAAAGAAAAAAAAAGGGTGGCGCAGCGCTTGTGGCGACGCGCTCTCCCGCTCTCCCCGGGGAGAGCAGCCCGAATTTCACGGAGAGAAATCTGCCGTGACTTAAAGTGGTATGAAATGAAATCTGAGCGCTTTGATTTGTTGCTTTACAAGATTCAGCGCTATATAAATTCCATACATTATTATTATTATTATTAAAGGCCCGGGTTCGATCCATCACAGAGGCACCTGTTACAGGGGATCTTCCCCCTGAAGTTAACATCAGTTCTGACTCCACTCCCCTGAAAGTCCTTAGATAAGACTCTAAACTTGAGGTCCTGTGTGTGAAAGCACGCAGAACAGCTTGCATACACGTTAAAATCTGTTCCACGTTTTAAAAAAAGTAGGCCATTTTGTGCCGGTAGGAATGGTTGACAAAATGTAAACGGAAAGCGATTCCACGTTGGTGTCATATTTAGACATCATCCCCCAAGTCGGAATGCGGCTACCTTAATGATGGGTAAAAACGGTCACATACACACACAATCTCACCATCGGTAAACCTGGGATCTCTTGCCAGGGAAAGAAGGAAGAACTCCCCCCCCCCCCCCCCCCCCCCCACTTCCCTACCCACCAACCCAAACCCAAACTCATGTACTCGCGAGTAACAGTTTATTTAGAATCGACGAGGTCACCTGGTCTAGAACTGAGGACTTTGAAATCCTTACAGAGAGACAGAGAGAAAGAGAGAGAGAGAGAGAGAGAGAGAGAGAGAGAGAGAGAGAGAGAGAGAGAGAGAGAGAGAGAGAGAGAGAGAGAGAGATAACGATAACGAAATTTTATTTTCTGAGGGTAATAGTATAAGTACAAGACTTTTTTACATCCAGCCCGAGAGAGAGAGAGAGCGATAACCATAACACAACTTTATTTTTTTAGGGTAATAGGATAAGTACAAGACTGTTTTACATCCAACCAGAGTGAGAGGGAGAGAGAGAGAGAGAGAGAGAGAGAGAGAGAGAGAGAGAGAGAGAGAGAGAGAGAGAGAGAGAGAGAGAGAGAGAGAGAGAGAGAAAGAGAGAGCGCCTTGTTCTTCTTCTTACACTTCCTGCCCTTTCCTCACACTTGACTGCGGAGGATCATGGAGTGAAGACAGGCTCTCTCTCTCTCTGTCTCTCTGTCTCTCTCTCTCTGTCTCTCTCTGTGTCTCTGTCTCTCTCTCTCTGTCTCTCTCTCTCTCTGTCTCTTTCTGTCTCTCTCTCTGTATCTCTCTCTCTGTGTCTCTCTCTGTGTCTCTCTCTCTCTCTGTCTCTCTGTCTCTCTCTCTCTCTCTCTCTGTCTCTTTCTGTCTCTCTCTCTGTATCTCTCTCTCTGTGTCTCTCTCTGTGTCTCTCTCTCTCTCTGTCTCTCTGGTCTCTCTCTCTCTCTCTCTTCTCTCTCTCTCCTCTCCTCTCTCTCTCTCTCTTTCTCTCTCTCTGGGCGATAGGTCCCACCCCAAAAGAGAAATACACGGTCATACAGTAGGTGTCTGTGGGCTGCTCATTCAGCCTCTGGCTCTGTGGTCGCCACTGCTTGCTTTAGTCTGCGGGTTATCGGTTGAGGTTCACGTCCACCCACGCACGGATGCACGAACACAAACACGCCTAGTGTACGCACGCACACAGTCATAGCACTGATGTTAACTCCAGGGGAAAAGTATCCCTTTGAACGGGATTCGAACTGCGTCAGGTGATAACGAGCGCAATGTTATAACCAACCAGGCCAGGCTATCCCGTCCCGTGTGTGTGTGTGTGTGTGTGTGTGTGTGTGTTTGTTTGTGTGTTTGTTTTGTTGTGGTGTGTGAGTGTGTTTGTTGCTGTGTGTGAGTGTGTGTGTTTGTTTGTGCATGTGTGTGTGTGTGTGTTTGTTTGAGTGCGTGTGTGTATGTGTGTGTTTGTGGTGTGTGTGTGTGCGTTGCCGCGTATGTGTGTGTGAGTGCACACACAACCACCACACATACATGTCTGCCTACGGACATGCATTATGAGTGTGTGCGCGCGCGGTGTGTGTGTGTGTGTGTGTGCGGGCGCGCGTACATGCATGCATATATATTGCATTGGTGATTGCAGCAAAGGCTTTCAGTATTTTATGATTTGTTCATCGAAACAACTGAATACACGTATTGAACAGAACACACACACACACACACACACACACACACACAGACATACACTAACGACAGCATTCAAATTCTCCATGCTTTCCCCTGCAATAACGCAACAAGATGGATTGCCATGAATAAATAAACAATCATGAAACTCTTCAGAATCTCTCTCCCTCTCTCTGTCTCTCTGTCTCTGTCTCTGTCTCTCTCTCTCTCTCTCAATTTCTTAAAGAATCAAAATGAATGACACTATCCAGATTGCTGAAAGGAACAAATGAAAATCACCGACACAATCTCTCCAGGTATGTTTTTCATGCTATGAACAGACGAAAGAAAAGCATTTTGTAATTGTGCTGTTGTTTGTAGGCTACTCCTTGTTTCCATTATAAGTCATTGTGGCTGCTTGATGTGCCGTTCTATTGATTATCTTATATGCATTGACTTCGTGTTTTGCTTTCAAGGTTTATCGTCTTATTGTTTTGTTTATTTGGATGATGTGCTTGGTGTGATGCCACCAGGAGAGCTGACTTAGATGGAAAATGTGACGATCTCTTTTTGCATTTCGTTTCCTTCACTTGCCTTTTTGCCTTGCCCACTGTATGTATTGTGGCCAAAGGCCAATGCACATTAAACCTGTTCAGAGTTCAGAGTTTAGAGTTCTCTCTCTGTCTCTCTGTGCACACCAGGCCATGTGTTTGTGTAGCGAAACAGAGCCAGCCAGTGATCCTACCTGACTAAAGACGTTGCCTGACATGGAAACCTTGTCACAGATCCAGTTATGCAAATGTATGACACAGCGAATTTCAATATGTTGATACCCTTTCAAATGGAGCCATTGCCTTTCTTGAATAATATCGTTATCGTTATCTCTCTCTCTCTCTCGCTCTATTTTGTTGATAGTCCCTAATCAGGGCAAGGGCCGGATGAAAAAAGTACATGAATACTTACTCTGTTACCCTTGGAAAATAAAGATCATTCCTTCCTTTATTCATTCATCCATTAATTCATTCATTCTCTCTCTCCTTCTCTCTTCCTACGGGCGCATGAGTGTTTATTCATTATCCTCGAAATAAAAGAATTTTTCATTGTCATTATCATTGTCATTGTCATTCTCTCTCTCTCTCTCTTTTCTCTCTCTCTCTCTCTCTCTCTCTCTCTCTTCTCTCTCTCTCTCTCTCCTCTCTCTCTCTCTTTCTCTCTCTCTCTCTGTGTGGAAGAAAATAGGTGAAAACTGCCCTGAAGAAGAAACTACCATTTTTCTTTTTCATTTTCAATTTCATTTTCACACCACTTTTGAGCCACGGCAGATTTCTCTGCGTGAATTTCGGGCTGCTCTTCCTGGGAAGAGCACATCGCCACAAGAGCAGCGCCACCTATTTCTTTTTTCTGAGACTCGGAGCCAGGAAAGCTGTTAGGAAGGGAATAATGGCCTGGACATTTCTTTGCCACTGGCCTGAAGCCATTTTTCTCTCTGCTCCTGGGCTAGAGCTTCCAGGGTCACCAGTGTTCAGATTCTTGCCTATGCCACATTTGGTTTTGTTTGCCGACCATGAAGGTAGCTGCATTCCGACTCCGGGGATGCATGCTGGGTTATGCTCGTGTTTCCGTAACCTACTGAAGGCTGACACGAATTATGGGGTCTTCAATAACGTTGCATATTTCATCTTCAGCATGTATACAGGGATTAAGGCACTGGCAGGTCTGCATTTGAAAGTTGACTTGGGAGATCGTAAAAAAAAAAAATCCCCAACCCCTAATTCACCAGACCTTTCCGAGATTCGAACCCAAAACTTCATGGACCCATTGGGATGTAGTCGAATGGTCTTAACCACTCGGCTATAGCGTCTGTCTTTGTAGCTATTAGAATGATTGGGAAGAGAATATGGAGTGGCCAGCTCTCTTCCACTGACTGCCCTTGAGGCAGAAACGACGTTGTGAAGAGAATAGGGAATGGACAACACACAGACACACACACACAGACACACACACAACACACACACACACACACACACACACACACACACACACACACTCTCTCTCTGTCTCTGTCTCTCTCTCTGTGTGTGTCTCTCTCTCTCACAACCTTTTTGTGGCAGACAGTGTAATGAGAGAGCACTTGGGGACCAGGACAGAGAGAGAGAGAGAGAGAGGGAGAGGGAGAGAGAGGGAGAGAGAGACAAAGAGATGGAGAGAGGGAGGGAGGGAGAGAGAGGGAGAGAAAGGGAGAGAGAGGGGAGGGACAGAGAGGGAGATAGAGGGGGGAGAGAGAGAGGGAGAGAGAGAGGGAGAGAGAGAG
>CM054149.1:55816198-55821198 GCA_028751875.1 Rapana venosa | reverse complement strand
TTCTCTCTGTCTCTTTTTCTCTGTCTGTCTGTCTCTAATTGTCAATCGTTCACCTCTTCTCTTCTTTCCTCTCCTCTCTTTCCCTGACAGTGTGAAGTGTTTGATGTGTCAAATTTCCCAGAACCACATTCATCTGACAATGTTTATTCAGATCGTATTTTCCACAAGGATTCTGGCTTCCCTCCAGTCTTCAGTGTCCTCTCCATTTACCCCATCCGCCAGTTTCCTACACTGTTTATGCCATTCATTCTTCATCCTTTAACATGTTGTTTTCTCTCAGTAGAAGGGTCTCTACCTGTTTCATGCCTGCTTACCTGTGTCTGCTTGTGCAGACAGACAGAAAGACAGACAGACAGACACACACACACACAGATCATTCTCTCTATATAATTATATAATTGAAAATCGACTCTATATCTGTCTGTCTGTCTGTCTATCTATCTATCTATCTATCTATCTATCTATCTATCTATCTATCTATCTATCTATCTATCTATCTATCTATCTATCTATCTATCTATCTATCTATCTATCTATCTATCTATCATCTATCTATCTATCTATCTATCTATCTATCATCTATCTATCTATCTATCTATCTATCTATCTATCTATCTAATATAATATAATATAGGTAAAGGTAAAGGTAAAGGTGTCCCATAACCTATAAGGTCGTAGGGGAGCGAGGCGTCAGAGACCTCACTTCTCTAGGGCCAGCATATTGAGGGCGGCGCCCATCTCCTCTCCCTCGCTGCTTTACCTTCCCTGACCCTAAAGAGGACAGGTACCCATTTACAGCTGGGTGAACTGGGGGAACTGTACTGAAGCCAAGGCGCGCAAACGGTCACCCATCCAACTGGTAACCACGCTCGACGCTGCTTAACTTGGCTGGGGGGAAAGCGAGTGCTCCGACCACTGAGCTATCCCGTCCCCAATATAATATAGTATAATATAATATGATCTAATCTAATCTAATCTAATCTAATCTAATATAATATAAAATAAATGAAATTGAGAATTGAGTATATATATATATATATATATATATATATATACACACACATACATACGTGTGTGTGTGTGTGTGTAGAGTGAGAAGAATACATGAGAGGGAGACAGATGGACAGAGCCAGTCGGACAGACAGACAGATAGACAGAGACAGACAGACACAGAAAGACAGAGACAGAAAGGCAGAGACAGACAGACAGAAAGACAGAGACACTGACAGAGCCTCACAGAGAGACAGAGACACACAGAGTCACACAGAGACAGTCACAGAGAGCGACGTAGAATGACAGATGACGTAGAGAAAGAGAGACATACGGACAGACAAACAGAGAGACAGAGACAGAGAGAAAGGATAACAACTACACATACTAGGGCTGTTGCAAGTGTATTCACATCAGAACATTAAAAAAAAACCCTGGGGGATTCAAGAGTTCAAATGCAGGATAGTTTTTATTTTCTTTTTGTTTTGTTATTCTGTCATTTTGAGGATAAAAGAATGAGCACCTATGTGCTTTTTCTTTACAACCAAGTCGCCGTGTGCATGCAGTTGTAGAACTACAGAGGAGTGTGCAGAGGTACAGAGTACTGGCATTCTCCCACCTCCCTCCTATTAACTATGTTCTCGCCATGGAAAACACAACCTCCGCAGCACAATGTAGGGTGACTGCACGTGATACTCCACAATCTGACAGGTGACCTGATTTTGTTCTGGAACCAAGCTGGGAAAATCTGTCAGTTAGGTGGCGTTTTTGTTCTTGTTATTTGCTTTGATGTTGTTTGCTTTGTTGTTTCTTTGTTTTTTGGGGGGTGGGTGGGAGAGGTGGTGGTGTTTTTGTTTGCTCCTTTCTCCTTCAGTTGTTGTCCATCTTTTTTCTTGATCATTCTTTGGTTTACTTTTTGATGGTTTTCACATTTTGTTAATGTAATTCTTGTTTGTTTTAGTATTGTGGGTCCAGCCCCCTCCACCCCCCCCCCCCCCGTGGGGATGTCGGGGGAGGGGAGGGGGGAACCTGTCAGTATAAATAACATCCCCACCTTCGTGAAATTCTGTGCTAGGAATTCCTTCTTTTCTAATAATGATAATAATAATAATAATAATAATAAATGGAACTTATATAGCGCTATACCTTGCAAAGACAAATCAAAGCGCATGCAATCAACCTAATCTTACACAGTCATGCAATCAATGATAAATAATCAATAGTTTAAACAAACAGATATTACAAACATGGTGCCCTGCAGACAAAATCTATGAAATAAAATGTTAATAGTCAAATATTTTTTTCTAAAGCACACACACACACTCACACAGGTCGTACACTTTAGCAGGGTGACAGGACATGGGTTTGTGAAGGTGGGATAGCTCTGATATGAAACAGGAGGGGAGAAATCTTAGGTTTTAAATAAATATGTCTTTAGGCTGGATTAAAAAGTGTCATAACAGGTTTCTGGCGAAGAGAGAGAGGGAGCTCATTCCAGGTCGATGGACCCGAAATAGAGGAAGAGCGGCGGCCAACAGTGGATTGGTTGAATCTAGGTATTCGTAGGCACAAGGTATCTGCAGTAGAGCGGAGGGAACGTGAAGGAGTGTACAGGTTAAGACATTCACAGAGGTAGGAGGGTTTTCTACCCTTCTCTTTGTTTCTGCCTTGTTCCTTTTCTTCCTGTCACCTCCTTCCTGTCTGTTTTCTGCCTTCTTGGTCCATTCTCCTGCCTTTTTGTCCAAAGAAAGACTTAAAAGATAATTTTCTCCTATGCCGAAATCGAATGCGCTGGGCCTGACTTGTTAGGCGCTTAACGGCAGCGCAACGCACTTTCACTCGTATGATGTAACAAAATTAGTTGCTGTCTGAGCGTTGGACGAAAAGGACGAAGTATAGTGGGATTTTCAAAGTTTGTTTTTCTCTGTTTTACATCGCTTTTACTGCCTAGTTTATTTACAGCTCGTATGTGTCTGTTTTCTAACAAATATTGAATCTCTGACTTTTTTTGGTGGTAGTTGTCTTGCTTTCTCTCCTAAGTGAAGCAAATATAGCCACAAGTTAAAGCTAAAATACGTGACTGCTTGTATTAGCGTATGTGTGTGTATTTTTTATTCTTTTATTTTGAGGACACTGGAATAAGCACTCATGTGCTTTTTTCGTCTAGTCTTCGTGTGTAAGCGGGTTTGTAAGTTTTTGTATGTGTGTGTGTGTGTGTGTGTGTGTGTGTTTTGTGGTGTGTGTGTGTGTGTGTGTGTGTGTGTGGCGGCCGCGCGTGTATGCGTGCTTGTGTGTGTATGTTCTTTCTTTTATTTAACGTCTGTTCACTCAAGGTGATATTAGATCAAAGATAAAGTGTTACAATATATAGAGAACGTGTGTGTGTATGTGTGAGTGTGTGCGTGCGTGCGTGCGTGCATGTGTGTGTTAGTTTGTGTGTGTGTGCGCTTACGTGTGTGTGTGTGTGTTTGTGTGAATGTGTTTGTGTATGTGTGTGTATGTGTGAGTGGGTGCGTGCTTGGGTGCATGTGTGTATGTTTGTGCGTGTGTGTGCATGCGCGCGCGCGTGTCTGTGTGTGTATATGTGTGTGTGTGTGTGTGTGTTTAGGTGTGCTTGCAAGAATGTGAGTAGATGTGTATTTGCGAGCTAAGGTAGGGTTGTGCCTGCGTGCGTGTGTGAGCGTGTGTGTGTATTTGCGTGCGTATGTGTGTGCGTACGTGCGTAAGTGTGAGTGCGTGTGAGTGTGTTTATCATGTGAAGGAAAATCAACTCAGAGAAAAGCCGGAAGGAAAGCAGCCTTTTAAAGCGTTAAAATTGTATTGATCACTTTGCATAGAGCACTGCGGGCCAGAAACAACAGTGGCAACACAGCCTTCAAACCTTATTGTACGGCGACAAAGAAGAACAACGCAACTTTTGTTTTTACTCTGTGTGTGTGTGTGAGCAGTGAGAGAGAAGAGAGAGAGAGAGAAGAGAGAGAGAGAGAGAGAGAGAGAGAGAGAGAGAGAGAGAGAGAGAGAAGAAGACAGACAGACAATGACAATGACAAATGACTGACAAATGACAAATTCTGTTATTTCGAGGATAATGAATAAGCACCCAGTGCTTTTTTACATCCAGTCCCCGCCCTTAAGGATATATATGATAATAAAATAAAATAAGCCCATAGCAATACACTTACACAGTATACGGAAAAAATATCTACACAAAAATCCCACAAAAAATCACTGAAGAGAGAGAGAGAAAAAAAAAGTATCAACAAGTAAGAAAGAAAGCAGAACAGAAAACACAGAAACAACCGAAAAAATAGCAAGAACCAAGAGCAAAACAAAAGCGGCAGCAACAACAAGGGGAGAGGGGACAACCGAATAGTCCCCCTTTAAAAAAACAACAACAACCCCAAACCCAAACCTAAACAGAACCAAACAAAACGAAACCTCCATAAAATAAAGGAGAACAAACCACGTAAGAGACAGAGACAGAGGGACAGACAGAGAGAGAGAGCGAGAGACAGAGAGAGCGTGCGTTTGTGTGTGTTCATGTGTGTGTATGTGTATGC
The DNA here is from genome assembly GCA_028751875.1 of Rapana venosa. NCBI lineage: Eukaryota > Metazoa > Mollusca > Gastropoda > Neogastropoda > Muricidae > Rapana > Rapana venosa. Next base: position 55,816,648 of record CM054149.1, on the reverse strand, counting down.
GTGCGTTTGTGTCAAGTCAAGTCAAGTCAAGCCAAGTCAAATTTTTATTTCCAGACGGTACATTGAATAAGCAATGCATTTGCTATTTTAAAAATTATAAAGCCATCTATCTAAGAACAAATTTCTTAATGATAATACTGAAATACTACATTATTGCAACCTTCACCAATAAAGTGTACCAGTAAGAAGAGGAAAAGCAATAAAATAGTACATGTGTGTGTGTTTGTGTGTATGTGTTGTTTTTTTTAGACTGTTCTCGACGTGTCAGCGTTTAGGATAACACAACAGAGCAGAGATGCAGGGTGCCACATGCATTAAGCCCACAGACACCAGCCTACAACTAGAAAACACACGTCTCTAGCAAAAACAACAACACCCCGGTCAAATACAAGTGCATGCTCACAGGGCGACAGACATTGTACACTAGCTGCCAAAAGACAGAAATCGAAA
>CM054149.1:55806198-55811198 GCA_028751875.1 Rapana venosa | reverse complement strand
TGTATGTATCTATCTATGTATCTATGTATCTATGTATGCCTATCTGTGTGTGTTCGTATAGCTTGTATTAATGTGGTCCCTGTTAAGAGCAAAGTTGGATAAATTATAAAATAAACCCGTATATACTTACCTGTAATCCTGGAAAATAAAGGTCACCACCACCACCACCACCACCACCACCACCACCACCATCATCATCACCACCACCACCACCACCATCACATCATCCTAGTCGTCGTCGTCGTCGTCATCATCATCATCATCATCATCATCATCATCATCATCATCATCATCATCATCATCATCATCATCATCATCATCATCATCATCAACAACAACACCATCTCTCTCTGTCTCTGACTCTCCCTCTGTCTGTCTCTCTCTCTCTGTCTCTCTCTGTGTCTCTCTCTGTCTCTCACTCTCTCAAAGAAAGAAAGACAGAAAGAACTGAACAATGAATGGGACAGAGCTCAGGTGCAGACAGACAGCAGACGTTTCTTTACTTCAGATAAAACCCATGACCTCCGGCATTCTGCTGTCTGTTTGCTTCTTGTCTTAGCTGTTTGTTTATCGCCTGACACTGTCTGCAAGGCGGAGAAGGGAGGAGAGGGGAGGAGAGGAGAGGGGAGGGGAGGAGAGGGGAGGAGAGGAGAGGGGAGGAGAGGAGAGGGGAGGGGAGGAGAGGGGAGGAGAGGGGAGGAGAGGAGGAGGAGTCGACTGGCTTTGCTATAAAGAAAGATTAGCCTCATTCTTCCTGTATTTGTCTTTATTGTGCGCCAAACTGAACGTGACCGCTCGCACGCACACAAGCACGCAGGAGAGTGGAGTGATGTGGTGTGGTGTGGAATGGTGTGTGTTTGCGTATGTTTTTGTGTGTGTATGTTTTGTTTTGTTTGTTTGTACGTGTGTGTGTGTGTAGGTTTCTTTTTTGTGGTTTTCGTTGTTGCCAAATCCTAAAAACCATTTTGTTTGTTGTTGGCTTAGTTAAAGTAGTTTGCCATGTAACGGTTGCTTTTTCAGAGTGACGATGTTGGATGTGTGCAGGATTGGATGGTGTTGGTGTGGAGCTTGAGCTGAACGCTGCCTGAGCTGCTGCACTTCAATACAGTCACAGCCCTAGTGTGGCCCTGGCCAGGCTGAAAGCTGTGTCAGTTATTATTGATGTCAGCTCACTGCCAAGACCTACACTAACATGGTGTTCTGTTGTACAATGTTGTGTTGAGATTGCCTTCAGCCATGACAAGCTTTTAACATAATAATAATAATAATGATAATAATAATACATGGAATTTATACAGCGCTATATCTTACAAAAAAAACAACAAATCAAAGCGTTTTAATTCATCCTAGTCTTTCACATGCAGCTAGTTACAATTAATAGATTTTTACAAATTCAAATGTAGACACACACACGCGCACACGCGCCGGCGCGCGCGCCCACACACACGTAAACACACACACACACACACACACACACACACACACACACACACACACACACACACACACACACACACACACACACACACACACACACACACACACACACACACACACAGGTTGTACATTCCGGTAGGGTGATGAGGGGGGGGGGGGGAGGTTGCTAAGGGCAGAGACAGAAATGAGATGAAACAAGAGGAGAGAATCTTAGGTTTGAAATAAATATGTCTTTAGGCTGGATTTAAAAGCATCATAAGTAGGCTTTTAGCGAAGAGAGAGAGGGGGGTCATTTCTTGATCGATGGACCAGAAACAGAGAAAGAGCGACGGCCAACGGTGGATTGGTTGAATCTAGCTATTCGTAGGCACAAGGTATCTGCAGCAGAGCGGAGGGAACGTGAAGGAGTGTACAGGTTAAGACATTCACAGAGGTAGGAAGGTGCTGTTTTGTGGAGACATTTGTAACAGAGGGTTCAGATCTTATAGTTTGCTCTCTGCGGCACAGGCAGCCAGTGGAGAGATCGCAAGAGAGGAGTAATGTGCTCCGATTTTTTCTTTCTGAGGACTAGTCGAGCTGCACAGTTTTGTATACGTTGAAGGGAGTGGATTGATGATGCTGGCAGACCAGCCAGAAGAATAGTCAAGACATGAGAGAATGAGAGACGTGACTAGTTTGGATGTTGCATCAGTGGACAGATACTTTCGAGCCGCACTAATGCGCCGTAATTGATAGTAGCAGGACTGGCAGGTCTGGGTGATGAAATTTTGCACGGAGAGTGTGTTGTCTATAACGACCCCTAGATATTTCACTGTAGTGGATAGAGGGACAGACGTATTGCCGAATTCTATTGAAGCTGTTGGGATGGAAGAGAGTTTGCGTTTGGTCCCTACAAGCATGGCTTCAGTTTTATTCGCATTTAGCTGTAACTTGTTTTGTATCATCCAATTTTGGATATCTTGAAGGCAGTAGGACATAACAACCTGCACTCTCCTTTAAAGGAGAAAAAAGTCCTCTGAAGTGGGATTATGGCTGCCTATACGGCGAGGTCCTTTAAAAAACCCAGTCATAGACGCAAACTTCTCATTCAGTGTGCAATTTCTACCTCACAGTGATTCCCAGGTGGGATGAGCGAGTCAGGGTGCATGTTCTGGGTGACCCCTAGAGCGTTAAGCTGGGGAACGAACAACAACAACAACAACAACAACATATGCCCCTTTTTGTCGGTAGGGCTATAAAACAACATGAAGTTATCTCCGTGCAATAGTCAAGAAAACAACATTGAAATAGCACGGTAAAGTCCCCATGCCAGGAATTCCCGCTTTTCTATCCCTCTCCTTGTTTTTGCCTCCTTCCTTTTCTCCCTGTCACCTCCTTCTTGTCATTTTTTTCTGCCTTCTTGGTCCATTCTCCTGCCTTTTTTCCAGAAAGACTTTAAAGATAACAATATTCCTCCATACCGAAGTCGGAAGCGCTGGGCCTGACTTGTCAGGCGCTGAACGGCAGCACAACGCATATTCGCTCATATGAGACAACAATAGTTGCTGTCTGAGTGTTCGATGTAGAAAAAGTGTGTTTACTGGTTGATATTGTTTCTTAGGCGGAGAAGGATGAGACTGTAAACCGAGGCCCCGTGTGCGAACGCATGCAGAACATCTTGCGCACACGTTAAATCCTGTTCAGCTTTTCGAAAGAGTAGGCCATAGTGTGCCGGTAGGAACAGATGACAAAATTTATAAAACCGCATACACACGGGGACCGGATGTAAAAAAGCACATGAGTGCTTATTCCATTATCCTGGATATAACAGAATAAATAAATAAATGCATAAATAAATAAATGAGGGGAGAAAAGGAGGAGGCGACTGACTTTGCTATAAACTAAGATTAACCTCATTCCTTCTGCATTTCTCTTTATTGTTGCCACACCGAACGTGCATGGACGTATGCACGTATACACGCACAGACACAAGTATGGATGTGCGCTCTGTGTGTGTGTGTGTGTGTGTGTGTGTGGTGAGAGAGAGAGAGAGAGAGAGAGAGAGAGAGAGAGAGAGAGAGAGAGAGAGAGAGAGAGAGAGAGAGAGAGAGAGAGAGAGAGAGAGGAGAGAGAAGAGAGAGAGAAAGAGAAAGAGAGAGAGTGCGTGCGTGTGTACGAGCATGCGAGGGTGTGTGTGTGTGAGTGCGCGCGTGCATACGTATGCGTGTGTGTGTGTGTGTGTGTGAGTGAGTGAGTGTGTGTGTGTGTGTGTGTGTGTGTGTGTGTGTGTGTGTGTGTGCGCGCGCGCGTGCGTGCGTTCGTGTATGTGTGTGTAGGTTACTTGTTTTGATTTTCATTTCCCCCAAAGCCCAAAAGAAAAGGCTGTATCGGTCTTAACGAAATGAACTAGTTCATTAAAGCACTCTGTCATTTAATACGATTTATTTTCCAGATTGACGGTGTTAGATTTTCGAAGAGATTAGATGGTGTTGATCCCCTCTTTTACATCCAGTTCCCGTGTGTATACACATTTGTAAATTTCATCGACCGCTCCTACCGGCACACAATGGCCTACATTTCTGAACAGCGGAACAGGATTTAACGTGTGCGCAAGATGTTCTGCGTGCGTTCGCACACGGGCCTCGGTTTATAGTCTCATCCCAAGGACTTTTGGGGAGAGTGGAGTCTGCACTGATGTCAACCCCAGGGGAAAATCCCATAGAACGGGGTTCGAACCGGGGTCGGCAGATCGCGAGCACAATGCGCAACGTTCTAACCACCAGGCTATCCCGTCCCTCCTGGCTATTCCCTTCCCCCTCCCCCCTCTACAGAAGACTTAACAAGAGAGCAAGAGAGAGAGAGAGAGAGAGAGAGAGAGAGAGAGAGAGAGAGAGAGAGAGAGAGAGAGAGAGGAGAGAGAGAGAGACAGACAGACAGACAGACAGAAGACAAGAGTGAGAGTGAGTGAGTGAGACAGAGAGAGAGAGAGAGGGTGAGTGAGTGAGACAGAGAGAGAGAGAGAGAGAGAGAGAGAGAGAGAGAGAGAGAGAGAGAGAGAACAGACAGACAGACAGACAGACAGACAGACAGACAGAGACACAGAGACGGAGAGAGAGACAGAGAGACAGACAGAGAAGCAAGAGAGAGAGTGAGAGTGAGTGAGTGAGTGAGACAGACAGAAAGAGAGACAGAGAGACAAGAGAGAGAGTGAGAGTGAGTGAGTGAGTGAGACAGACAGAGAGAGTACAACACCCTCATGAATACACTTTTACAGTACTTCCATTGTGTTTCATCGAACACACAAAACCCTCTCTCCCCAGTCCCCAAGGCAATAACACAACACACTGATCCAGCAGTGTGCCCACACACAGTCCGTACAAAGCAGTCCCTGCCATTATCTCTCCTTCCGATGAGACTATAAACCGAGGCCCCGTGTGCGAACGCATGCAAAACATCTTGCGCACACGTTAAATCCTGTTCCGCTTTTCGGAAGAGTAGGCCATTGTGTGCCGGTGGAAACAAGATGACAAAATTTACAAAACCGCATACACACGGGGACTGGATGTAAAAAAAGCACACGAGCG
>CM054149.1:55793698-55803698 GCA_028751875.1 Rapana venosa | reverse complement strand
TCCTACTTTATGGCTCAGAAACCTGGCGGGTAACAAAAACCAACACCCACAAACTCCAGTCTTTTACCAACAATTGCCTCAGGTACATCCTCAACATCAGGTGGCCGGAAGTCATATCCAACAAACAACTGTGGGACAGGACCAGACAAACCCCAATCGAGTCCATTATTAAACAAAGGAAGTGGGGATGGATCGGCCATACACTCCGCAAGCCTGCGTCAAATGTCACCAGACAGGCCCTTGACTGGAATCCACAAGGGAAGCGGAAAGTTGGTCGACCAAAGCAGACCTGGCGCAGAAGTGTTGACGAAGAAACGAAGGCAGCCGGAATGACATGGCCGAGCTGAAGAGGATCTCCCAAAACCGAGTTCGTTGGAGGGGTGTTGTTGCAGCCCTATGTTCCCCAAGGAACCAAGAGGCATAAGTCAAGTAAGTCAAGAATGGGTGGAAAACCAGTGTACCAGATTCCAAGCTTTCGTCCAACTTTGAAAATGAATGAACTCAATAAGAAACATGTGAATTATATGTAAATGCCACCAAGTATACATATACTTATATGTAAATGCTGTAAAATAAATGACTGTTATTGGTTTTTGTTGGGGTTATTTTGAAATTACTGTTGTTGTTCCTAAATAGTTGTTTCTTCACTGGTATTTAGAACTGAAGCTTGAACGTGTACAAGAATGTCTTTTGGGGAGGAAGTAAAAAGGCAGTAGGATTCGTATGGTCAGTCAGCTAGTTTGGTTTAAATAGGAATAAGAATAATGCGAAGAAGAATGCAAAGAAGAATAAGAATGCGAAGAAGAAGAATGCCAAGTAGAATGCGAAAAAGAATGCAAAGAAGAATGCGAAGAGGAAGAATGCGAAGAAGAATGCAAAGAATGCGAAGAAGAAGAAGAAGAAGAAGAAGAATGCGAAAAAGAAGAAGAAGAAGAAGAAGAAGAAGAATGCGAAAAAGAATGCAAAGAAGAAGAATGCGAAGAAGAATGCGAAGAAGAAGAAGAAGACAACGATGATGAAGAAGACGTTCAAGCTTCAGTTCTTCAAACCAGCAAAGAAACAAATATTAAGGAACAGCGACATTGAATTAAGAATAACCACACTAAAATCCAATAACAGTAACTTCACATTCAGCACACATTTCCTATAGTCATTTCCACACTTGGACAACAGCTGGAAGTGTGTGTGCACTGTGCAGGCATTGCCGTCCATTTCGTCCGGCAAGTGGTCATGCTGTTCTCAGTGCATCGTCTCTCTGGAAATGCATTGCTGCCGCTTCCTCCACATCAGCCACTGAGACAATCAAGCCAGCCATCTCCACACAAAGCCATGTCCAGTCCTCCTCTGTATACCTCTGCTTCTTGTTCTTGTTCTTGTTCTTGTTCTTCTTGTTCTTCTTGTTCTTCTTCTTCTTGTTCTTCTTGTTCTTCTTCTTCTTGTTGTTCTTCTTCTTGTTCTTGTTCTTCGTGTTCTTCTTGTTCTTCTTGTTCTTCGTCGTCGTCGTCGTCGTCTTCTTCTTCTTCTTGTTCTTCTTGTTCTTCTTCTTCTTCTTCTTGTTCTTGTTCTTGTTCTTGTTCTTCTTCTTCTTCTTCTTCTTCTTCTTGGTCTTCTTCTTCTTCTTCTTCTTCTTCTTCGTCGTTGACGTCGTCGTCTTCTTCTTGTTCTTCTTGTTCTTGTTCTTCGTCTTCTTCTTCTTGTTCTTGTTCTTGTTCTTCTTGTTCTTGTTCTTGTTCTTCTTCTTCTTCTTCTTGTTCTTGGTCTTCTTCTTCTTGTTCTTGTTCTTCTTGTTCTTGTTCTTCTTCTTGTTCTTGTTCTTGTTCTTCTTGTTCTTCTTGTTCTTGTTCTTGTTCTTGTTCTTCTTCTTCTTCTTCTTCTTCTTCTTCTTCTTCTTCTTCTTCTTCTTCTTCTTCTTCTTCTTCTCCTTCTTCTTCTCCTCCACACACCTCTCTCTATCAATCAGAAAGAACTGACCGTTTGTCTGGTCAGCACCAATCAGGACTGGATGGAACACAGTAAAAACGGAAAACGAATGCCTGGTCATTGTTGGCTGGTGCACTGCTGGAGCTGTGTTGAGTGCTGATTTCATTACACACACCAAAGAACTGGTGGTCAGGACTTCGGCTGATGTAGTTTTGTGATACATACTGCTTCCCAGAGAGTCTGAGTTTGTGATACATAATGATTTTCCCAGAGAGCCGGTCTGACAATCGGAGACTGATGATGTGTGTTCTGTTAGGGATGGTTTCTTCTCTTCGCTTCATACTCTCCCCTCTTTACTTCTTGGTTTAGCTAGTATTGGTCGGTTTTTCTCTTCGTGTTTTTTCCCTTATTTCGTTTCTTCCCACTAAACATCCTCTTTCCCCTTCACCGTTTCGTTTCCTCTTAGATGAAGAAAACGACTGAAACGTAAAAATAGTATTTTATTTATATATTCTTTTATTTCAACTCAGTACAGCACCAACACCAAGCTGAAGCTATACCAGAGCTGTGTTGTGTCTACGCTCCTGTACGGTTCTGAGTGCTGGAGGATGACGGAAGTGGATCTTACCAAACTTCGATCCTTCCACACCATATGCCTGCGAAGAATTCTCCGGATCTTTTGGCCATTTTATTTCGAGGATAATGCAATAAGCACTGGTGTGCTTGTTTTACATCAAGTATCCATGTACTTGGAGTTTTTGTAAATTTGGTCATCCGTTCAAACCGGCACTCTATGGCCTACTATTCCGAAAAGCGGAACGGGTTTTAACGTGTGCGCAAGATGTTCTGCGTGCGTTCGCACACGGGACCTCGGTTCAAAGTCTCATCGAAGGACTTTTGGGGAGAGTGGAGTCGGCGTTGATGTTAAGTCCAGAGGAAAAATCTTCTTAAACGAAATTCGAACCTGGGTCAGCAGATCACGAGCGCATCACTCTAACCACCAGGCTATCCCGTCCCCCCCCAGTTTTCAGTTAGTTAGGCTAGATGACTGTGTGCTGCTCTGTCTTCTGAGGCTAGACAGGAAAACATTCTGTTCATAATCTGCACTATTTGCTCTCAGCCACAGAAGTAAAGAATAGTGCGGTAGATCATGATTATACCAGAAATATCAATGTGCTAGCAGCAGCAGCAGCAGAAACAGTAGTAGTAGTAGAAGTAGTAGTAGTAGTAGTAGTAGTAGTAGTAGTAGTAGTAGTAGTAGTAGTAGTAGTGGTGGTGGTAGTAGTAGTAGTAGTAGTAGTAGTAGTAGTGGTGGTAGTGAAGTAGTGGTAGTAGTAGTGGTAGTAGTAGTAGTAGTAGTAGTAGTAGTAGTAGTAGTAGTAGTAGTAGTAGTGGTGGTGGTGGTAGTAGTAGTAGTAGTAGTAGTAGTAGTAGTAGTAGTAGTAGTAGTAGTAGTAGTAGTAGTAGTGGTGGTGGTGGTGGTGGTAGTAGTAGTAGTAGTAGTAGTAGTAGTAGTAGTAGTAGTAGTAGTAGTAGTAGAAGAAGTAGTAATAGTATCATCAACAACATCATCATCCGCAGCAGTAGCAGCAGTAATAGTAGTAGTAGTAGCAGTAGAAGCAGTAGCAGCAGCAGCTGCAGCAGCAGGAGCAGTAGTAGCTCATAGCTCATAGCTCAGTCCCATGTCTCAAAGGACGTAGGGGGGACATGAGAGAAGATGCGACAGATCTTTTTCCATGCTTCACGATCCTGTGTGGCTAGTAGAAGGTTTTGCAGGGGTTGGGCGGTCCAGTCTTTGATGTTGTCAACCCATGATTTCTTTTGGCGGCCTCTTCTTCTTTTGCCTTCAACTGTTCCCTGCAGGATGGTTTTTGCTAAGGTGTTGTATCTTGTGGTGTGACCAAATCACATCAGTTTTCTCCTCTTTATGGTGGAGAGCAGAGGTTCTTGGGGGCCCACACGCTTTTTGATTTCTTCTTTCACAGAGTAGTAGGAATAGTAGCAAAAATAGTAGTAGAAGTAGTAATAATAGCACCATTATCATCAGCAGCAGCATAGCAGCAGAGCACCACCACCACCACCACCATCACCGCCACCGCCGCCACCACAACCACCACCACCAGCAGCAGCAGCAGCACCAGCAGCACCATCATTATCATCATCATCATCATCATCATCATCATCAGCAGCAGCAGCAGCAGCAGCAGCAGCAGCAGCAGCAGCAGCAGCAGCAGCAACAACACAGCAGCAGCAGCAGCAGCAGCACCAGCACCACCACCACCACCACCACCACCACCACCACCACTACCTCTACCACCACCAGCAACAACAACAAAATCAGCAGTAACAATTATAAACGCCAACCACAAAAGCCCGCTGTCTGACACAGGTCTCGTTCTCATCACCTGTCTATTGAAGGCTTACCACACGACAACTCCTCCACTGAACAGCAGAGTTATTCTCCCTGTTCTGGCTGGTGAGAGTGGTGGTGTACAATAAAAAGATTCACAGGACAACGGAATCAATCGAACCAGCCATACAGCCTGCTCTTTATATCTTTTAAAGGTCTTCAGTTTCCAGAGCACACACACACACACACACACACACACACACACACACACACACACACACACACACAACACACACACACACACACACACACACACACACACACAACCGTCTCTCTATATCTTTTAAAGGTCTTCTATTCACACACACACACATACACACACAAAACATCTTGCGCACACGTTAAATCCTGTTCCGCTTTTCGGAAGAGTAGGCCATTGTGTGCCGGTGGAAACAGATGATAGAATTTACAAAACCGCATACACACGGGGACTGGATGTAAAAAAGCATATGAGTGCTTACTCCATTATCCTCGATATAAAAGAATACATTAAAAAAAAATACACACACAAAACCGGCTCTCTATATCTTTTAAAGGTTTTCTATTTCCACCACACACACACACACACGCACGCACGCACGCACGCGCGTGCACACACGCACACACGCACACACACAACACAACACACACACACACACACACACACAACACACACACACACACACACACACACACACACACACACACACACACACACACACACACACATACATACACACACACACACACACACACACACACACACACACACACACACACACACACACACACACACACACACACACACACACACACGGTAAATATTCTGCTGAAACTGGGTCTAGCAGAGGTTGACGTCATGTCTTCAGAAAACATGTTGGTTCCCCTTTCTTCTGTGGTTCATTCACTCACTCTCCAAAAGGAATGGTGTATAGAGGGGCTAAAGTGCGGGGAAATGACCAGCTCCGTCCTTTTCTTCTCTGTCACAGAGATAGATAGATAGATAGATAGATACATAGATAGACATATAAATAGATAGATAGATGCATAGATAGATAAATAGATAGATAGATGCATAGATAGAAAGATAAATAGATAGATGCATAGATAGATAGACAGGTGCATAGATAGATAGATGAATAGACAGATAGATGCATAGTTAGATACATAGATAGATCGATAAATAGATAGATAGATAAATAGATAGATAGATAAATAGATAGATGCATAGATAGATAGATGCATAGATAGATAAATAAATAAATAGATAGATAGATAGATAGATAGATGCATAGATAGATAGATGCATAGATAGATAAATAAATAAATAGATAGATAGATGCATAGATAGATAGATGCATAGATAGATAGATAAACAGATAGATAGATAGATAAATAGATAGATAAATAGATAGATAGATGCATAGATAGATAAATAGATAGATGCATAGATAGATAGATGCATAGATAGATAGATAAATAAATAGATAGATAGATAGATAGATGCATAGATAGATAGATGCATAGATAGATAGATAAACAGATAGATAGATAGATAAATAGATAGATAGATGCATAGATAGATAAATAGATAGATAGATGCATAGATAGATAAATAGATAGATAGATAGATGCATAGATAGATGGATGCATAGATAGATAGATGCATAGATAGATAGATAAATAGATAGATAAATAGATAGATAGATGCATAGGTAGATAGATAAATAGATAGATAAACAGATAGATAAATAAATAGATAATAGATAGATAGATAAATAAATAGATAGATAGATAGATAGACAGATAGATAGATAGACAGATAGATAGATAGGTAGATAGATAGATACATAGACAAATAGATAGAAAGAGAGACAGTCAGACAGGAAGATAGACAAAAAGACAGAGATAGAGACAGAGAGAGACAGAGACAGAGACAGAAAGACAGACAAAGAAACAGTGATGGAGACAGAGACAGATAGACAGAGACGGACAGAGACAAACACACAGACAGACTAAGACAGAAAGAACAACAGAGAGATGAAGAAGCAGAATGCGGACCGAAAAAAACCCAGGCAGAATAACAGATAATATGGAGAGAGAGAGAGAGAGAGAGAGAGAGAGAGAGAGAGAGAGAGAGAGAGAGAGAGAGAGAGAGAGAGAGAGGAGAGAGAGAGAGAGAGAAGAGAGAGAGAGAGAGAGAGAGAGAGAGAGAGATTAGAGGAAGACACACACGTGTGGAAAAAAGGGCGAGATAGCCTAGCGGTTAGAGCCTTGGGCTCGTGATCTGACGGTCCGGGTTCGAGCCACCATAGAGACACCCGTCCCAGGGGATTTTTTTCCTCCCACGAGTTAAGGTCAGTCTTTCTGTCAAAGTTGTGATTTACAGTTTCGTTCATTATTAAAAAAAAATATTTTTCTATAATCTTTCCCGTCTATATTCTGTGAGAAAAGATGTTAAATAAAAAGAGTCCTCTCTAACAATGCTAAGGCCTACACTAAAATGTTGTTATGATGTAAAATGTTGGGTTGAGATTGCCTTCAGCCATGACAAGCTCTCTTTAAAAGGAGAAAAAATCCTCTGAAGTCGAAGTATGGCTGCCTATAAGGCGAGGTACTTAAAAGCAGTCATACAGGCAAACTTCTCATTCAGTGCAATTTCAATCTCACAGTGATCCCCAGGTGGGATGAGTGAGTCAAGAGTGCACATACTGGGTGAACTTCAGAGTGTTAAGCTGGGGAACGCACAACAACAACAGCAACAACAACAACAACAACGACAACATTCCTTAACATCAGGACCCACTCCACACACCCCAGAAAGTCCTTCGAAGGAGACAATAATCCAAGATATTTTGCGCGGGGACTGTACCATGCAAGTGCATCACTTCTGTCTTCTAAATTCACGTATAAGAAACACCGTAGCGTAGCGTAGCTTCTCTCTTTGATTCCACGCCACCACCTGCACACTGCAGATGTCAGACACCATTCTCAAAACTGTGAAGAAACAAGAGAAAAAAATAAAGAAAGAACGAAATGGCTAGAGAAGACAGAAGAAGAAAAAAAAGACCAGAATTAATTATGATTTTTTTTAAAAAGGGAATTTCATCCAAAAAACTGCCGCGGTAGTAATTACATCTCAACCCATCGAGAGCGAATCGATCCAGAAAGGAATAATGATTGATAATTGCTTTCCTGAAAGCTGGAGATTGTCTCAGAGTACATCGCTGATGGATGACTGAAGAGACGTGTGTGGAGGGGGAGACTGCTTTTCGAATCAAATATAATTATCATCATCTTCTTCGTCGTCCAACGTTCTGACAGCAACTATTGTTGGCTGGTATATGAGCGAAAATGCGTCACGCTGCCGTTAAGCGCCTGACGAGTCAGGCCCAGCGCATCCGACTTTGGTATGAGAGAGAATTGTTCTTTTAAGTCTTTCTGGAAAAAAAGGCAGGGGAATGGACAAAGAAGACAGAAAACAGACAAAGAGGAGGTGACCTGACGTAAAAAGAAAAAGCAGAAACAAAGAGAGGGATAGAAAAGCGGAATTTTCTAGCACAGAATTTCCAGAATGTGGGGATTCTGTTTATACTGACAGGCCCCCGCCATCCCCATGGTGACAACAATAATCAATTAAAACAAGGAATCCAGTGAAGTAAACAATGCTGTTAGTTACAATAACCCAGCAACTGACATAGCGTTAGTAACTACTCGTGTTCATGACTGTGGCCTGTGACACAAATGTATGGACAAATTCGAGAACTGGAAAAAAATCAATGACGTGAAGATAGATCACTTGGTATTATATACCACTTTAAGTCACGGCAGATTTCTCTGCGTGAAATTCGGGCTGCCCTTCCCAGGGGAGAGCGCGTCACCACACGAGCAGCGCCACCCATTATTTTTGTCTTTTCCTGTATGCAACTGTATTTGGTTTCCTACCAGAGTGGCTTTTTTCTACAGAATTTGCGAGACAACTATTTTGTTGGCGTGAATTCGTTTACGACCTCGGTTTATCGTCTCATCCGAAAAACGTAGCACCCAGACCACTAACCACGGTTTAGTCAATGGGCCCGGGGAAAAGTTTCGGGCCCAAATAGGAATCGAACCACCACACACTTCGAACCTGGACTCTTCGTTTTCTAGGCAGGTGCGTTACCTCTAGACCACCTAGACACCACAGAGAGGACTGCTGCTGTGTTGGCCTTTATTTATTTATGTATGTATTTATTTATTTATTTATTTATTCTTTTATATCGAGGATAATGGAATAAGCACTCATGTGCTTTTCTACATCCAGTCCCCGTGTGTATGCGTTTTGTAAATTTTGTCATGTTTCCACCGGCACGCAATGGCCTACTCTTTCAAAAAGAACGTGTGCGCAAGATGTTCTGCATGCGTTTGAACACGGGGCCTCGGTTTATAGTCTCATCCGAAGGACTTTGACATTCATTTTGAGGCCTTTGAGAGGACTTGAGGTGACAGCAGTAATGTGGCGTCCGCACCAGAGCTCCTAGCATAACCAGCTTCAGTTCAGCTGTGGACAAGTCTGAGTCTCTCTTTATGTCCGCTTCCCCGTTCGTTCGTTCTTTCTTTCTTTCTTTTTTTTTTTTTTCTTTTCTCCCTACCTTTCTTTCTTTCCTTCTTTCTTTTTCTTTCTTTCTTTTTCTTTCTTTCTTTCTTTCTTTCTTTCTTTCTTTCTTTCTTTCTTTCTTTCTTTCCTTCTTTCTTTTTCTTTCTTTCTTTCTTTCCTAGAGGAACAGCCAGAATGGCTGAAAATTGTATCTGATTCCAGAGGGGTCTGAATTTCCCAAGGGACTGTCATATGAGTCAGGGACATGAGGTTTTCTATCTTTTCTTTCACATCTCTTTCTCTCTTGCTACCTTCTTGACCCCAGATTTGTACGTGCGCATGTGTGTGTGTGTGAGTGTGTGTGTGTGTGTGTGTGTGTGTGTGTGTGTGTGTGTGTGTGTGTGCGTGTGTGTTTCTAGAACACAGACGAACAGACGGACAGAGAGTGTGTGTGTGTGTGTGTGTGTGTGTGTGTGTGTGTGTGTGTGTGTGTGTGTGTGTGTGTGTGTGCGTGTGTGCGTGCGTGCGTGTATGTGTGTGTGTGTTTCTAGGGTTGTTCCAGTGAGATTATAGTCAGAACTTGGAAGCAATTGCCAAGACTCTTATCTGTATTTTAGGGGAGACTGCAGAGTGGAATGCAGAGACTTCAGAGTTCACATGGTTCATTCATGAAGGCCATAGCCCCATGTGAAAAAAGGTAAAGGTAAAGGTGTCCCATAACCTATGTGGTTGTAGGAGAGCGAGGCCTCAGAGACTTCAGCTTCTCTAGGGGCCAGCATATTGAGGGCGACGCCCATCTTTTCTCCCTTGCTGCTTTACCTTTCATGACTGTTAAAGAGGGCAGGTGCCCATTTACAGCTGGGTGAACTGGGGGACTGTACTGAAACCAAGGCGCGCAAACGGTCACCTATCCAAGTGGTAACCACGCTCGATGCTGCTTAACATTGGCTTGGAGAAAGTGAGTGCTCTGACCACTAAGATATCCCGTCCCCAAATGCCTACACGAAAAGCAGCAAAAATAACATTGTGTTGTGAACAGAACTACATGCAAGCAGAAAACATTGTAAGTCATTGGAAATAAGATTGGGGATAGACAGCCAGCCAGACAGACAGAC
>CM054149.1:55781198-55788698 GCA_028751875.1 Rapana venosa | reverse complement strand
AGAATGCAAAGAAGAAGAAGAGTGCGAAGAAGAAGAGTGCGAAGAAGAAGAATGCGAAGAAGAAGAAGAAGTAGAAGAATGCGAAGAAGAAGAATGCGAAGAATGCGAAGAAGAAGAAGGAAGAAGAAGAAGAAGAAGAAGAAGAAGAAGAAGAAGAAGAAGAAGAAGAAGAAGAAGAAGAAGAAAAAGAAGAAGAACAAGAACAAGAGGTGCACCAATTTTTTAAATATCGACTCTATTCGATTCCTATAGAGTCTCAGAAAAAATCTTTGCGGTTATGAGTCAGTCCATCATTTCTATAGAAATCAGCGGCAGTAAACTCCGTGTCGTCTGCAAACAGAGACAGACAAGCAAACAAAAAATCTTCCAGCCATGTCTAGCAATCATCTCCGCTTCTTCGTCCCCCACAGCAAACACGGTGGAGGGACAAGAGAGTTTGGTCAGAACTAAGTGAGTATTGACGGAAAGCAGCGTCAAGCAAAGAGGAGGGAATCCACGATTAGTAGGCTAGTGCCTGACTGTGCATTTTCGGAGCTGAGCTAGCCTAGCGGTGCTGTTGCTGCACATGACTGTGTTGTTCAATACTGCTGCACATAACTGTGTTGTTCAATACTGCTGCACATCATTCTGTTGTTCAATACTGCTGCACATGACTGTGTTGTTCAATACTGCTGCACATAACTGTGTTGTTCAATACTGCTGCACATAACTGTGTTGTTCAATACTGCTGCACATAACTGTGTTGTTCAATACTGCTGCATATAACCTTGTTGTTCAATACTGCTGCACATCACTGTGTTGTTCAATACTGCTGCACATAACTGTGTTGTTCAATACTGCTGCACGTAACTGTGTTGTTCAATCCTGCTGCACATCACTGTGTTGTTCAATACTGCTGCACATAACTGTGTTGTTCAATACTGCTGCACGTAACTCTGTTGTTCAATACTGCTGCACATAACTGTGTTGTTCAATACTGCTGCACGTAACTCTGTTGTTCAATACTGCTGCACGTAACTGTGTTGTTCCATACTGCTGCACATAACTGTGTTGTTCAATACTGCTGCACATAACTCTGTTGTTCAATACTGCTGCACATAACTGTGTTGTTCAATACTGCTGCACATAACTGTGTTGTTCAATACTGCTGCACATAACTCTGTTGTTCAATACTGCTGCACATAACTGTGTTGTTCAATACTGCTGCACATAACTGTGTTGTTCAATACTGCTGCACATAACTGTGTTGTTCAATACTGCTGCACATAACTGTGTTGTTCAATACTGCTGCACATCACTGTGTTGTTCAATACTGCTGCACATAACTGTGTTGTTCAATACTGCTGCATATAACCTTGTTGTTCAATACTGCTGAACATAACTGTGTTGTTCAATACTGCTGCACATAACTGTGTTGTTCAATACTGCTGCACATCACTGTGTTGTTCAATACTGCTGCACATAACTGTGTTGTTCAATACTGCTGCACATAACTGTGTTGTTCAATACTGCTGCACATAACGCTGTTTAATTTTCTCCGTGTCAAATCGGGACTGCTCTCTTCCGAGGAGGACCGAGTCACCACAAGATCAGCGCCACCCACATCCCCCACTATTATCATTCTCTCTCTCTCTCTCTCTCTCTCTCTCTCTCTCTTCTCTCTCCTGTTTGCATCGTAGATTTGTCTCCCCAATCAATCGTTTGCCCCCCCTTTAAAAAACAACCCTTTTATATCGAGGATAATGGAATAAGCACATATGTGCTTTTTTACATCCAGTCCCCGTGTGCATGCGGTTTTGTAAATTCTGTCATCTGTTCCCACTGGCACACAATGACCTACTCTTAAAAAAAAAACGGAACAGAAGTTAACGTGTGCGCAAGATGTCCTGCGTGAGATCGCACACGGGGCCTCGGTTTATAGTCTCATCCGAAGGACTTTTGGGGAGAGTGGAGTCTGCACTGATGTTAACTGTGTCTGTCTGTCGATCTGTCTGTCGGTCTGTCTGTCTGTCTGTCTGCCTGATGCCAGCTTGGCTACACAGGACAACACTTTCTCGGGATCTATCCAGTGTCACTGGTTTGCTGCTGTCAGAAGGGCCGGCAATAGCGTGCACCCCTGTGCAGATGGCTAGGGGTCTGTCAGTATCAACAGCATCCCCACCTTCACCACACACACACACACACACACACTATACACACACTTGCACGCACGCACACGCGTACGCACTTACACACACATACACACGTGCGTACTCACACACTTACATACACGCACACACACACACACACACACACACGCACGCACACACGCACGCTTACACCACACTTACACACAACACAACACACATAACATGATGTACACTTTGGCAGGGTGACGGGCTTTGGGCTGTTGAAGGCAGGGACAGCTATGAGATGAAGCAGGCTAGCCAAATCTTAGGTTTGAAATAAATACCGTCTTGTTCAGGAATGGCAACTACAACAGATTGGAGAGCAAGGTCTAGACCAAAAAGGCCCCCCCCCCCCCCCCCCCTCTGGCTACATTTAAAAAAAAGTGGTTTTATAGTTTGACGTCATTTCTTTAGAAAACGTCTTGTTTGTTTCAAAAATGTCATCCACGCCCAAAGAGAACACGCAGAATAGATCGAAAGTTTTCAGACAATAACAAGCTCTGCCTGTGCATGTGTACACACACACACACACACACACGCTCTCTCTTTCTCTCTCTCTCTCTATCTCTCTCTCTCTGTCTATTATTATATATATATATATATATATATATATATATATATATATATATATATAATATAGTGTGTGTGGTGTGCGCGTGGTGTGCGTGTGTGACTGCGCGCACACACACACACAATAATTTTTACTTTAAATTTTTAGGTAAGATCAAAATTAATAAAAACCAAAAAATGGCATGAGACTAAAGCTAAAACATTTTTTTTCTTCGTTTCTTTCTTTCTTAAAAAAAAAAACTGACACAAGAAAATGGACGGGGACGAGAGAACAACAGACAGGAACACAAGGCAAGGCGGCGTGGAGGGGGGTAGGGAAACAATGTTTATTTCACCGTTTACCACCTACGCCACATTGAAAACCAGAATCCTCTGTTAAGATTCAGCACGCTATTTATTCATCGTTCTCTTAAATCGATGTTGTGCTCGTTAGCTGGAAAGGTAATCCTGATCAGCACAGTTCAAATGACACTTCACCAGGATTCATGACTCCGCGGTGTTTGTTTATTTTCCTCTATTGCCTTCATTCCTCATCCATCATCTCCTCTCCTCCACTGTTTATTTTCCCCCAAGAGCCTTGAGGATGTTGTCTAAAATTTCCTTAGTGCAGATTCAAATTCCCAGAATCCCGGCAGAAAGGTTTAATTCGCAAACTGAAGCAAATTAAGAGTGTGTTGTTTGAAATATGTCTATTTTCGATAACAGGGGATGGGATAGCTCAGTGGTCAGAGCACTCGCTTTCCACACGCCAAGGTTAAGCAGCATTGAGCGTGGTTACCAAGTGGATGGGTGACTGTTTGCGCGCCTAGGCTTCAGTACAGTCCCCCAGTTCACCCAGCTGTAAACGGGCATCTACGTGGTGGTTGGAACCACGGTCTTGGTCTGTCTGTGCCGGCACAATCAGGAGCGCGGCGCTGTACCACTATGCTGTCCCGCCCTCCTCTGAATCTGACAATGATCAACTGTTAAATGTTTATTCACCGAAATATGATAACTATGAACTTGAAGGTCGTCTTCCAATTGACAAATTTGATGGGGTTCACAACAATCTTTTTCAGGCTCAGGCGACTCGGCTTTTTTTCAAAAAACTTTTTTTTTTTAGCTACCTCATTACGAACTGGACTACAAACCATTCCTTCAGGACGCAATATTTCAGAAACAGACAGACAAACGCGTGAGTGTAGAGATGAGTCATTCCAGAAGTAAGAGTCTTTGCTACATGATCTGTGTAAAAAAGGTAAAGGTGTCCCATAACCTATGTGGTCGTAGGGGAGCAGGCATCAGAGACCTCAGCTTCTCCAGGGTCCAGAGGGCGGCGCCCATCTCCTCTCCCTCGCTGCTTTACCTTCCCTGACCCTAAAGAGGGCAGGTACCCATTCACAGCTGGCTGAACTGGGGGACTGTATTGAAGCCAAGGCGCGCAAACGGTCACCCACGCTTAACCTTAGCTGGGGGAAAGCGAGTGCTCTGACCACTGAGCTATCCCGTGGTCAAATTTGACAGAAAAAATCTGTACTAGGTTTTATTTTGGCAAAAACGTTTATTTTTTTTAAGCTTCCCGCGTGCTCTGAATTCAATAAATTCAACAGGTGGGACGAAATAGTTGAGTTAAACAGATTTAAAATCATTATACTTCTATTCCGTGTTTTGAATTTATCGGCAGTAAACTTATCCCTGAGGGGGAGAGAGGGACGTTTTCAGTTTCAAGAAGAATTCCCATCTTCCCTCAAATTCGTGCTGGCGATTTTGTTGTTTTCTTTTTCTTTTCTTATATTATATCTTTCGTGCTTATGTTCAACCTTATCAGTGTGTTATCTATTCTATGTTCAAACAGACCTTCATACTCCCCCCCCCCCCTCCCCCGTTTCCTCACAGGGTTGGATGCTTCTTGTTTTTATTTCATTTTTATTTTATTCTTTTATATCAAGGATAATGGAATAAGCACTTATGTGCTTTTTTGCTTTTTTCCATGAGTGTATGCGGTTTTTGTAAATTCTGTCATCTGTTCCCACCGGCACACAATGGCCTACTCTTACGAAAAGCGGAACAGGATTTAACGTGTGCGCAAGATATTCTGCGTACGTTCGCACACGGGACCTCGGTTTATAGTCTCATCCAAAAGACTTTCGGGGAGAGTGGAGTCTGCACTGATGTTAACTCCAGGGTAAAATATCCCCTTGAACGGGAATCGAGCCCGGGTCGTCAGATTGCCAGCGCGATGTTCTAACCACTAGGCTATCCCGTCCCCCCTGTGCTGTGCTGTGCTTTGTGGTGGCCAGAAAATGCATCTTCTGCCATGTTGTTTGCTTGAAGCCAATTCGTGTTTATTACTTTTGTTTTTACCTATTCGAAGAATTTGTAAGGTTTTTTTTTGCTTGTTGTAATCGAAGAGTATAAAGCAAGTGAAAGGCACGAGATGACCTCAGCCTGGTTTGTAGGATGCTACTTGCCTGAGCAAGTGCCGACACTTCCACACCAGGCGGTACAGAAGAGCTGGGCTGTGCTCCCGACACTCGCAAACCTCACCCCCATTTCTCAGGCCCCCTGAAACGATGTGTTGTTCTGTGCTGCTGTTATTGTTGTTGTTGTTGTTGGATGTTCCCCGGGTTAACAGGCTGTGGGTCATTCTCAAGAAGCGCTCTACAGTCTCATAAGCCCGCCTACTGTATTGCGTTGTATTGTCTGATATCGGTTTGGATTGGATTTCGTTGTGTTCTGCTGTATTGTATTGTACTGTCATCGTGTTGTATCGTATCGTATTGTATTGTGTTGTGTTGTCCTGTATTGTATTGTATTGTGTCGGTCCGTATTGTATTGTATTGCATAATACTGTATTGTACTGTATTGTATTGTACTACATTGCATTGTATCGTATTGTCTTGTATTGTATTGTATCGTATTGTATTGTCTTGTGTTGTCCTCTATTGTGTTGTATTGTGTCGTACCGTATTGTATTGCATAGTACTGTATTGTACTGCATTGTATTGTATTACATTGTATTGTATCGTATTGTCTTGTGTTGTATTGTATCGTATTGTATTGTAGTGCATTTTGTTATATTGTATACCACTTTAAGTCACGGCAGATTTCTCTGCCTGAAATCCGGGCTGCTCTCCCTGGGGAGAGCGCGTCGCCACAACAGCAGCGCCACCCGTGATACTTTTTTTTCTTTTCCTGTCTTCATCTGTACTCTATTTGTTTCCCCTTCAGAGTGACTTTTTGTACAGAATATTGTCAGAGACAACTTTCTTATTGCCATGGGTTCTTTGACGTGGGTGAAATGCGTGTTACTCACGGGATCTCAGTTTATCGTCTCATCCGAAAGACTAGCACCCAGACCACCACTCATGGTGTAGTGGATAGGGACAAAGTTTCAGGCCCAAACTGGGATCAAACCACCACCACACTTTGAACCCGGACATTTTCGCTTTCTAGGCGGGTGCGTTACCTGTGGAACCCCGCTCGAGCCAGTGACGACTGTGAGACAGAAGCAGGCACACAACAACGGACATGGCGGTATAGCTGTTTTTCATTACCGCAACCTATGTACAGCCATCCTTCAGCCGCAGACATTTCGTTTCTCCTTTGAAAGAGAAAACGCAGGTTGTTCTGCTAACCTTTGTGGTCGTAGAGATTCCCGGAGCAGAATCAGGAACGTGACTGGAGTGGAATGGAGAGGACATATGTTGACAGTGCATGACAAGCCGCTGACCTGAACACAACCAGTGGTAGTGCAGTACAGGGAAAGGTGTCCCATAACCTGTGTGGTCGTAGGGGAGCGAGGCGTCAGAGACCTCAGCTTGTCAAGGGGCCAGCATATTGAGGGCGGCGCCCATCTCCTCTCCCTCGCTGCTTTACCTTCCCTGACCCTTAAGAGGTGCAGGTACCCATTTACAGCTGGGTGAACTGGGGGACCGTATTGAAGCCAAGCCTCCAAACGGTCACCTATCCACTTGGTGACCTCGCTCGATGCTGCTTAACCTTTTTATTTTATTTTATTTTATGTATTTTATTCTTTTATTTCGAGGATAATGGAATATTTTATTTATTATTCTTTTATTTATATCGAGGATAATGGAATAAGCACTTATGTGCATTTTTACATCCAGTCCCCGTGTGTATGCGGTTTTGTAAATTCTGTCACCTGATCCCACCCGCACACAATGGCCTACTCTTACGAAAAGTGGAACAGGATTTAACGTGTGCGCTAGATGTTCTGCGTGCGTTCGCACAAGGGACCTCGGTTTATGGTCTCCTCCGAAGGACTGGGGGAAAGCGAGTGCTCCGACCACTGAGCTATCCCGTCCCCTTCATGGAGGAAGAGACAGCTCAAAATAGCGATGCAAAGCACAGCAGCATGCTAGTGTAGGCCTAGACACTCTGTTCTGTTCACATCAATAATTGACAAGGCTTTTGGCCTGAGCCAAGGAAAACAATTTACACGAGCTGTTTCATCAAATCTGCCTGCCTGCCTGCTTGTCTGCCTGTCTGTCTGCTTGTCTGTCTGTCTGTCTGTATGTGTCTCTTTCTCTTACTCTCTCCCTCCCCTCCCCCCTCTCTCTCTCTCTCAGCTTGCTTGAATGGTCAATAATTAGAGAACATGAATACAAGAAGTTGATTTTCTACAAGAGATTACATGTCATTATATTCAATTATATTTAATGTGGCAGTAAGAATAGTGTAACCAAAATCCGTCTGACAAAAATCCTCCTTCTCTCCATTCATCATCATCATCATCATCATCATCATCATCATCATCATC
>CM054149.1:55773698-55778698 GCA_028751875.1 Rapana venosa | reverse complement strand
TGCGTGTTTATTTTTATTATTCTATTTTTTAAATTTTGTTTTATATCAAAGATAATGGAATAAACACTTATGTGCTTTTTTATATCCAGTCCCTGTGTGTATGCGGTTTTGTAAATTTTGTCATCTGTTCCCACTGGCACACAATGGCCTAATCTTACGAAAAGCGGAACATCTTGTGTGTGTGTGTGTATGTGTTTACTTGTGTGTGTGTGTGTGTGTGTGTGTGTGTGTAGTGTGTGTGTGTGTGTGTGTGTGTGTGTGTGTGTGTGTGTGTGTAGTGTGTGTGTGTGTGTGTGTGTGTAGTGTGTGTGTGTGTGAATCCACTAAGTGGTTACACAGATGGACAGGGGAGGCAGGGAGGCAGTCAGAGGACGGGCAGGGATTTACATTGGCTGTGCTGACACCAGGCTCTTGGGGCTTCCTTCACTCTGTGTGCCTCCATCTGTCTTTCGTGGGGATGCTCCCCATTTTAGTTTTGGGGTGTGTGTGTGCGTGCGTGCGTGTGTGTGTGCGTGTGTGCGTGTGTTAGTATGTGCGTGTGTTAGTATGTGTGTGTGCCTGCGTGTGTGTGTGTGTGTATGTTTGTGCGTGTGTGTGTTAGTATGTGTATGTGTGCGTGTGTGTGTTAGTATGTGTGCGGGCGTGTGTGTGTATGTGTGTGTTAGTATGTGTGTGTGTGTGCCTGCGTGCGTGCGCACGCATATGTAAAAAGGAAGTGAAAACCAAAATTTTAAACGTCATGAAACCGTATGAAGAGCTCTTGTTTTCAGTAAAAAAACCCAAACAAAACCAAACCCGCTGACTTAAGAGGTACAGGCATGTCACACAGACATTTGGACTGGCCAAGACTGTCCTACAGCGAACAGTACAAGGAGGGAGACGAAGAGGCAGACAGAGAAAACGATGGGAAGACAGCATCAGAGAGTGGACTGGCCTTGAGTGGAACGACTTGCTGCGGAAAGCTCAAAAACCGCGAGAAGTGGAGGAAGCTGATTGCAAAATCTTCAGTGGTGCCCCAACGAACGGTTTACTAGACTAAGGGATAGGTGAAGGTGAACGTGAACTCCAGAGGAAATAAAATCCCATGAAATTGGCACCTCAGTGAGACTCAAACCTCCAACCCTAGAGCATTGTCAGAACACGACTGAATACAACGTTCTAACCACCAGGCTACCCGTTCCCACTCCCATAAAGATTCTTTGTACAGCAGTTCAGTTCATTATGGATAACCATATTTTTCTGAACGATTTCTTCTAACTAACATTACTTGGACGAAGAAACCTCCTATGAACTGCTTGCACATCAAAATGATAACTATTTCTAACAAAATAAAAATTCTGCTGGTAAAACTTGAGAAAAGCGGCTTAGTTCAATCCATATCATCAGAAAGAATCTTGTAATCATTGCTCTGTGGTTATTTTCTGTTCCCCATTGAGACACCACAGAAACCTCCAAAGCCTTTATTCAAATATTTGAATGAGCAGATTCCTTACAATGCAGCAGATTTAGCAGGTGAGCAGGCTCCATGAAATCTCTGATTTGATGCTGTTTCTGTCCTGTCTGTCTCTATTGCTGTGGGAGAGTGAAAGGAAGGGCTTACATATAGGTAAGTAGACAGACCTGTTCCATTTTGTTGGTCTCATCTTTTATTCAGAAGCTTCAAAACCAACAGGCAAGTTCTGTTCTGTTCTATACTTCCCTAGGCTGGAATGTCTCCAGGGGATTGTCTCCAACTGATTGTTTCCAGTGAATTGTCTCCAGGGGATTGTCTCCAGGGGATTGTTTCCAGTGAACTGTCTCCAGGGGATTGTCTCCAGGGGATTGTTTCCAGTGAACTGTCTCCAGGGGATTGTTTCCAGTGAACTGTCTCCAGGGGATTGTTTCCAGTGAACTGTCTCCAGGGGATTGTTTCCAGTGAACTGTCTCCAGGGGATTGTTTCCAGTGAACTGTCTCCAGGGGATTGTTTCCAGTGAATTGTCTCCAGGGAATTGTTTCCAGTGAACTGTCTCCAGGGGATTGTTTCCAGTGAACTGTCTCCAGGGGATTGTTTCCAGGGAATTGTCTCCAGGGGATTGTTTCCAGGGAATTGTCTCCAGGGGATTGTTTCCAGTGAACTGTCTCCAGGGGATTGTTTCCATTGAACTGTCTCCAGGGGATTGTTTCCAGTGGATTGTCTCCAGGGGATTGTTTCCAGGGGATTGTCTCCAGGGGATTGTCTCCAGGGCATTGTCTCCAGGGCATTGTCTCCAGGGCATTGTCTCCGTGGATTGTCTTCAAACCCGGCAATGAAATCAAATAATCAATGACCAGCTTTTCAGTGAATCATGGGGTGGGGGGGTGGGGGGGAGGTGGGACGGGATAGCCTGGGGGTTAGAGGATGCATTCATGATCTTCTGGTCCGGGTTCGATTCTCGTTCAAGAGGATTTTTCCTCTGGAGTATGCATCAGTGTCGACTCCACTCTCCCCAAAAGTCCTTCGGATGAGACTATAAACCGAGGTCCCGTGTGCGAACGCACGCAGAACATCTTGCGTACACGTTAAAACCCGTTCCGCGTTTCGGAAGAGTAGGCCATTGGGTGCCGGTGGAACGGATGACAATTTAAAATCTGTACACACGGGATGATTAAAAAATCACATGAGTGTTTTCCAGTATCCTCAAATAAAGAATTATTCCAAAATCCTGTCATCACCGTATGGGGCAGACACTTGAGCCATGAGTCACTCCTGGCTAGAAAGATATGCGGATAGGTCGATGACATTACTAGCTGAATAAAGGTAGATAGGATTAAAAAGCACACGATCTTATCATACTCAAATAAAAAATTTACAAATCTTACACACACACTACATGACATTACTTGCTAAATAGCATAAGATAGTCATAGCTACTACATAGCATAGGTAGATAGTAGATACACACACACATACATACATACATACATACATACATACATACACACATAACATACATACATACATACATACATACATACATACATACATACATACATACATACATACATACATACATACATACATACACAACTACAACATACATACATACATACATACATACATACATACATACATACATACATACACACATACATACATACATACATACATACATACATACATACATACATACATACATGCATGCATACATACATACATACATACATGCATGCATGCATGCTTACATTCAAACAAGCAAGCATACATGCATCCATTCATCCATCCATCCATCCATCCATCCATCCATCCATCCATCCATCCATCCATCCAAGCATGCATGCATACATACATACATACATACATACATACATACATACATACATACATACATACTCGCACACATCCATACATCCACCCACACACAAAACACTGCTACTGATTTGTTAAAAAACCAGGTCTGTAAACAACTCCATATTTGACGACGCCCAGAGTGTCACCAGGAGGTGTGGAAGCACTGGTGCACCAGTCAGCGCCGCCCCGTGAGGAAAACACATCCCCCTGATTGCTCCTGTAGGGGGAGGGGCTTTCATGCTCCCTGTAGTCTTGGTTTTCATTCCTCGGCTAGAGCTCCGAGGTTCCCCAATGGGGATATTTTGGCATTTGCGACCGTTTTTACGCGCCATTAAGGTATCCGCATTTGCATTTCAGGGATGATGGGTAAACACGATACCCGTGTGCATGCAGTTCTTAACAAAATTGTCATCCGTTCTTACAGGTACAACTGGTTTGCTATTCCGAAAGGTGGGTTTTAACGTGTGTGCAAGATGATCTGTGTGCGTTCTCAGAGGAGCTGAGTTGAAGATTGTATTAAAGTTCCAGCGGAAATAATTCCGATTCAGGGACTGTGGTGGCAAGGCATCCCTCTTGAGCTCCTCGGGCCACGCTAAAACACAGGACAGTCCTGATGTTCTGCAGCAGAGGCCGGTGCACGCACGACAGTACCGCACGAGTCCATTATGTGCGTTCACATACGGGGCCTCGGTTTAAAGTCCCATGCTTTCGAGGGAGGTGGAGTCAGTACAGATGTTAATGCCAGTGGGAAAAAATCCCTTTGAAGACGAGTGTCGCGGTAGTGGCTCGAACCCAGGATCGATCCCGGGCCGTCAACTCCCTACCACAACGGTCTGACCCCTGAAGCTATCCCTACCCCTGGTCTGAAAAATTATGCTGATGTGCTAGACTGTGCCTTCCTCTGCCATAGGCACTGTCATTCCCGTGTGGGACTGGCCAGCCACACCTGACACTGTACCAGAACTGACATCTACATCGCAACTCCGTAGTCTAACGAGACTGACGGCTGCCAAGGAAGTATGCTAGACTACAGCCTAGTGTCAAGAGTGACGTGGACAAAGTCATTTAAACCAGACTCGAAAAAAGATATAATGAGATTTCCAATGAGGACAACCATTTTCTTCCTCCGGCTGAGAAATCTGTGTGATTGCCATGAGTTATCGAACATGACAGCCGCTACTTAAGGCCTGTTTAATTTATAATTTTATACCACTTAAAGTCAAGGCGGATTTCTGAGCGTGAAATTCGGGCTTCGCTCCCCGGGAAGAGCATGTCGCCACAAGAGCAGCGCCAGCCATTAGACCACAGCTTTGTCAGTTATTGATGTAATTAAAGTACCAGGGTCAGCATCAAAGGGTTTTAATGCTTTGAAATATTATGTCATTATTGTTTTGATCAACTTTTGGCACAACAACATCCTGTAGTCTCCGTTAAAAAACCGAAAAAAACCCCTCATCTGAAGCCAGAGTATGGCTTCCTATACAGCTGAATACTTGAACAACAGCCATATACGCATACTTCTCAGTCCAGTCTATATCTAACAATCTTACAATAATTGCCAGTGGACGGGGTAACTCAGTGGTCAGAGCACTCGCTTTCCCCTAGCCAAGGTTAAGCAGCATTGAGCGTGGTTACCAGTTGGATGGGTGACCGTTTGGGCGCCTTAGCTTCAGTACAGTCCCTCAGTTCACC
>CM054149.1:55738698-55768698 GCA_028751875.1 Rapana venosa | reverse complement strand
CAAACTAAACTAAACAACTAAACCAAACCAAACTAAACCAAAACTAAACCAAACCAAACTAAACCAAAATAAACTAAACCAAACTAAACCAAAATAAACTAAACCAAACTAAACTAACTATCTATATTGAAAAACAAAAGATAAACAAATGTACACCAACGCAATGCAACATGTCTTTCTATTTTTCTGGAACAGAACGTGATCAACATTGTGCATGGCTAGACGTGCAGGCCACTATTAATGAACAAGTAACACGAGCTGTTTTCCTCTCCCATGCTGACAGCCTTGCTATGAAGACTCAAGACTCAAGCATACTCTGTTATCTCAATAGAGAAATTATGGAACTGAAGGAAATAATAATGCTGCAAGCTAGAGCCACACCGGAAGACACACAAGCAGCGGGGTGTAGCCTCTTAAGCTACATGGCTTATGATGCTGGCAGCTTAGTAGCCCAACTGCGTCTGAGAGTCAGAAGGATTTTTTAAAATTCAGAGGGTGTTAAATTAAGCATTACATGATATTGTACACCCAGCCCTAAAAGATCAATAAGGGAAAAACATATGCACATGTGACATCCAAATACAAAGAAAAGAATACTCTCTTGTCTGTCTCAAACACACCCACATACACACATGTGCATACGCACACACGCTCGTGCACACATACACATACACACACACAAACACGCGCACATGCATGCATGTCTTTTGCGATGTGTATGTGTATTTCTGTCTGTCTGTCTTTTACAAATACACGCGCGCCGCCACACGCACACCACACACACACACACACACACACACACACAACACACACACCTCAAGAAGACGAAGAACAAGGTTCATAAAACAAGAGAGACAGAGAGACAGAGAAAGAGAGAGAGAACGCGAGAGAAAAAGAAACACACACACATATTTGCTCTGGATATTTTCCTCTGGAGTTAACATCAGTGCAGACTCCACTCTCCCCAAAAGTCCTTCGGATAAGACTATAAACCGAGGTCCCGTGTGCGAACGCACGCAGAACATCTTGCGCACACGTTAAATCTTGTTCCGCTTTTCGTAAGAGTCGGCCATTGTGCGCCGGTGGGAACAGATGGCAGAATTCACAAAACCGCATACACACGGGGACTGGATGTAAAAAAAAGCACATAAGTGCTTATTCCATTATTCTCGATATAAAAGAATAAAATAAATAAATAAATAATAAAAATAAATACACACACACACACACACACACACACACACACACACACACACCCTAAGACAGACCGACAGAGCCAGCACACGAAACGACAGTCACAGACACACAGAGGGAGAAAGAGCCATTCCCTATCAATGTCTTCGTGACAATATACAGGCTACACACCGGTATTAAAAAATCACTCTTTTCCTTCTGTTTTTCTATGTAACTCTTATATTCATACCGCACGCACTAAGGCATCCACAGAAATAAAAACCACTTTTTGTGAAAGACTAGCCTCTGACTCAAAACTCATGTGATTTTGAACAAATTTGGTAGTTTGAAATTTTTTTATTTTTCAGCAAACACTGTACCCCCTCAGTCCTTTGTCGTCTGCTAGCTTCCTTACCGCAATATGCATGCGCGGGGTCAACGCTGTAGGAATACAGGCAAACCTCATTTGATGGTTATTTCCAACTTTCTCGTGACTACCTGGTATTGCTCTATGTCCTCAATCCAAAAACCAAGTGCACAGTGCATCATTTCATGCTATAAAAAATCTGTGAAAATCACCAACAGTTTTTTCCACTCGCACTCTATAGAAGATACTACTTGACCCCCAAATTAATACCGGTGTGTAGCCAAAGCCCTGGCAGTCTCCACACAATAATCAGCACACACAGGTCACACAGAGCATAAGAAAGGCAACCTGCTAACCAGGCTTTAGCACTGAACACAAAGGACAGCAAAGAATGGGGGAGGGGGGGAGGGAGGGGAGGGTCAGTGGGCTCAAAGTACCTACCTACAAGGAAGCTGGTGTGCTGTGCTGATCAATGAATCTCATTACAGGTCCCTGACTGTGCTGCTCTCAGTGGAAGGCGGCTTGCTTGGAAGTCTGGTAAGGAAAAAAGAAAGAAAAAAGGTCTGTGACTTGGAGACAGAGAGAATGGTCTTTTCTTCCTTCTTTGTGACTGTGTTGCTTTTGTTCTGCTCGGTCTATATTGTATTTGTGTTTCTATAAGACTGTTAAAATGTGGGCGTATAACACCCCCAACCCCACCCACCCCCCAAAAAAAAGGAAAAAAAGAGAAAAAACAAAAAGCAAACAAACAAACAACAACAACAAAACCCAACACATGTCATTATTTTCCAGCTCTTTTTTCTCCTACCGATTTTCCACTTTAAAAAATCCCATTTTGTAACAGTGATGGCAAAATGACAAAGAAACACAACACGCCATAATCTGAACCTAAACCAGTTTAGTAAGGGACATCTAGCTGTTATCAAATCGAAAAAATAAACTCCATGGGGACGTCAGTATGACTAACATCCCCACCTTCTGCCTACGATTCCCTCTTTGCTATCCCTCTCTTTGTTTCTGCCTTGTTTCTTTTCTTCCTGTCACTTCGTTCTTGTCTATTGTTCTGCCTTCTTGGTCCACTCTCCTGCCTGTGTTTCCCCCTATAAAACTTAAAAGATAACAAGTCTGTTATCAAATGGGAACAACTTCCCTCGTGGGAATACCGGGGACCTAAAGTCGGAAGTACCGGGCCTGACTTGTCAGGCGCTTAACAGCAGCGCAGCGCTTTTTCCCTCATATGACAGACAACAATAGTTGCTGTCTGAGCGTTCGAAGATGACGAAAGAAGAAAAATCCTACAGCTCAGAGTATGAATCTGTTCCTGTATGCTCGACATCCAGTCTGTTTTAATAACTGAGTGTATTACTTCATGGAAAAGAGCAAACTAAAGTGGTACGGCCACGTCACACGGACATCTGGACTGGCCAAGACTGTCCTACAGGGAACAGTACAAGGAGGGAGACGAAGAGGCAGACAGAGAAAACGATAGGAAGACAACATCAGAGAGTGAATGGCCTCGAGTGGAACGAACCACATACAAGAAATCTGAGAACCGCGAGGAGCGGACGAAGCTGGCTACAAAATCTTCAGCGGTTCCCCAAATGTTGGACAAGACTATGGGATAGGTGAAGGTGACGGTATGAGAACATATGCGTAAAAAAGTATTTTTATCTCTTTGTTTTGTACACTCACACTACCCCCTTCTCCAACTCTTTCTAGTTTCCTGTCCTCCACCCCCCCCCCCCCCAGCCCTTTCCCTCCCTTCCTTCCTCTTCCACTTTCTTCCTCCTGCCTGTCTCTCCCCACTTCACGCATGTGTTGCTCTCGACATGATTCGGTCAGACACAGAGTAACGGCACATCAGCTGCCTACTGACCCCGCAAATACAGGCCACGCACCACCGTTCATTTCTGCCCCTTTTCCTTCTGTTTTCCTATAATGATTACTCTTGCATTCATACCACACGTGTGTACTTCCTGTGCAGAGGCAATAAGCGGGTGCAATCAATAAGTGTTATGCCATCATCAAAACGGCAGACAACAATGCAGCACACACGTCCTCCACTGAATATTGCATAGGTGATGCCAGCACCCAGTTACAGACCCCCACCCCCGTTCACTCCAAGAATTGGTTTGGTGGGTGTGTTTTGTTGTGTTGGGTGTTTGGTGTGTGGCATAAACGGACAACTGAGGTTGGGGGGGACGGACGAGCGGCACATTGAGGATCGTCTGCTAGAGGTGATACACAATGATTTTACTGCAGTGGGGACTCAAAACAGAAAAGAGGGGGGGAAAGTACTGGGGGGCCGGGGACTTTTTGGCATGCTTTTTAAAATGGGATTATTCTCGTATAATTATAGCGTACGGCATGTGGCATAGATGCATTTATCCATGGTGTGTGAGAGAGACAGGACGAGAAGAGGGAAGAGGCAGAGACAGACATACAGACAGACACAGACAAAAGACATAGGCGCACAGGGGGAAAGAGAGACGAGACAAGAGACAGACAGACTCACAAAGACACCCAGCCACCAGACAAAACCGGGAAAAGGAAAACAGCAGAGACACAGGCAGACAAGCGCCACGACCAGAGACAGACCGAGACAACACAGACAACACAGACGAAAAGGCGATAAACGTTCCGGGTTCCAATAACACTGATCCCATGAAGGAGGTCCCGGAAACAAAACAAAAAAAGCATGTCCTTTCAAACATTTCCTGAAAGGGGAAAAGAAACATAAAAAACAGCAGCAACAGCAAAATGAAAACAAGCCAGCTTCAGCAACATAAAATCAACCACAAATTGGCACCAAATTTAAGTAAACCCCAAAAACAATTTTTCGTATCTTAATTTCTTTTCTGTGTTCTTTTTTTGAGGTGATGGAATAAGCACTTCATGTGATTTAAAAAAATCAGTCCCCAAGACTTAAAGGTTAGGGCAATATCACATCCCCTGACTACACTGACCCCCAAATAAGGCAAAGGCCAACAAGTTCCAAATTTCTGCATGCCTTCGTTCTATGGAAATCTCACTCTTATTCATACCACACGTGTGTACTTCCTGTGCAGAGGCAATAAGCGGGTGCAATCAATAAGTGTTATGCCATCATCAAAACGGCAGACAACAATGCAGCACACACGACCTCCACTGAATATTGCATAGGTGATGCCAGCACCCCAGTTAGCAGAGTCCACCTCCGTTAATTCCATGCAGAATTTTGTGTGTGTGTGTTTGTGTGTGTGGGGTGTGTTGTGTGTTTTGTGTGTGTGTGTGTGTGGGGTGTGTGTGTTTTTGTGTGTTGTGTGTGTTGTGTGCATGAACGGACAACTGAGGTAGTGGGACGGACAGCGTGCACATTGAGGATCGTCTGCTAGATGTGATATCAGCACATGACTTTACGCAGTGAGGACTCAACAGAAAAGAGGAGGGCGAAGATACCTGGGTGGCCATGGACTTTATTGCTTGCATGCATTTGCTGGAATATGCTCGTATAATTATATGCGTACGTGCGTGTGTGCACAGATGCACTTATGCATATGTGTGTGAGAGAGACAGAGAGAGAGAGGCAGAGACAGACATACAGACAGACAAGAGAGACAATATTACCTTGCCCATCGTGGGAGATGAATAGAGCACATTAGGACATAGAGGTAAAAGAATGAGAACCTGAACATTATGGTTTCTGATGTTCGATCCCACATCCATCATAAGTATTTTCATCATTTACAAATTTATACAGATGGATCACGCCTGGATAATCAAGAAACAGGTTCAGCTTTTGTTATACCATCTTTAAAAATTGAAAAATCATTCTATGTTGGTAAACATCATTCGATTTTTACGGCGGAATTAGTAGCAGTCTTAATTGCTCTAAATTATGTTCTTGATTTGCCATTGTGTATATTTCAAATCTTTATTTGTGTTGATTCTAAGTCGGTATTGTATTTTAAAATCCTTGTGGTACAAGAAAACTTCAAACATTGCATTAGAGATTAATCATGTCATACACCTTTTAACCTTAAAGGGCACAAGTGCCCACTTTCTGTTGGGTGCCTTCACACAGTGGTTTTTTTTTCCAAATGAGTGGGCTGAATAGAGCTGCTAAAAGAGGTGCAAAGCATGAAGGGAATCAGCAACATTCGCACGTACCTTTATCATTACAAGAGGCTACCACTTATTAGAACAAACATCATGGAGAAAGGTTACAGAAACGTATCACCTAAAAGAGAGATTTCTAAATAGATCTGTCATCAAAACTGATAAAGCAAGAGTCGTGAGCCATTCTAAGGCTTGTTCAAATATCTCCACAGCAAGAAGAGTGAATAGTTTGTTTTAATAGAATAAAACTTAATGCATTCGAAACCCAAAAATTTCAGTAGAAACAGTAAATGTCTATGTGGTGAGAAAATTTCTAATACTCAAAATAGTATTTGAATGTAAGAATACAAAAGCTTTTTTACCCCAATTTTCTGAAAACTCCCTTAGAAGCATATTCAATAATTTGAATTTGGCATTTTATATTGCAAAAGGTCTCTGGCATAGTCCTATAGGACATTTGTTATAGTTTCATTAACGTTAATCCCTTTTTATGTGTTTGTTTTGCTTTTTTTGTGTATCTTTTGCTTTATGCGGTTTCTTTTCATGATTAGACTACTCCTCCCCCCCCCCCCCCTCGCACTTTTTCAGTAGGGCCTCCACCACCACCTCAATTCTCATACACCCCTTGTATATTTTTTTTTCTCGTCTAATATCACTGAGAGTGAACAGACGTAAAATCGAAGACAACAACAACAACATACAGACAGACACAGACAGGAAGACATAGGGCACAGATAGAAAGAGAGACAAGAGACAGACAGACAGACAGACTCACAAAGACACAACAGCCACACAGACAGAACCGAGGAAAGTGAAAACAGACAGAGACACAGGCAGACAAGCAGTCAGACACAGACACAGACCACAGAAAAACACAGACCAAAACAGAGCGACATAGAACGTTCCTGGTTCACAATAAACACTGAATCCCATGAAGGAGGTTACCAGGAAACAACAACAAAAACATAGCATGTTTTACATTCAGAGACATTCCTGAAGAGGGTAAAAGCAACGATAACAACAGCAGCAACAGCAATGAAAACACAGCCAGCTTCACAACATAAAATCAACCAGAAAGTTGGCACCAACATTTAAGGTAAAACCCAAAAAAAACAAACCTTCATTATCTTAATTTTCTTTTCTTGTGTTCTTTTATTTTGAGGATGATGGAATAAGCGCTCATGCGATTTAAAAAAAAATCCAGTCCCCAAGTACTTGCAGTTTGGGTAATTTTATCATCCATGCCCACTGACACACACTGGCGTACCCTTCCAAATAGCAGAATAGGCTTTAACAAGTTCGCAAGATGTTCTGCATGCATTCGTACTTGGGGATCTCAGTTTATAGTCTTCTCTGAATGTGTGTAGTTCCTGTGCAGAGGCAATAAGCGGTGCAATCACTGAGTGTTATGCCATCATAAAAACGGCAGACAACCATGCAGCACACACCACCTCCACTGAATATTGCATAGGTGATGCCAGCACTCCAGTTAGCAGAATCCACCTCCGTTCATTCCATGCAGAATTGTGTGTGTATGCATGAACGGACAACTGAGGTAGTGAGGACGGACGAGCGTGCACATTGAGGATCGTCTGCTAGATGTGATATCAGCACATGACTTTACTGCAGTGAGGACTGAACAGAAAAGAGGAGGGGAAGATACCTGGGTGGCCATGGACGTTATTGCTTGCATGCATTTGATGGAATATGCTCGTATAATTATATGCGTACGTGCGTGTGTGCACAGATGCACTTATGCATGTGTGCGTGAGAGAGACAGAGAGAGAGAGGCAGAGACAGACATACAGACAGACAAGAGAGACAATATTACCTTGCCCATCGTGGGAGATGAATAGAGCACATTAGGACATAGAGGTAACTAATGTAAAAAAGAATGAGAACCTGAACATTATGGTTTCTGATGTTCGATCCCACATCCATCATAAGTATTTTCATCATTTACAAATTTATACAGATGGATCACGCCTGGATAATCAAGAAACAGGTTCAGATTTTGTTATACCATCTTTAAAAATTGAAAAATCATTCTATGTTGGTAAACATCATTCGATTTTTACGGCGGAATTAGTAGCAGTCTTAATGGCTCTAAATTATGTTCTTGATTTGCCATTGTGTATATTTCAAATCTTTATTTGTGTTGATTCTAAGTCGGTATTGTATGCTTTAAAATCCTTGTGGTACAAGAAAACTTCAAACATTGCATTAGAGATTAATCATGTCATACACCTTTTAACCTTAAAGGGCACAAGTGTCACTTTCTGTTGGGTGCCTTCACACAGTGGATTTTTTCCAAATGAGTGGGCTAATAGAGCTGCTAAAAGAGGTGCAAAGCATGAACGGGAATCAGCAACATTGCACGTACCTTTATCATTACAAGAGGGCTACCACTTATTAGAACAAACATCATGGAGAAAGGTTACAGAAACATATCACCTAAAAGAGAGATTTCTAAATAGATCTGTCATCAAAACTGATAAAGCAAGAGTCGTGAGCCATTCTAAGGCTTGTTCAAATATCTCCACAGCAAGAAGAGTGAATAGTTTGTTTTATAGAATAAAACTTAACGCATTCGTAACCAAATTCAGTAGAAACAGTAAATGTCTATGTGGTGAGAATATTTCTAATACTCATATAGTATTTGAATGTAAGAATACAAAAGCTTTTTTACCCCAATTTTCTGAAAACTCCCTTAGAAGCATATTCAATAATTTGAATTTGGCATTTTATATTGCAAAAGGTCTCTGGCATAGTCCTATAGGACATTTGTTATAGTTTCATTAACGTTAATCCCTTTTTATGTGTTTGTTTTGCTTTTTTTGTGTATCTTTTGCTTTATGCGGTTTCTTTTCATGATTAGACTACTCCTCCCCTCCCCCTCGCATTTTTCAGTAGGGCCTCCACCACCACCTCAATTCTCATACACCCCTTGTATATTTTTTTCTCTCGTCTAATATCACTGAGAATGAACAGACGTAAAATCGAAGACAACAACAACAACATACAGACAGACACAGACAGGAAGACATAGGGGCACAGAGAGAAAGAGAGACAGAGACAGACAGACAGACAGACTCACAAAGACACACACAGCCACACAGACAGAACCGAGGAAAGTGAACACAGACAGAGACACAGGCAGACAAGCAGTCAGACACAGACACAGACACAGAGACAGACACAGACAGACAGAGCGATAGAACGTTCCTGGTTCACAATAACACTGATCCCATGAAGGAGGTTACCAGGAAACAACAACAAAAACATAGCATGTTCACATTCAGAGACATTTCCTGAAGAGGGTAAAAGCAACGATAACAACAGCAGCAACAGCATAATGAAAACACAGCCAGCTTCAGCAGCATAAAATCAACCAGAAAGTTGGCACCAACATTTAAGGTAAAACCAAAAAAACACCTTTATTATCTGAATTTTCTTTTCTTGTGTTCTTTTATTTTGAGGATGATCGAATAAGCACTCATGTGATTTTTAAAAAAATATCCAGTCCCTGTGTACTTGCAGTTTGGGTAATTTTGTCATTCATGCCCACTGGCACACACTGACCTACCCTTCCAAATAGCAGAATAGGCTTTAACAAGTTCGCAAGATGTTCTGCATGCATTCGTCCTTGGGGATCTCAGTTTATAGTCTTCTCTGAATGTGTGTAGTTCCTGTGCAGAGGCAATCAGCGGGTGCAATCATTGAGTGTTACACTGTTATGCCATCATCAAAACGGCAGACAACCATGCAGCACACACGACCTCCACTGAATATTGCATAGGTGATGCCAGCACTCCAGTTAGCAGAGCCCATCTCCGTTCATTCCATGCAGAATTGTGTGTGTGTGTGTGTGTGTGTGTGTGTGTGTGTGTGTGTGTGTGTGTGTGTGTGTGTGTGTGTGTGTGTGTGTGTGTGCATGAACGGACAACTGAGGTAGTGTGGACGGACGAGCGTGCACATTGAGGATCGTCTGCTAGATGTGATATCAGCACATGACTTTACTGCAGTGAGGACTGAACAGAAAAGAGGAGGGGGAAGATACCTGGGTGGCCATGGACTTTATTGCTTGCATGCATTTGCTGGAATATGCTCGTATAATTATATGCGTACGTGCATGTGTGCATAGATGCACTTATCCATGTGTGTGTGAGAGAGACAGAGACAGAGAGAAAGAGAGAGGCAGAGACAGATATACAGACAGACACAGACAGGAAGACATAGGCGCACAGAGAGAAAGAGAGACAGAGACAGACAGACAGACAGACTCACAAAGACACACTCAGCCACACAGACAGAACCGAGGAAAGTGAAAACAGACAGAGACACAGGCAGACAAGCAGTCAGACACAGACACAGACACAGAGACAGACACAGACACAGACACAGAGACAGACAGACACAGACAGACAGAGCGATAGAACGTTCCTGGTTCACAATAACACTGATCCCATGAAGGAGGTTACCAGGAAACAACAACAAAAACATAGCATGTTCACATTCAGAGACATTTCCTGAA
The DNA here is from genome assembly GCA_028751875.1 of Rapana venosa. Taxonomy (NCBI): domain Eukaryota; kingdom Metazoa; phylum Mollusca; class Gastropoda; order Neogastropoda; family Muricidae; genus Rapana; species Rapana venosa. The sequence goes on along the minus strand of CM054149.1, from coordinate 55,758,526 downwards.
GAGGGTAAAAGCAACGATAACAACAGCAGCAACAGCATAATGAAAACACAGCCAGCTTCAGCAACATAAAATCAACCAGAAAGTTGGCACCAACATTTAAGGTAAAAACCAAAAACAAACCTTCGTTATCTTAATTTTCTTTTCTTGTGTTCTTTTATTTTGAGGATGATGGAATAAGCGCTCATGTGATTTTTAAAAAAGATTCAGTCCCTGTGTACTTGCAGTTTGGGTAATTTTGTCATTCATGCCCACTGGCACACACTGACCTACCCTTCCAAATAGCAGAATAGGCTTTAACAAGTTCGCAAGATGTTCCGCATGCATTCGTACTTGAGGATCTCAGTTTATAGTCTTCTCTGAATGTGTGTAGTTGCTGTGCAGAGGCAATCAGCGGGTGCAATCATTGAGTGTTACACTGTTATGCCATCATCAAAACGGCAGACAACAATGCAGCACACACGACCTCCACTGAATATTGCATAGGTGATGCCAGCACTCCAGTTAGCAGAGCCCATCTCCGTTCATTCCATGCAGAATTGTGTGTGTGTGTGTGTGTGTGTGTGTGTGTGTGTGTGTGTGTGTGTGTGTGTGTGTGTGTGTGTGTGTGTGTGTGTGTGTGTGTGTGTGTGTGTGTGCATGAACGGACAACTGAGGTAGTGGGGACGGACGAGCGTGCACATTGAGGATCGTCTGCTAGATGTGATATCAGCACATGACTTTACTGCAGTGAGGACTCAACAGAAATGAGGAGTGTGTGTGTGTGTGGGGGGGGGGGGGGGACAGATACCTGGGTGGCCATGGACGTTATTGCTTGCATGCCTTTGCTGGAATATTCTCGTATAAGTATATGCGTACCTGCGTGTGTGCACAGATGCACTTATGCATGTGTGTGTGTGTGTGTGTGAGAGAGAGAGACAGAGATAGAGAGAGGCAGAGACAGACATACACACAGACAGACAGACACAGACAAGAAGACATAGGCGCACAGAGAGAAAGAGAGACAGAGACAGAGAGACAGACAGACTCACAAAGACACACACAGCCACACAGACAGAACCGAGGAAAGTGAAAACAGACAGAGACACAGGCAGACAAGCAGTCAGACACAGACACAGAGACAGACACAGAGACAGACACAGACACAGACACAGACAGAGCGATAGAACGTTCCTGGTTCACAATAACACTGATCCCATGAAGGAGGTTACCAGGAAACAACAACAAAAACATAGCATGTTCACATTCAGAGACATTTCCTGAAGAGGGCAAAAGCAACGATAACAACAGCAGCAACAGCATAATGAAAACATAGCCAGCTTCAGCAACATAAAATCAACCAGAAAGTTGGCACCAACATTTAAGGTAAAACCCAAAAAAACAAACCTTCGTTATCTGAATTTTCTTTTCTTGTGTTCTTTTATTTTGAGGATGATGGAATAAGCGCTCATGTGATTTTTAAAAAAGATTCAGTCCCTGTGTACTTGCAGTTTTGGTAATTTTGTCATTCATGCCCACTGGCACACACTGGCCTACCCTTCCAAATAGCAGAATAGGCTTTAACAAGTTCGCAAGATGTTCTGCATGCATTCGTACTTGGGGATCTCAGTTTATAGTCTTCTCTGAATGTGTGTAGTTCCTGTGCAGAGGCAATAAGCGGGTGCAATCATTGAGTGTTATGCCATCATCAAAACGGCAGACAACAATGCAGCACACACCACCTCCACTGAATATTGCATAGGTGATGCCAGCACTCCAGTTAGCAGAGTCCACCTCCGTTCATTCCATGCAGAATTTGGTGTGTGTGTGTTTGTGTGTGTGTGTGTGTGTGTGTGTGTGTGTGTGTGTGTGTGTGTGTGTGTGTGTGTGTGTGTGTGTGTGTGCATGAACGGACAACTGAGGTAGTGTGGACGGACGAGCGTGCACATTGAGGATCGTCTGCTAGATGTGATATCAGCACATGACTTTACTGCAGTGAGGACAGAACAGAAAAGAGGAGGGGAAGATACCTGGGTGGCCATGGACTTTATTGCTTGCATGCATTTGATGGAATATACTCGTATAATTATATGCGTACGTGCGTGTGTGCACAGATGCACTTATGCATGTGTGCGTGAGAGAGACAGAGAGAGAGAGAGGCAGAGACAGACATACAGACAGACAAGAGAGACAATATTACCTTGCCCATCGTGGGAGATGAATAGAGCACATTAGGACATAGAGGTAACTAATGTAAAAAAGAATGAGAACCTGAACATTATGGTTTCTGATGTTCGATCCCACATCCATCATAAGTATTTTATTCACTTACAAATTTATACAGATGGATCACGCCTGGATAATCAAGAAACAGGTTCAGCTTTTGTTATACCATCTTTAAAAATTGAAAAATCATTCTATGTTGGTAAACATCATTCGATTTTTACGGCGGAATTAGTAGCAGTCTTAATGGCTCTAAATTATGTTCTTGATTTGCCATTGTGTATATTTCAAATCTTTATTTGTGTTGATTCTAAGTCGGTATTGTATGCTTTAAAATCCTTGTGGTACAAGAAAACTTCAAACATTGCATTAGAGATTATCATGTCTAATACACCTTTTAACCTTAAAGGGACAAGTGTCACTTTTGTTGGGTGCCTTCACACAGTGGATTTTTTTCCAAATGAGTGGGCTGTAGAGCTGCTAAAAGAGGTGCAAAGCTATGAACGGGATCAGCAACATTGCACGTACCTTTACATTACAAGAGGGCTTACCACTTATTGAACAAACGATCATGGAGAAAGGTTACAGAAACATATCACATAAAAGAGAGATTGTCTAAACAGATCTGTCATCAAAACTGATAAAGCATGTGAGAGATCTAGATTCTAAAGGCTTGTTCAAATATCTCCACAGCAAGAAGAGTGAATAGTTTGTTTTATAGAATAAAACTTAATGCATTCGTAACCAAATTCAGTAAGAAACAGTAAATGTCTATGTGGTGAGAATATTTCTAATACTCATAATAGTATTTGAAATGTAAGAATACAAAAGCTTTTTTTACCCCCAATTTTCTGAAAACTCCCTTAGAAGCATATTCAATAATTTGAATTTGGCATTTTTTATAATTGCAAAAGGTCTCTGGCATAGTCCTATAGGACATTTGTTATAGTTTCATTAACGTTATCCCTTTTTTTTATGTGTTTGTTTTGCTTTTTTGTGTATCTTTTGCTTTATGCGGTTTCTTTTCATGATTAGACTACTCCTCCCCGCCCCCTCGCATTTTTCAGTAGGGCCTCCACCACCACCTCAATTCTCATACACCCCTTGTATATTTTTTTTTCTCGTCTAATATCACTGAGAGTGAACAGACGTAAAATCGAAGACACAGACAGACACAGACAGGAAGACATAGGCGCACAGAGAGAAAAAGAGACAGAGACAGACAGACAGACAGACAGACAGACAGATCACAAGACACACACTAGCCACACAGACAGAACCGAGGAAAGTGAACACAGACAGAGACACAGGCAGACAAGCAGTCAGACAGACACAGACACAGACACAAGAGCAGAGACAGAAGACAGAGCGATAGAACGTTCCTGGTTCACAATAACACTGATCCCATGAAGGAGGTTACCAGGAAACAACAACAAAAACATAGCATGTTCACATTCAGAGACATTTCCTGAAGAGGGCAAAAGCAACGATAACAACAGCAGCAACAGCATAATGAAAACACAGACAGCTTCAGCAGCATAAAATCAACCAGAAAGTTGGCACCAACATTTAAGGTAAAACCCAAAAAAACAAACCTTCATTATCTTAATTTTCTTTTCTTGTGTTCTTTTATTTTGAGGATGATAGAATAAGCGCTCATGTGATTTTAAAAAAAAATCCAGTCCCCAAGTACTTGCAGTTTGGGTAATTTTATCATCCATGCCCACTGACACACACTGGCCTACCCTTCCAAATAGCAGAATAGGCTTTAACAAGTTCGCAAGATGTTCTGCATGCATTCGTACTTGAGGATCTCAGTTTATAGTCTTCTCTGAATGTGTGTAGTTCCTGTGCAGAGGCAATAAGCGGGTGCAATCACTGAGTGTTATGCCATCATCAAAACGGCAGACAACAATGCAGCACACACGACCTCCACTGAATATTGCATAGGTGATGCCAGCACTCCAGTTAGCAGAATGCCCCTCCGTTAATTACATGCAGAATTTTTTTTCTTTTATTCTTTTTTAGTTTTTCTTTTATTTCACGGGTAATGGAATAAGCACTCGTACGTTTTTCATCCAGTCCCCGTGTGTATGCAGTTTTGTAAATTTTGTCATCCATTCCCACTGGCACACGATGGTCTACTCTTCTGAAAAGCGGAATGGGTTTTAACGTGTGCGCAAGATGTTCTGCGTGCGTTCGCACATGGGACCTCGGTTTGTAGTCTCATCCGAAGGACTTTTGGGGAAAGCGGAGTCGGCACTGATGTTAACTCCAGAGGAAAAATCCTCTTGAACGGGAATCGAACTCGGGTCAGCAGATCACAAGCACAACACGCTAGCCACCAGGCTATCCCTATATATATATATATATTGTGTGTGTGTGTGTGTGTGTGTGTGTGTGTGTGTGTGTGTGTGTGTGTGTGTGTGTGTGTGTGTGTGTGTGTGTGTGTGTGTGCGTGCGTGCATGAACAGATAACTGAGGTAGTGTGGACGGACGAGCGTGCACATTGAGGATCGTCTGCTAGATGTGATATCAGCACATGACTTTACTGCAGTGAGGACTCAACAGAAAAGAGGAGGGGGAAGATACCTGGGTGGCCATGGACGTTATTGCTTGCATGCATTTGCTGGAATATGCTCGTATGTATGCGCACGTGCGTGTGTGCACAGATGCACTTATGCGTGTGATGGTGTGTTAGTGTGTGTGTCTGTGTGTGTATGAGAGCGAGAGACAGATAGAGAGACAGATAGACTCACAAAGACAGACACAGCCACACAGACAAAACTAAGGAAAATGAGAACAGAGACACAGGCAAACAAGCCGTAGGACACAGACACTGACACGGACACAGACAGACACAGACACAGATACAGACACAGACACAGACAGAGACACAGCGATAGAAGGTTTCCGGGTCACAGCAACACTGATCCAGTGACCTGAGGTTACCAGGAAACAACAAACCCAAACAGAACGTGTTCACCTTCAGAGACATTTGCTGATTTCCCTGTCCACTTTGGACCGATGTTCCTCCAAGCTAGTCCTCCCTCTGTCCTTGAGAAAATCTGCCCGCCATGCATGTCCAATATCTCTCCAAACTCTCCTCCCCCTATCACCCACATGGTTGATTTTTCTACTCTGTCGAAAAACCTTTTAGATTATTCAATTTAAAAAAAAAAGTGATGATTGGATGGGATGGAGTGATTTATGTAGCACAGGGTCCCAGCCAGGGAATTTCTGAGGAGAAGCGTGTGTGGAGTTCAGTGATTAATGTGTTCTGAGTGCTTCTCTGCTGCCTAGGTTTCACTGCTGAGAGAGTTTTATCCCATTTTGTTGTGGTTGTGTTTTCCTCGGGTCCAGCTCCGAGGTCCCCCAATGGTGAGACTTTTGCGTATGCGACTATTCCTAAGAAGAAAGGTGGCAGGATGGTTAAGACGTTTGCCTACCAACAAGTAAACCGTGAGGTTCTGGGTTCGATTCCCAGCCTCGCCCTTTCTTCCCAGTTTGACCAAAAAAAAATCGAACTGAATGTCAAAGTCCTTCGGATGAGACTATAAACCGAGGCCCCGTGTGCAAACGCATGCAGAACATCTTGTGCACACGTTAAATCCTGTTCCGCTTTACGAAAGAGTAGGCCATTGTGTGCCGGTGGGAACAGATGACAAAATTTACAAAACTGCATACACACGGGGACTGGATGTAAAAAAACCACATGAGTGCTTATTCAATTATTCTCGATATATAAAAAAGTCATCTGAGCGCTTTGATTTGTTGCTTTACAAGATTCAGCGCTACATAAATTCCATACATTATTATTATTATTATTGTTATTATTATTATTATTACTATTATTATTACTATTATTATTATTATTATTATTATTATTTGCCCATTATTAAGGTAGCCGAATTCTGACTTAAGGACCTTCAAATGTGATGTAGGTTAGAAAGAATATATTCCCTGTAGGGACGGGATAGCTCAGTGGTCAGAGCCCACGCTTTCACCCAGCTAAGGTTAAGCAGCATTGAGCATTGGATGGGTGACCGTTTGAGCGCCTTGGCTTCAGTGCAGTTCCCTATTTCACCCAGCTGTCAATGGATACCGGCCTCTTTAGGGTCAGGGAAGGAAAGCACGAGGGAGGGGATGGGCCCCCTCAAATATCTGGCCCTTGGAAAGTTGAGGTTTTTCTGATACCTTACTCCCCTAGACCCACATAGGTTATCGGCCCTTTTCGTTTCATAGAGTGGACATCCACTTCTGTGTATTGAAGATAAAGCTGTCAGATGTAAATAGATCAGCTGCTTTCAGCAGGTGTTTGGCATCTCTGTCTACCCGTTTGCTGTTGTCAATGGCATTTTTTGTGCCCACTTACACTGACAATTGCTAACGTGGCTTTCCGCTTTCCGCGTTTGTCTCTTCTCCCTTTCTCACCCCCCCCCCCTCCCCATATCTTTTCCGTTATCTATTTTGACGCACTTTTTCTCCCATTGTTTATGTTCCAACAGACAACTGACATACCGGCTAACAATGTGTCCCCCCCTCCTCCTCCAGCATTACAGCACAGACCATCTAACACTGGAGGCTACGTTTCACTGCACCCATCACCCATCACCTCCCCATAACACTATAAACCCAGGTCCCGTGTGCGAACGAAAGCAGAACATTTTGAGCACAAGTTAATAATAATAATAATAATAATAATAACTATTATTATTATTATTACTATAATTACAATAATAATAATAATAATAATAGTAATACTAATTATAATAATAATGATGATGATGATAATAATAATAATAATAATAATAAACAAATGGTAGTTATACAGCGCCATATCTTGTAAAAAACAAATCAGCGCTTGGTTAAAAGTTACAACCTGTTCCACTTTTCAAAAGAGTAGGCCGTTGTGTGCCGATGGGAATGGAGGATGAAATCTACACAACTGCAGGTACACAGGGAAGGGATGTTACAATAAAGCATATGAGTGCTTCTTCCATTTTCCTCAAAGTTCTTCTGCTTCGTCATCGATCGCTCAGACAGCAACTATCGTTGTCTGTCAGATGTGCGAAAATACGTTACACTGCCGTTAAGCGCCTGACAGGTCAGGCCCAGCACATCCGACTTCGGCGTAGGAGAGAATTGTTTTCATGTAAGCCTTTCTGAAAAAAAGGCAGGAGAATGGACCAAAAAGGCAGAAAATAGACAAGAAAGAGGTGGTGAAAGGTGGAAAAGGAACAAGGCAGAAACATAGAGAAGGATAGAAAAAGGAAAAATTTCCAGCACAGAATTTCCAGAAGGTGGGGATGCTATTTATACTGACATTTCCAGGGCATCCCCACACGGGATTTTCCTCGAAATGAAAAAGAATAAATAAATGACTAAAACAGCTGTCTTCCTCTTCTGCCCCCTTCCCCTGAAAGCCTCAGGTTAGAGTGATGCGATTGTGATCTGCTGACCCAGGTTCGAATCTCGTTCGAGAGGATTTTTCCTCTGCAGTTAACATCAGTGCCGACTTCATATCCCCCCCCCCCCCCCCCAAAAAAAAAAAAAAAAAAAATCCTTTGGATCAGAGTATGAACCGAGGTCCCGTGTGCAAACACATGTAGAACACCTTGTCCTTACGTCAAAACCCGTTTCACTTTTTGGAAGAGTCGCCCATTGTGTGGTGGTGGGAACGGATGACAAAATTTCCAAAACTGCATACACACGGGGATTGGATGTAAAAAGAAAACCCACGTGAGTGTTTATTCCATTATCCTCGAAATAAAAGGAAAAAACCTACTCACCCCCTTCCCCTCTTTCCGTTATTTTTTCTTCAGCATTTTCTTACCATTTTTATGTTCCAGCGAACACATGACGTGCCCACTAACAATCGCATGCTACGCTCCACTACACCGCTGCACACATCGTGTGTGTGTGTGTGTGTGTGTGTGTGTGTGTAGTAGTTGTAGTGTAGTGTAGTGTAGTGTGTAGTGTGTGTGTGTGTAGTGTAGTGTATGTGTAGTGTAGTGTGTGGTGTGTGTAGTGTAGTGTAGTGTAGTGTAGTGTGTGTGTGTGTGTGTGTGTGTGTGTGTGTGTGTGTGTGTGAGTTTGTGAGTGTGTATTGTGTGTGCGTGTGTGAGTGTGTAGTGTGCGTATTGTGTTTGAGTGTGTGTGTGTGTGTGTGTGTGTGTGTGTGTGTGTGTGTGTGCGTATTGTGTGTGTATTGTGTGTGTGTTGTTTGTGTGTGTGTGTGTTGTGTGTGTTGTGTGTGTGCGTATTGTGTTTGAGTGTGTGTGTGTGTGTGTGTGTGTGTGTGTGTGTGTTGTGTGTGTGTGTGTGTGTGTTTGTGTAATGTGTAGTGTGTGTGTGAGTGTGTGTAGTGTAGTGTGTGGTGTGTGTGTATGTGTGTGATGTGTGGTGAGTGTGTGTAGTGTAGTGTAGTGTAGTGTAGTGTGTGTGTATGTGTGTGTGTAGTGTAGTGTAGTGTGTGTGTGTAGTGTAGTGTGTGTGTGTAGTGTAGTGTGTGTGTAGTGTATGTGTGTGTGTGTGTATGTGTGTGTGTAGTGTAGTGTGTGTGTGTGTGTTGTGTGTGTGTGTGTGTCTGTGTTGTGTGTGTATTGTGTGTGGAGTGTTGTGTGTGTGTTGTGTGTTGTGTGTTGTGTGTGTGTGTGTGTGTAGTGTGTGTGTGTGTTGTGCGTGTGTATGTGTGTGTGTGTGTGTGTGTTGTGTGTGCGTGCGCGTGTGTAGTGTGTGAGTGTGAGTGTGTATGTAGTGTGTGAGAATGTGTGTGTATTGTGTGTGGAGTGTGTGTGGAGTGTGTGAGAATGTGTGTGTTTGTGTGTGTGTGCGCGCGCGCGTGTGTGCATTGTGTGTACGTTGTGTGTTGTGTGTGTAGTGTGTGTATGAGAATGTGTGTGTGCGTACGTGTAGTGTGTGTGTAGTTGTGTGTTGTGTGAGTGCTTGTGTAGTAGTAGTAGTTCTTCAGTTTAACGTCCTTCCACTAAATAGTGATATCAGACGGGAAAGTGTGTGTGTGTGTGTGTGTGTGTGTGTTTGTAGGGAGAGGGGTATGCACATAAATAAGCAATCGCAATAAACAAATATTACGAAAAAAAGCATAAACAAGAATTCTGAACAGAACAAATGAACAGTTAAAATATTAACGTTGCAATTCATATAACTAGAGGCTATCCTCATATTAAAGGGGTCTAAAAATAGGAGTATGACTTAATGACAAAACAATTTGTTTCATTAATGGAATGTCTTGTAGAATTTGCTGTAAGCTATGGACTGGGAAGGCAGGTAAAACGTTTTTCAGATCTCTGCATCGTAAAAGAATATGATCATTGGTAAGATTTTCGCCACAGATACATGTTGCTTTTTTTGAAAATTTAGTTTTAAATTGAAAATTTAGTTTTAAAAGCATTAAAAGCATTGCATTGAGTGCTTGTGTGTGTTTGTGCTTGTGCGTGTGTGTTATGGGTGTGTAGATCTTTCTCTGCGCGTGTGTGTACGTGCGTGTGTACGTGTATGTGTGTGTTCAATTTCATTTTAAGTCTCTTCACAAAATGTGATATCAGATTGACAAGCAAGCAAGCGCGCGCGCGTGTGTGTGTATACATCATTTGTGTGTGTGAGTGTGGGTGTATAGATCGTTTTGTGTGTGTGAGTGTGTGTGTGTGTGTATAGATAGTTTTGTGTGTGTGTGAGTGTTTTGTGTGTGTTGTGTATGTGTGTATAGATCGTTTTGTATGTGTGTGAGTGTGTGTGTGTGTGAGTGTGTGTGTGTGTGTGTGTGTGTGAGTGTGTGTATAGGTCATTCTGTGTGTGTATATGTGTAGATCTTTCTCTCTGTGTGTATGTGTGTGTGTTTTGTACATTGTGTGTGTCCCGTGTGTGTATTGTGTAGGTGTGTGTGTTTGTTTGTGGTGTTTTGTGTGTATGTGTGTAAGATCTGTGTGTATGTGTGTATAGATCTGTGTGTATGTGTGTATATAGACCTGTGTGCATGTGTGTGTATAGATCTGTGTGTATGTGTGTATATATCTGTTTTGTATTGTGTATAGATCTGTGTGTATGTGTATAGATCTGTGTGTATTGTGCATATAGATATGTGTGTATGTGTTATATATCTGTGTGTATGTGTATATATAGATCTCTGTGTGTGTATATAGATCTGTGTGTATGTGTGTGTATAGATCTGTGTGTATGTGTGTGTGTATATATCTGTGTGTATGTGTATATATAGATCTCTGTGTGTGTGTATATGGATCTGTGTGTATGTATATATATAATCTGTGTGTATTTGTGTGTATAGATCTGTGTGTATGTGTATATTATAGATCTCTCTGTGTGTGTGTGTATAGATCTGTGTGTATGTGTGTGTATAGATCTGTGTATGTGTATATATAGATCTCTGTGTGTGTATATAGATCTGTGTGTAGTGTGTATAGATCTGTGTGTATGTGTGTGTAGATCTGTGTGTAATGTGGGGTATAGATCTTTGTGTGTGTGTATATGGATCTGTGTGTATATAAAATAATAATATATATATATAAATATTATTTTTATATATATTTTAAAATTTTATATAGTCGTGGTATTTTATAATCTGTGGTGTGTATTAGATCTGTGTGTAGGGGTTTATAGATCGTGTGTTGTGTAATATAGATCCTGTGTTGTAATAGATCTGTGTGTAGTTATATATAGATCTCTGTGGTTTGATATAGATCTGTGGTATGTGTGTTTAGATCGTGTGTAATGGTATATATAATCTCTGGGTTTGTATATAGATCTGTGGTTGTTGTGGTTTGGGTCTGTGTTTATGTGTAATTTTAGATCTTGTGTGTTATAGATTGAGTGTATGTGTGTTAAGATTTTGGGTTGGTGTGTAGACTGTGGTATTGTAGATCTGTTTTTATGTTGTAAGACTTGTGTGTTGTGTATATGTGTGTTTGTGTAAGTCTTTGTGTGTGTATATGTTTGTGTGTATAAACTTTTTGTGCGCGGGGGATATCTGGTGTATGATCTTTGTGTGTATGTTGTGGTATGTGTTGTAATCTGTGTTATTTAATAAAACTCTGTGTGGTTTTATAATCTGTGTTATTGTTGTAAAAACTGTGTAGTGTGTAAGATCTTTGTGTTGTTGTGTATAGTCCCCTGTGTGTGTTATATAAACTGTGTGTATGTGTAGATCTGGTGTATGGTTATATTCTCTGTGTGTTATATAGAACTGAGTGATGGTGTATATAGATCTGTGTGTATGTTGTGTATAGATCGTGTGTATGGGGTAAAATTTTGTGTATTTGTATATATAGATCTCTGTGTTTTGTATATAGACTGTGTGTATGTGTGTGGTAGATCTTGTGTTGTGTTATATAGACTCTCTTTGTATATAGATCTTTTTTGTGGTTTTGTAGATCTGGGAAGTGTAGATCTGTGTGTGTATAGATTGTTGTATGGTGTGTAGATCGTGTGTAAGGGGTGGAAGATCTTTGTGTGTGTAATATTGTGTGTATGGGGTGTATAGATCTGTTGGGGTGGTGTGTGTGTTGGTTGTGTGCACTTTTCCCCGTGGCTCCTTTTTCCCTTTTTCCTTTTTACCTCGGGGAAAACCCTCAGGCGGGGGGGAAAAGACAGGTGTAATTGGTGACATCATTGTGTGTGTCCGTCCGCCGTCGGTACAAAAATGAGAGAGAGAGAGAGAGAGAAGAGAGAGAGGAGAGAGAGAGAGAAGAGAGAGAAAAGCGAGAGAAAAGGAGAGGAGAGAGAGAGAGAAGAGAGGCAAGCAGAGAGAGAAGGGAAAAAGAGAGAGAGGACAAGAGAGGAGAGACAGAGCAAGAAGAGAGCAGAGAGAGAGACAGAGAGAGAGGCCAAAAGAGAGGCAGAGAAAGAGAGACGAGCAGAGACAGAGAACAACAGAGGAGAGGAGAGAGAGAGGCAGAGAGAGAGAGGCAGAACGGAAGGGGAAGAAACAGAGAAGAGAAAGACAGAGAGACAGAGAGAGAGAGACAGAGAAGAGGGAGAGAAAAAGAACAGGAAAAGAGAGACAGAGAGACAAGAGAGAGAGAGAGAGAAGAGAGAGAGAGAGAGAGAGAGAGAGAGAGAGTTTGAAATTGAATATTTTATTGATGGACATTATGCCCTCATAAAAAGATCACAGAGAGAGAGACAGAAAGACAGACAGACAGAGACAGAGAGACAGAGAGCGAGCAGGATAATATACCATGCCCTCATAAAAATAGAGTCAGAGACAGAGAGACAGAGGGACAGAGAGAGTAAGAGAGAGAGACCGAGACAGACAGACAGACAGACAGTCAGACAGACAGACCGACAGACAGACAGACAGAGGAAACATACCGAGGACCTACGACTCGTAAATAATCATAGCAAGTCAACAACCTCTGTAATCCTCACAAGAAATCTGCCATAGACCTGGAGAAAGGTGTGTAATAAGAAAAGGACAGGTGCTAACCAGGTCTTCGGTCTCCAGGTGTCAGAGCTGACCACAGCAGAAAGAAGGATCATCACTGTCAGCAAGCTCCCTGAGCTGAGCTGCCCACCGTGGATCTCGGTACGTGTCTCTGAAGGTGATCGAAGGTGTTATACAAAATAAAGAAACTACTTTCTTCTTCTTTTTCTTCTTGTTCTTCTTGTTTTTCTTGTTCTTGTTCTTCTTGTTCTTGTTCTTCTTTTTCTTCTTCTTCTTCTTCTTCTTCTTCTTCTTCTTCTTCTTCTTCTTCTTCTTCTTCTTCTTCTTCTTCTTCTTCTTCTTCTTCTTCTTCTTCTTCTTCTTCTTTGCAGTCTTCTTCTTCTTCTTTGCAGTCTTCTTCTTCTGGTTCTTCTTGTTTATCTTCTTCTTCTTGTTCTTCTTCTTGTTCTTGTTCTTCTTCTTCTTCTTTGCAGTCGTCGTCTTCTTCTTCTTCTTCTTCTTCTTCTTCTTCTTCTTCTTCTTCTTCTTCTTCTTCTTCTTCTTCTTCTTCTCCTTTGCAGTCTTCTTCTTCTTCCTCTTCGCAGTCTTCTTGTTCTTCTTGTTCTTCTTGTTCTTGTTCTTCTTCTTCTACTTCTTCTTCTTCTTCTTCTTCTTTCTTTGCATTTCTTCTTCTTCTTGTTCTTGTTCTTCTTCTTGTTCTTCTTCTTCTTTTTCTTTTTCTTCTTCTTCTTTTTCTTCTTCTTCTTCTTCTTCTTCTTCTTCTTCTTCTTCTTCTTCTTCTTCTTCTTCTTCTTCTTCTTTCTTCTTCGCATTCTTCGCAGTCTTCTTCTTCTTCTTCGCAGTCTTCTTCTTCTTCTTCTTCGCAGTCTTCTTCTTCTACACATTCTTCTTCTTCTTCTACACATTCTTCTTCTTCTTCTTCTTCGCAGTCTTCTTCTTCTACACATTCTTCTTCTTCTTCTACACATTCTTCTTCTTCTTCTTCTTCGCATTCTTCTTCTTCTTCTTCTTCGCATTCTTCTTCTTCGCATTCTTCTTCTTCGCATTCTTCTTCTTCGCATTCTTCTTCTTCGCATTCTCCTTCTTCCTTTCCTCCTCTTTCTTCTTCTTTTCGTCGTCATCGAACTCCCAGACAGCAACTGTAATTGAATGTCATGTGAGTGAATATGCCTCCTGCTGGTGTCAAGCGCCTGACAAGTCAGGCTTAGCCCAATCCACTTCGGCGTGGAAGACTATTGTTAGCTTCTAAATCCTTCTGGTGGAGAAAAGAGCAGGAGAACGGACTAAGAAGGCAGAACATAGACAAGAAGGGATTGGCAGGAAGAAAAAGGAGCAAGTCAGAAACAAAGAGAGTGGTAAAGAAGAGAACATTCCTAGCACAGAAGGTGGGGATGCTGTTTATACCGACAGGCAACCAGCATCTCCACGGAGGAATTCAGAAGATAGGACAATTATTACTTGGAAGTTTGGAAGGAGTCTGATGTGTGTACATTAAAAACACAAGCAAAACAACAACGAACACACACACACACACACACACTACTCCATTGACTTCCTTCAACCCGAAACATTTCAAACGTTCACTTTCACTCCAGTTCCCAGTTCTCTCACCTCTACTGTTTTTCTGTAACTTGAAATTTCTTGATTCACCATCAAGTTTCGCTGCCAAGCCGGAGTTGGATGCGCTGGGCCTGGTTTGCCAGGCGCTTAATTAACGGCAGCAGAACGCATTTTCACTCATTTGACAGACAGCAGTAGCTGCTGTCTGAGCGAAAGCAAGTCGTTCTGGGCAAAAACGGCTACATAGGCAAAAATCTCGCCATCGGTGAACCTGGGGGCTGTAGCGGAGGAACGGGGAAACAATCAGGAGGAAGTAACCACAGCGTCACTGACTGCTGTCTTCTCCCCTATGGGGATGCCGGGGCCCTGTCAGTATAGATACCACCCCCACCTTCTGGAAATTCTGTGCTAGGAATTCCCTCTTTTCTATCCCTCTCTTTTTGTTTCTGCCTCGTTCCTTTTCTTCCTGTTACCTTCCTCTAGTTCTGTTTTCTGCCTTCTTGGTCCATTCTCCATACTTTTCCCCCCCAGAAAGACTTCAAAGATAACAAGTCTCTCCCCTGCCGAAGTAGGATGGGCTGGGACTGGCTCATCAGGTGCTTAAGGGCAGCGCATCGCTCTTTTTTCTCCTCATATGACAACAAAAGTTACTGTCAGAGCGTTCAAAGAAGAAGAAGAATGCGAAGAAGAATGCGAAGAAGAATGCGAAGAAGAAGAAGAAGAAGAAGAAGAAGAAGAAGAAGAAGAAGAAGAAGAAGAAGAAGAGAAGAAGAAATTCAAGGAAGAATGCAAAGAAGAATACGAAGAAGAGGAATACGAAGAAGAAGAAGAAGAAGACTGTGAAGAAGACTGTGAAGAAGAAGAAGAAAAAGAAGACTGTGAAGAAGAAGACTGTGAAGAAGAAGAAGAAGAAGACTGTGAAGAAGAAGAAGACTGTGAAGAAGACTGTGAAGAAGAAGAAGACTGTGAAGAAGAAGAAGAACGTGGAAGAAGAAGAAGAAGAAGAAGAAGAAGAAGAAGAAGAAGAAGAAGAAGAAGAAGAAGAAGAAGAAAGAAGAAGAAGAAGAAGAAGAAGAACAAGAAGAAGAAGAAGAAGAAGAAGAAGAAGACTGTGAAGAAGAAGAAGAAGAAGAAGAAGAAGATAGAAGAAGAAGAAGAAGAAGAAGAAGAAGAAGAAGAAGAAGAAGACTGTGAAGAAGAAGAAGAAGAAGAAGACTGTGAAGAAGAAGACTGTGAAGAAGAAGAAGAAGAAGAAGAAGAAGAAGAAGAAGAAGAAGAAGAAGAAGAAGAAGAAGAAGAAGAAGAAGAAGAAGAAGAAGAAGACTGCGAAGAAGAAGAAGAAGACTGCGAAGAAGACTGCGAAGAAGAAGACTGCGAAGAAGAAGAAGAAGAAGACTGCGAAGAAGAAGAAGAAGAAGAAGGAGAAGGAGAAGAAGAAGAAGAAGAAGAAGAAGAAGAAGAAAACTGCAAAGAAGAAGAAGAAGAAGAAGAAGAAGAAGAAAACTGCAAAGAAGAAGAAGAAGAAGAAGAAGAAGAAGAAGAAGAAGAAATACGAAGAAGAAGACTGCAAAGAAGAAGAAGAAGAAGAAGAACAAGAACAAGAACAAGAACAAGAACAAGAAGAAATACGAAGAAGAAGACTGCAAAGAAGAAGAAGAAGAAGAAGACTGCAAAGAAGAAGAAGAAGAGAGAAGAAGAAGAAGAAGAAAGAAGAAGAAGAAGAAGAAGAAGAAGAAGAAGAAGAAGAAGAAGAAGAAAGAAGAAGAAGAAGAAAAAGAAGAAGAAGAAATACGAAGAAGAAGAACAAGAACAAGAAAAGAAGAAGAAGAAGAAGAAGAAGAAGAAGAATCGGTGGATGTGGATCGGTGGTCTAGAGGTAACGCGCCTGTCTAGAAAGCGAAAAGTCCGGGTCTGAAGTGTGCGGCGGTTCGTACCCCGTTTGGACCGGAAATTTTTCCCCCATCCATTAGACCATGAGAGGTGGTCTGGGCGCTAGTCTTTCGGATGAGACGATAAACCGAGGTCCCGTGTGTTATACGTAATTATTTAGCGCACGTAAAAAAACCCACGGCAACAAGAGAGTTGTCCCTGGCAAAATTCTTAGAAAAAAGCCACTCTGATAGGGAAACAAATACAGCTGCAGAAATAAAAAGGGTGAAAGGGTGGCGCAGCGCTAAGTGGCGACGCGTTCTCCCGCTCTCCCCGGGGAGAGCAGCCCGAATTTCACAGAGAGAAATCTGCCATGACTTAAAGTGGTATGAAATAAAATCTGAGCGCTTTGATTTGTTGCTTTACAAGATTCAGCGCTATATAAATTCCTTACATTATTATTATTATTATTAAGAAGAAGAAGAAGAAGAAGAACAAGAAGAGCAAGAAGAACAAGAAGATGAAGAACAAGAAGATGAAGAAGAAGGAGAAGAAGAAGACTGCAAAGAAGAAGAAGACTGCAAAGAAGAAGAAGACTGCAAAGAAGAAGACTGCAAAGAAGAAGACTGCAAAGAAGAAGACTGCAAAGAAGAAGAATAAGACGAAGACTATAAAGAAGAAGAAGAAGAAGAAGACTGCAAAGAAGAAGAAGAAGAAGACTGCAAAGAAGACTGCAAAGAAGAAGAAGAAGAAGAAGAAGAAGAAGAAGAAGAAGAAGACTGCAAAAAAGAAGAAGAAGACTGCAAAGAAGAAGAAGACCGCAAAGAAGACTGCAAAGAAGACTGCAAAGAAGACTGCAAAGAAGAAGAAGAAGAAGAAGAAGACTGCAAAGAAGAAGAAGAAGACCGCAAAGAAGAAGAAGAAGAAGAAGAAGACTGCAAAGACGAAGAAGAAGAAGACTGCAAAGAAGAAGAAAAGGAACAAGAGCAAGAAGACTGCTATCTTCCAACCACCACGACCATCAGCCCTGCTGCCCTATAATACTTTTCTCACAGGCAGAGGAGTGGCTGATGACCAGATGATGTCTTCTCTACACGGTCAGTGGACAGATGATGGGCCATTATCTTGTGTCTGACTGAATGAGATTGACGTCGAGGCGAACAGGTCTTCATGCAGACAGAGACAGATTGGAAGAAGACAGGCGGAAAAGATACACAGGAAGGGGGGGGGAGGAAAGGAAGGAAGAGTAGGGAAAAGAGAGGAGGAGAGCAGGAAGCTGTTTGAGGGTGGGATGGGGGTGGATGGAAAGTGGAAATTTCGTTGAGAGGAAGGGGGAATGTAGGAAGAAGAAAGAAGGTGGGGGTGGGGGTGGGAGATAATCTAAAGTCAGCAAAGAAAAAAAGTTTTTGTTTGTTTTTCCTTTCTGTTTGTTGTTTTGTTTTTTTTGTGCTTTTGGTTTGTTTCTGTTGATTTCTTTTCGACAGGAGGGGGGGGGGGTGTGTGCAAAAGAGCAGTAAGAGGGTATGGGTAAGTGAAAACGAGCGAGAAAAAACAGAACAAACGTTTGATTGTTTGTTTGTTTGTTTCTAAGGGGGTAGTGGTGGTGGTGAATGATAAAGAACAGAAAGAGGTGAGGGTGAGGGTGTAGGGGTTAGTGAAAGCCAGCATGGAAAAAATGCAACGAAAATAATGCATCCACTCATGCGCAGAAAATGTGAAATGACAAGCACAAATTAGAGAAGGGGTGGGAAAAAGGAGAGAGAGAAGAGAGAGAGAGAGAGAGAGAGAGAGAGAGAGAGAGAGAGAGAGAGAGAGGAGAGAGAGAGAGAGAGAGAGAGAGAGAGAGAGAGAGAGAGAGAGAGAGAAGAGAGGAGAGAGAGAGAGAGAGAGAAGAAAGGAGAGAGAGAGAGAGAGAGAGAAGGAGAGAGGAGAGAGAGAGAGAGAGAGAGAGAGAGAGAGAGAGAGAGAGAGAGAGAGAGAGAGAAGAGAGAGAGAGAGAGAGAGAGAGAGAGAAGAGAGAGAGAGAAGAGAGAGAGAGAGAGAGAGGAAGAGAAGAGAGAAAGAGAGAGAGAGAGAGAGAGAGAGAGAGAGAGAGAGAAAGAGAAAGAGAGAGAGAGAGAGAGAGAGAGAGAGAAGAGAGAGAGAGAGAGAGAAGGAGGAGAAAGAAGAGAGAGAGAAGAAGAGACAGAGAAGAGAAGAGATGAAAGAGACGAGAAAGATAGGAAGAGATGAGAGAGAAGAGAGAGAGAGAGAGAGAGAGAGAGAGAGAGACAAGCAATTAACGAGATAGAGAAAGGAGCAGTAGTAGATTTGAGAGAGAAGAGAACCCAGAACAGATAGAGAGAGAAGAGAAGAAAGAGATAGAGAGAAGAGAGAGAGAGAGAGAGAGAAGAGAGAGAGAGAGAGAGAAGAGAGGAGAGAGAGGAGAGAGAGAGAGAAGAGAAGAGAGAGAGAGAAGAAAGAGAGAGAGAGAGAGAGAGAGAGAGAGAGAGAGAGGAGAGAGAGAGAGGGAGGAGAGAAAGAAGAGAGAGAGAGACGAAGTACTAGCATAAGATGAAGCCAGAGGACCGTACACAGGGCATAGAAACAAAGAGAACAGAACCAACGTCACAGTAAGACAACCAGCACTTACACCAACACCAAACAAAGGGACACAACAAACAAGAACATACACACATACACCATACACACACAGAACAACACACATACAAACAACATACACACATACACACATACACACACAGACACACACATACACAACATCACACATACACACACATACAACACATAGACACACACAGACACACACATACACACATACACATACAGACTACACACATACACACACATACACATACAGACACAAATGAAGCACATAGATAGACACACGATACAAGATCACATATACACCACCAACACAACAGACAAGATGAGCATAAATGAAGTATACAGTTACTGCAAGAACTGATGTGGAAAGCACTGCTACCACCCACAGTCCACCACCACCCAACAAACAAGACATGCATAAAATAAGTAATCCTCGTTACTGGCTAAGACTTGCATTAGCACAGTTACGAAATCCAACAGTTTATTATCTGGAACCCAACACATAAATAAAGTAATCATTGCTATTGGCTGGGACTTTGCACGGTAACGAATGCCAACAGTTCATTATCTCTTAACAGAAACAAAAACTAATGTGGGCTACAAGTAAATCAAAGAAGCTATCAGTTACTTATGACAAAAGCTATAAAGGTAAAGGTAAAGGTCCCCCATAACCTATGTGGTCGTAGGGGAGCGAGGCGTCAGAGACCTCAACTTCTCCAGGGGCCAGCATATCGAGGGCGGCGCCCATCTCCACTCCTTCGCTGCGTTACCTTCCTTGACCCTAAAGAGGCAAGTACGCATATACAGCTGGGTGAACTGGGGGACTGTGCTGAAGACAGTATAAAGGCTATACACCACTAAATAGCATTTTCCTCATCCCTCCGTGACAGTATTGGTTTAATCTTAGTTCTTTGATAAGTAAACAGACGCGTTAGATTTCAATGTACTGCTTAGGACAGAAAGGTCAGGAGTTTCAAAATGTCATGAGGTGAACAACAAAGTTATTTTGTTTTATACAGTAGCTGCTGACCCTGATGCTTTTATGGGTTTAGTTTAACAAGCTTGCTACATACAAACGACTCGCTGTACATTTTACTCTTGATGCATAAGTTTTTGCCACAAAACAACATAGTCTTCAAAACGCATATACCTCCACCCCACCCCACTCCTGTG
>CM054149.1:55716198-55728698 GCA_028751875.1 Rapana venosa | reverse complement strand
TGGTTCAGAAATATGTTTCATTACTTTTTCTTCAGCACTTTTTCGTTTTCCGATAAGTAATCATATTTTTTCTCAATCTTAATTTGCTCGTTACCACGTCCTCATTTATTTCCCTTCCCCTCTTTTTTCCGCCCTCTCTCTTTCCTCTGTCTCTCGCTCTTTTTCTGTCTGTGTTTGCGTGATCTCTCTCTTATCTCTCTCTCTCTCTCTCTCATCTCTCTCTCTCTCTCTCTCTCCTCTCTCCTCTTCTCTCTCTCTCTCTCTCTCTCTCTCTCTCTCTCTCTCTCCCGCGTGTGCGTTTTTTAAATTTATTTATTTATCTCATTTTATTTCATTTTATTCTTTTATATCGAGGATAATGGAATAAGCATTTATGCGCATTTTTTTTTTTTACATCTAGTCCCCTTCTGTATACGCTTTTGTAAATTTGTCATCTGCTCCCACCGGCACACAATGACCTACTGTTACGAAAAGCGGAACAGGGTTTAACGTGTGCGCAAGATGTTCTGCGTGCGTTCCTCGGTTTATAGTCTCGTCCGAAGGACTTTTGGCGAGAGTGGAGTCTGCACTGATGTTAACTCCAGGGGAAAATATCCCCTTGACCGGGAATCGAACCCGGGTCGTCAGCAGATTGCAAGCGCAATGTTCTAACCACTAGGCTATCCCGTCCCTCTTGTGTGTGTGTGTGTGTGTGTGTGTGTGTGTGTGTGTGCGTGCGTGCGTGCGTGCGTGCGTGCGTGCGTGCGTGCGTGCGTGTGTGTGTGTGTGTGTGTGTGAGACAGACAGCCAGACAGACACACACACACCACCCACCCATCCCACACACATCCTCCCCTCCCCCCCCACCAAACACACACCACATGGACCACCTAACAAAATTTAATACAAGTGTAGGGATATTGGTTTAGGCCGGCTGCAGACGTATTCATTCACTGGGTCCTCCTAGAGAATAATAATGCATGGGATTTATATAGCGCTGAATCTTGTAAAGTACACAAATCAAAGCGCTTGCATTCAAATCATTCACACACACGCAACCGTCCACAAATATCAAGATAAACAAATATCAAATTTATACACACAACACACTCAGGTGGGGGGAGGGGGGTAGGGTGGAGGTGAAGGTAGCTATTGAAAAGTAGGAACAGATAACAGGGGAAGATCTCAAGTAGAGTATAAGTGCGTTTTGAGGCTAGATTTGAAAGAATCAAATGAAGGCTTTTGGCGAAGTGGAAGAGGGAGGAGTTACATGTGGAGGGACCGGAAACAGAGAAAGAGCGACGGCCAACAGTGGTTTGTTTAAATCTGGGTGTTCGAAAGCACAACGTATCTACAGCTGAACGAAGGGAACGGGATGGAGTGTACAGGTGAAGACAGTTACAGTGATAAGAGGGTGCAGATTGGAGGTGACATTTGTAACAAAGGGTATTAATCTTATACTTTATTCTTTGTGAGACAGGCAGCCAGTGAAGAGATCGCAAAAGAGAAGTGATGTGTTCAGATTTTTTCTTTCTAAGGACTAGTCGAGCTGCAGAGTTTTGTATGCGTTGAAGGGAGTGGAAAGATGATGTCGGCAAACCAGCCAAGAGAGAATTACAGTAGTCCAGACGAGAAAGAATGAGAGATGTGACAAGTTTTGACGTTGCATCAGCAGACAGATACTTGCGAATTGCACTTATGCGCTGCAATTGATATTAGCAAGACTGGCAGGTCTGGGTGATGATTTTTTTCATAGAGAGTGTGTTGTCAAGAACCACACCTAGATATTTCACAGAGCTGGACAGAGGAACCGACGTATTGCTGAATTCCACTGAAGTCGTCGTGATGGAGGAAAGTTTATGTTTGGTCCCCATGAGCATGGCTTCTGTTTTATCGGCATTTAGCGTCATCCAGTATTGAATGTCTAGAAGGCAGTGGGCCATATTTGTCAGGAGGGAAGGCAGGTTTTCAAGGGTATTGCTACATTGAAGCTGAATGTCATCGGCATAGATATGATGATCAATGTGATGGTGGTTTATTATTTGTGAGAGTGGAGCAGTGTAGAGAGTGAAGAGAACAGGACCCAGAAGTGATCCCTGTGGGTCTCCACATTCCAGTTTGACATGTTTTGATTGAATTTTGCTGACAATAACTTTCTGGTATCGGTTAGTGAGGTATGAA
Source organism: Rapana venosa (assembly GCA_028751875.1). NCBI lineage: Eukaryota > Metazoa > Mollusca > Gastropoda > Neogastropoda > Muricidae > Rapana > Rapana venosa. The sequence continues at coordinate 55,726,538 of CM054149.1, read as the reverse complement.
CTGAACCAGGTGAGGGCAGTGCCATTAATACCAAACATATTGTGGAGGCGAGAAAGAATTGAGTGATCTATAGTGTCAAAGGCAGCAGACAGGTCGAGAAGAGTGAGAAGGGAGATTTTCCCTGCATCAGCAGCGAGTAGAAGATTATCTAAAGTGTGGACTAGGGTGGTTTCGGTGCTGTGGTTGGCGCGATAGGCAGATTGAAAAGGGGGAAGGAGATTATTGGAATGAAGGTGGTTGTTGAGTTTTTTTAGAACAAATTTTCCAAGTACTTTGGAGATGAAAGGTAAGTTTGGAACAAGCCTGTAATTCTTTAGAATGTTGGGATCAAGATCATGTTTTTTTAGTAGAGGTGTGACTATTGCGGTTTTGAGAGCTGATGGAAAATTTCCTGACAGAAGAGATGAGTTTACTATTTCGGTGACAGAGGGTACAAGTTGTGGAAGGCATTGTGAGAAGACAGGAGCAGGTATGGGATCAAGATCGCATGATTTAATCGTCATTTCTTTCAGAATTGTTGTGATTTCGCTTTCGCTTGTGGGATGAAAGAAAAAGAGAGGAGTGCCAGTGAACTGGGGATCAGGAGGTGCAGGCTGGAAATGTGTCTGATCCAGTCTGGAGCGATTGTCGCGGACTTTATCTGAAAAGTAGGAAGAAAAGATGGAGGGAAGTTCAGACAGGCTGTGGGTGGTAGGCAGAGGGCTTGTTTTGCAGATCCAGGAAGATTTGAGGTAAGGGTGAATAGAGATCTTATGGATTAGTGCAGAGAACTTGGGAAGAGTAATAATTTGTCTTTGCTGAATGGATTAAAAACTTGACTTTGTTTGTTTTCGGAAAAGCTGTTTATTGATTTCAGTTTTTGATTTCCGCCACTGCCGTTCTAGACACCGACGTTTGCGTTTCGCCATCAAAATACTGTTAGTGTACCATGGCGCACAGGGCCTGTCAGGCAGGAGATGGTCAGTTGGAGGTGCATGCTCATCAAGCAATTGGCGGAGGACAGTGTTATAGTGTTCTGAGAGGTCAGTGTCGTCAGACGTTTGCGAAAGGCATTCCATAGCTTGTGAAGAGAAGGTTTGAATATTCATGGCCTTATGATTGCGGAGGGTAACATAACTATTTTTTTCTTACAGGTTTTGTGATGTTAAGGAAGAAAAGAATCGCGGAATGATCAGAATGCAGTTCATCAGTGACGGCGACAGATGCAACAAGGTCAAACAAAGCATTGGTGATTAGCCAGTTTAAAATATGACTGAAGCTGTGTGTTGGTTCGCTTACCAGTTGGGAAAGAGGCTGATTTGACAGAGAAAGAGAAAGAGGTTTGACATCAGGAGAAGACTGGTTGTCAAAATGGAAGTTGACGTCACCGAGAATTATGAGCTTAGTGGGAGAGAGGCTATAGTGGTCAAGGAGTGACTGAAATTCTTGATGAAAAAGGGAAGCTGTCAGATTGTTCTTACGGTTAGGAGGTGGACGGTAGAGGCAACAGAAAGTAATAGAATGGCCAGGTAGGTTGAGGTTGAGTTGGCAAACTTCAAAGGAAAACTTCAAAGACAAGACAAGGCAAGACAAGAGAAGAGAAGCAGTATAGTATAGTAGCAATAGTAGCCAGGTGCAATCAATCAAGATCCTTGTCTTGCCTTGCCTCGCCTTGTCTTGCCTTGTCTTGTATTGCCTAGCCTCGCCTCGCCTTGTCTTGCCTTGTCTTGCCTTGCCATGCCATGCCATGCCATGCAAACTTCAAAGGAAAACTTCAAAGACAAGACATGCCATGTCTTGCCTTGTCTCGCCTTGCCTTGTCTCACCTCGCCTTGTCTCGCCTTGCCTTGTCTCGCCTTGCCTTGTCTCGCCTTGCCTTGTCTCGCCTCGCCTCGCCTCACCTCGCCTTGTTTTTCCTTGTCTTGCCTTGCCTCGCCTGACCTTGTCTTGCCTTGCCTTGCCTTGCCTATCCTATCCTAGCCTTGCCTTGCCTTGCCTTGTCTATCCTAGCCTTGCCTTGCCTTGCCTTGTCTATCCTAGCCTTGCCTTGCCTTGCCTTTTATCACCTTGTTTTGCCTTGCCTTGCCTTGCCTTGCCTTGCCTTGCCTTGCCTTGCCTTGCCTTGCCTTGCCTTGTCTATCCTAGCCTTGCCTTGCCTTGCCTTTTATCACCTTGTTTTGCCTTGCCTTGCCTTGCCTTGCCTTGCCTTGCCTTGCCTATCCTATCCTATCCTTGCCTTGCCTTGCCTTGCCTATCCTATCCTTGCCTTGCCTTGCCTTGCCTTGCCTTGCCTTGCCTATCCTATCCTTGCCTTGCCTTGCCTTGCCTTGCCTTGCCTATCCTATCCTTGCCTTGCCTTGCCTTGCCTTGCCTTGCCTTGTCTATCCTATCCTTGCCTTGCCTTGCCTTGCCTTGCCTATCCTATCCTAGCCTTGCCTTGCCTTGCCTTGCCTATCCTATCCTTGCCTTGCCTTGCCTTGCCTTGCCTTGCCTATCCTAGCCTTGCCTTGCCTTGCCTTGCCTGGCCTTGTCTTGTCGCCATGTAAAGAGCAAGCTGACAGGCGCACGCACAACTTGGTTGAATAAACCCAATGCAGCTGATGCAGCACAAACATGCTTGACCATGCTTGTACGCATGCATGCATACTCATTCAAACATGGCAGGGTGATGTGTATGCACTTGCACACACACACTTCTATGCCAATGAATGATATACACACATACACCCGAACACACAAAGGACCACGCTCGCGCACGTGGCGCGCGCACACACACGCGCATATGCACGCACGCACACATACACGCGCACACACACACACAAATGCATACACACAAGCACTATTACATAGCACGCACGCACACACACACACAAACATACACACACACACACACACACACATACACACGCACTTATACGCACGCACGTACAAACACACACACACAGAGTAGTACACACACGGAAAAAAATGTAAGTTCGCTTTTATCAATTCAATCTAATCTGAATGCAGCACTTCAAAATGAAAGCAAACCCCTTAGGCCTTCATACAGGCATACAGAAAATGAGACAGACAGACAGACAGACAGACAGACCAAGACAGGAAATCAGACAGGCTGACAGAGACAGCACACACACACACACACACACACACACACACACACACACACACACACACACACACACACACACACACACACACACCGCGCGCGCGCACACACACACACACACACACAAAACACATAACACATGCACATACACATATAAACAGACGATTTTGTCTAATATGACGTAATGTGAACAGACGTTAAATTAAAGAAAAAGAACACACACACAAAGACACACAGACACACAAATACACACACACACACACACACACACACACACACACACACACACACACACACACACACACACACACACACACACACAGAAAGTCGAAGACACTCCCTATTATTATTAATAACTTCCATCACCTAGCCCACAAATGCTCCACAGGCCATATCGCTATCACCCGTTCACATCAGCCGCCTGTCAAGCATTTCAAACATCTGTCCAAGCCATCTCGTTCTCTAATCAGTCCCGTCCCTGATTCTACTCCGGAAGCCTTCATTTCCGATCAGAGTGTGTGAGACACAGACTCTGATGACTGACCGGTATGGTGAATGCTGTGCTGTTTTCCCCTTAGGGAAATTTTGGTTGTGATGTCCATGTCACTTGTTGGTACAGTGGATTCCGGGGTGGTCTACAGGTAAAGCACCTGCCTAGAAAGCGAAAAGTCCGGGTTGGAAGTGAATCCGAATCAGAAAAGTTTATTGCCATTAAGTCAGAACAAGACTTATCTGACACCAAACATAGACGTATACAGCATTGCCTAAAAGATGTAAACTCTTAGATTTATGTCATTCGCCTGTGCTCTCGTTCTTCTGGAAAAAGTATCATGCACATATTTGATCATGTGTAAGAGATAGTCCTCGTTGTTGAAAAACTTGACTCACATTCTCGTTGTTATTCATGTGATTGTTTATTTTTCAAATTAGATGAAAATGTTTTTATTAAATCGTCATATAGTTTACAATCATCAAGCAAGTGATATTCGCCTTTATTTTGTTACACAACTTACATTTTCTTTTTTCTCTCGGCATTTTTGTGTATCTCCCTTGCTCTATCATCAAATCATGGGAGCTGGTGCAAAATCTTCTGAATATGCGCCTATAATTTTTATTCCTGCATATCAATAGATGTGGTTCCATTCTATAAGCACGAGAAACAGAATTGTAAAAATTCAACATAGAAAATGACTTTTTTGTTGTTGATTCCAAAACACTCTGTACAGTTCTTCAAGTTTTGTTTGTATAGCATAGCATAATCTTTTGATACTCAATGTGTGATGGTTCAATTCCCGTTTGCACTCGTGATCTAATAATTATGGTCGTGATCGAGCCACCAAGAAGGCGCCCATTTAGGGGATTTTTCCCAGGAGTTACATCAGTACCGTCTCCACACCACCATACAGTTGCAGACAGGAACAGGGAAAAAAAATGGGTGTCGCTGTTCTTGTGGCGACACGCTCTTCCCGGGGAGAGCAGCCCGAATTTCACGCAGAGAAATCTGCCGTGGCTGAAAGAGGTATAAATTGAATCAAGTTCTTCTAGCGAGACTATCTAATTATCGAGTTCTCATGTGTGAAGGCGTGCTCCCCCATCTTGTGCTCCCCTAAAACCCATTCTGCCTTTCGAGAAAAAAACACCGGCCATTGCGTGCCGGTAGGAATGGCTGACAACATGTGAAGAAAAAAACAACAACAACCTGCATGCACACTGGTGTCATCTGCAGACATCATCCGGGAAGTGGAAACGCAGGCACATTCATGGTGGGCAAAAACGGCGGCATACGTAAAACCTGCCCATGGGCGAACCTCGGAGCTCTAGCTGAGGAACGGGAGAAAATGGCACTACAGTTTGACAGGCTACTGCACTACTAGGGGACGGGATAGCTCAGTGGTCACAGCACTCCATTTCCCCCAGTCAATGTTAAGCAGCATCCAGCGTGGTTACCACTTAGATGGGTGACCGTTTGCGCGCCTTGGCTTCAGCACAGTCCACAAGTTCACCCAGCTGTAAATGGGTACCTGCACCTTTATAGGGTCAGGAAAGGTAAAGCAGCGAGGGAGAGGAGATGGGCGCCGCCCTCAACATGCTGGCCCCTAGAGAAGCTGAGGTCTCTGATATCTCGCTCGCCTACGACCACACAGGTTAGGGGGAACCCCTTTTTCCCCTTTACGCACTACCACGGTTGTGTTCAGACAGCGGCTTGTCATGCCTGTCAACATCTGCCCTGTCCTTCCACCCACACCTTCACTTCCGATTCCGCTTCTGGAACATTCTTTTCCCCGATTAAGTGGACACAGAATGACAGGGACGATGACACCGAAAATGGAGTCTTGTTTCCCCGGGGCAGTTTGAAATTGCGTTTGCAAATCCTTTTACTTGTTGTATATTGCTCTTTACTTTTGCAAGAGGAACGGAACGCCAAGTGGTGAAGAGCGTTTCATTAGGGGGGGGGATGGCCTTGGGGGTTGAACATTTCAAAGCTTCGCATCGACACAGGGTTTTGAGCCCAAGTTCAAACCACTACCGAGACGCCATTTTTAAAGTGAATTTTTTCCCCTGGGGGTTAAAACATACGACTCCTTTCCCCGAAAGTCCTTTGAAAGATCTATCAACTAGATCCTGCGTGCCAACGCGGCAAATATTTTGGTAACTTTTTTAAAACTTTTCCGGTTTTCGGAAGAGTAGTAACTGCATGCACACAGGGACTGGATGTAAAAAAAAAGTACACGACTGCTTTTCTTTTATCTTTGAAAATTTTTTTTAAAGAAAAATATTAAATAAAATACTCGTGGGCTGACCGTAACAATACGGTGTGCCTTTGAGTCTCTGCTGAGGGGTCTGTGTGAGTTTCTACCTGAGTCAACACCGACAGTGACTCTCTCTCTTTCCTCTCTCTCTCTCTCCTTCTCTCTCTTCTCTCTCTCTCTCTCTCTCCCCCCTCTCTCTCTCTCTCTCTCTTTTTTTCCCTTCTTTTCTCTCTCTCTCTCTCTCTCCTCTCTCTCTCTCCTTTTCTTTCTCTCTCTCTCTCTCTCTCTCTCTCTCTCTCTCTCTCTCTCTATATATATATATATAAAAATAAATATATATATATTGAATGGTGGGATGGGGGGCGGGATAGCTCAGTGGTCAGAGCACCCGCTTTCCCCCAGCCAATGTTAAGCAGCGTCGAGCGTGGTTACCACTTGGATGGGTGACCTTTTGCGCGCCTTGGCTTCAGTACAGTCCTCCAGTTCACCCAGCTGTAAATCGGTACCTGCTTCTTTAGGGTCAGGGAAGGTAAAGCAGCGAGGGAGAGGAGATGGGCGCCGCCCTCAATATGCTGGCGGCCCTTGAGAAGCTGAGGTCTCTGATGCCTCGCTCCCTACGACCACATAGGTTATGGGACACTACCTTTACCTTTATTTTAATACCACAGGTTATGTTCATGAGAGGATAGACACGGACAGCCAAGGGATCTAACAGGCTGCCACACTGTGTTCACATCAGCCCCTGTCAGACACTGTCAACATCTGTCCAGTCCATTTCATATCAGTCCCGCCCCTGATTCTGCTCCGGAAGGAAACCTTCATTTCCGATCATAGTGTGTGAGACACAGACAGAATCTGATGTCTGACCCTACCCGTAAACGGTGTTTCTTTTCCGAAGGGGATTGCAATATCAATTGATTATTTTTTATCCTGTGTTTTGATTTTTTTTCAGGCTAGGATGGACTAACGTTGTGGTTAGCGTGTTGCACTGGATATCAAACAAATATGCACACAGAAGTAAAGGGATAGGTTACTGGGGAAGGAGAATAAAATACAACAAAAATTGATACACACAGAGGAAAACCCGGCACAGAAACAAAAAATCGCATTTTACCCTTTTACGCAGCACTCATCCATATCCCAGGTGACCACTACAAGATAAAAACAAGCCTCCTGTTTCCATACATGGCCAGCATTCCCAGAATCGCATCGTATATCCCGCTAGTATCCTCACACCTCACTTCACCTCACTTCGCTGCACTACACTACCACCCATGCAGATACACCGATTATCAGGTCATTCTAGCAGTTGTCCAAAACCGGTTCATATTACGCCTGCTCTGATTCCGCTCTGAAAACAATTGTTTCAGACCAGAATGGGAGGAGGATGGAGATTTGGAATGACAGCTCTAAATGGGGGTGTGTTTCCCCAGGGAAATTTGTTGGACAGAATGTTTCGTGATTGCAGGCGTCTGTTTCGCCTGCATGGTTATCCGCAGCAGTTTGGTTTCAAACAAATCTGTTTGGGGGGACTCTGTTTCAAACTGTTTGGAGGCGTATCCATTTTGATTATTGGATTGATTGGTTGGTTTTAATCCATTTCCGGGTCCATTTAAATGATAGGCTTTTTGATTGGTTGGTTTTAATCAATTTCCGGGTCAGTTTAAATGATGGGCTTTTTGTTTTGTTGACGGTGTTTATCTCTTTAAACAGATCATGGCGTTTCAGTATATTTGTTGTCCGTTTTGTTTTCGTTCCTCAGCTAGAGCTTGGAGGTTCGCTGATGGTCAGATGTTGCACGTGCACTCATTTGTTGTCCAGTCTTCAAAGCAGTCACATTCCGACTTTGGGGACGACACCAGTGTGCGTGCCTGTGTGACATATTGCTGATGACACCAGTGTGCATGCCTGTGTGACATGTTGCTGATGACACCAGTGTGCATGCCTGTGTGACATGTTGCTGATGACACCAGTGTGCATGCCTGTGTGACATATGTTGGAGCAGTGCATGCTGGTGACTTGCTGATGACACCAGTGTGCATGCCTGTGTGACATGTTGCTGATGACACCAGTGTGCATGCCTGTGTGACATGTTGCTGATGACACCAGTGTGCATGCCTGTGTGACATGTTGCTGATGACACCAGTGTGCATGCCTGTGTGACATGTTGCTGATGACACCAGTGTGCATGCCTGTGTGACATGTTGCTGATGACACCAGTGTGCATGCCTGTGTGACATGTTGCTGATGACACCAGTGTGCATGCCTGTGTGACATGTTGCTGATGACACCAGTGTGCATGCCTGTGTGACATGTTGCTGATGACACCAGTGTGCATGCCTGTGTGACATGTTGCTGATGACACCAGTGTGCATGCCTGTGTGACATGTTGCTGATGACACCAGTGTGCATGCCTGTGTGACATGTTGCTGATGACACCAGTGTGCATGCCTGTGTGTACATGTTACTGATGACACCAGTGTGCATGCCTGTGTGACATGTTGCTGATGACACCAGTGTGCATGCCTGTGTGTGACATGTTGCTGATGACACCAGTGTGCATGCCTGTGTGACATGTTGCTGATGACACCAGTGTGCATGCCTGTGTGTACATGTTACTGATGACACCAGTGTGCATGCCTGTGTGACATGTTGCTGATGACACCAGTGTGCATGCCTGTGTGACATGTTGCTGATGACACCAGTGTGCGTGCCTGTGTGACATGTTGCCGTCCGTTCCTACCGGCACACCAGAGCCAACTTTTTCGATTCCCAGAACGGGTTGTAACGTGTATACGAGACGTTCTGCATGCGTTCGTACACAGAACCTCGTTTATAATCTTATCCGAAGGATTCTCTGAGGAGTGGAGACGGTACTGATGTTAACTCTAGGGGAAAAATATCCTCTCAAACGAGTGTCTTGATGGTGTCGTTATTATGAATGTGATAGTGTAATTATTAGGAATTATATTATAAACACAGGTTTTCACTTGGCTGTCTAAGCAAATTATGTTGTGGGTTTTTTTCTGTTACGCGATTACTGTATCCATTTTCTGAGCCATTAACTGTCAGTGTTTTCCCTGTCATGCCATCGTTGTTTCATGGGGTTCATTATTCTATGTTGTTGTATTTCAGCGCTTTGAGATTCTTCAAAGAAAACTGTTATAAGAGTTTCCACTTCCATTCCATCACGTCATTTACATATATAGGTAAAGGTAGGTAAAGGTAAAGGAGTCCCATAACCTATAAGGTCGTAGGGGAGCGAGGCGTCAGAGACCTCACTTCTCTAGGGCCAGCATATTGAGGGCGGCGCCCATCTCCTCTCCCTCGCTGAACTTACCTCCTGACCCATAACGAGGGCAGTACCATTTACAGCTGGGGAACTGGGGGAACTGTACTGAAGCCAAGGCGCGCAAACGGTCACCCATCCAACTGGTAACCACGCTCGACGCTGCTTAACTTGGCTGGGGGAAAGCGAGTGCTCCGACCACTGAGCTATCCCGTCCCCCCACATATATACCTTACATTCTATTTTATTACATTCCATTGCATTTATTACACTGCATTCTGTTTCATCATATTCTATTGCGTTTTATTCCATCACATTGTGTTTTATTACATAAGGGTTACATTATATTGCACAGTTTCAAAACGCAGACACAACAAACCGACTAGCTGAAACCAGTAGGAAATTTCAAGAGGTCATGTTACATGTTCAGGGACGGGATAGCTCAGGGGTCAGAGCACTCGCTTTCCCCCAGCCAAGGTTAAGCAGCATCGAAAGTCACCGCGTGGAAGGGTGACCGTTTGCGCGCCTTGGCTTCAGTACAATCCCCCAGTTTACCCAGCTGTAAATACGTACCTGCTTCTTTAGGGTCATGGAAGGTAAAGCAGCGAGGGAGAGATGGGCTCCGCCCTCAACATGCTGGCCCCTGGAGAAGTTGAGGTCTCTGATGCCTCGCTCCCCTACGACCACATAGGTTATGGGACACCTTTACCTTTTCCTTTACATGTCACAATGTCTGTTTTCACAGCAATGTTTTCTCCTTTGTTTGCTGTAACAGAGTGCGGTCACTATTTCTCTTTTTTCTCTCATCTTTCTCTCAATTTTAGTTTCTCTATAATTCTAGTTTTTTTTTAAAGCAAAAAAGCAAGGCTTTGATTTGTTTTTACAAGATATAGGGCTATTTAAATGCTATGACAAAATAACAAAAATTTACACAAATGCATACACACGGGGACTGGATGAAAAAAGCACATGAGTGCTTGTTCATTATCCTCGAAATAAAAGAATTAAAAAATTATTATCGTCATTATTTCTTTCTTTCTTTCTTTTTTTTCTTCCCTTCTCTGTTCTTTCCTTTCTTTCTTTTTTTAAGTAATTAATCAATTCTTTCTTTCCTTCTTCCTTCCTTCCTTCTTTCTTTCTTTCATTCCTTCCTTCCTTCCTTCCTTCCTTCATTCATTCAATCATTCTTTCTTCCTTTCTTCCTTCCTTCCTTCCT
>CM054149.1:55683698-55711198 GCA_028751875.1 Rapana venosa | reverse complement strand
CAACAGTCATGACACACACCATGTACGCTCGCAAGTAAAACACAAGTGGGCTGGTGACTCCAAACGTCAATGACATTCCTGTTTAACGCGACATAAAGTCAGTCACCTTTAAAACCAAACAAATAAAACCATTAATTTTCCATGACGTGCAGTTAGAGACATCATTATATTTTATGAGGTGACGGCGTTGACATTTTTTTTCTTCGTCGAACGTTCAGACAGCAACTATTGTTGTCTGTTATATGACCAAAAATGCGATGCGCTGCCGTTAAGCGCCTGACAAGTCAGGGCCAGCACATCCGACTTCGGCGCGAGAGAGGATTGCTATCTTGTTAGTCTTTCAGAAAAGTAAAAGGCAGGAGAATGGGATGAAGAAGGCAGAAAATAGACAAGAAGGAAGTGACAGGAAGACAAAGGAACAAGGCAAAAATAAAGAGAGGGCTAGAAAAGAGGGAATTCCTAGCACAAGGTGCTATTTCTAGAGGTGCGTGTGCACGCTCTACTGTCTGTCTGTCCTTCTGCCTGTGCATGCGTGTATGCGCGCCTACAGCACAGGTGTATGTGCACACGCGTGTTATTTCTTCTGTCAGGCCCCTGGCATCCCCAACAGGGGAACAAGGTAGAGACTGACGCTGCTGGAGCGTTGTTAAAGGCGGAGAGGAAACTGTCACTGTCGGCACTGTTCCTGGCCATTGTGTTTGTTGTTATTAGTTTATGTCATACCACTTTCAGTCACGGCAGATTTCTCTGCGTGAAATTAGGGCTGCTCTTCCCCAGAGACAGCGCGTCGCCACAAGAGCAGCGCCACCCATTATTTTTTGTTCTTTTCCTGTCTTCAACTGTATTTGTTTCCCTATCAGAATGTCCTTTTTTCCTTCAGAATTTTGCCAGGGACAACTCTCTTGCTGCCGTGGGTTCTTTTACGTGCGCTGAATAATTTTGTGTAACACACGGGACCTCGATTTATCGTCTCACCCGAAAAACTCGCATCAAAACCACCACTCGTGGTCTAACAGATGGGAGGAAAAGTTTTTGGCCTAAACGGGGATCGAACCACCGCACACTTCCGACCCGGACTTTTCGCTTTCTAGGCAGGCGCGTAACCTCTAGATCACCGGTCCACTGTTACAGTAGTCATCATCATCATCATCAACCATTACACCCAGTGATGTGTAGGGCAGCAACAAAGCGCTTCCACTCCTGCCTATCCTGGGCCAACCTAGTCACTGATCCCCAAGAGTGCTGCTGCATGGCCTTCATCTCACTTTCTACAGTCCTCCTCCTCCACGTTGCTTTTGGTCTTCCTTTCTTTCTCCTTCCTTCTGGGGTCCAGTGCAATGCTGTTCTTGTGACTGACTGTGGGTCTCTTCGGAGGATGTGCCCACTCCACTTCCACCGTCGTCTGGTGATGGTGGTTCCCATGTCTCCGTAGTAGGGTTACAGCAGTACGCTGAACTTTCTGCCAGGAATTGAAGAGTGGGGCTACGTGCTGGTGTTTCAGGATGCACAGGGTTTGAGTGACAGCAGTGCCGTGACTTTGGTACCGAGTGTTTTTTTAGAATATCAACAAAGCTGAAAGACTTCTGTTTTACTGTATGTGTTGCTGTGACTCCTACTACGGACACGCGCGTGTACGTGTGAGTGTGTGTGTGTGTGTGTGTGAGAGAGTGTGTGTGTGTGTGTGTGTGTGTGTGTGTGTGTGTGGTGCGTGTGTGTGTGTGGTGTGTGTGTGTGTGTGTGTGTGTGTGTGTGTGTGTGTGTGTGTGTGTGAGTAAGTGTGTGTGTGTGTGTATGAGTGTGTGTGTGTGTGAGTGTGTGTGTGAGTGTGTGTGTGTGAGTATGTGTGAGTGTGTGAGAGTGTGTGTGTTAGTGTGTGTGCGAGTGTGTGTGTGCATGCACGTGCGAGCGCGTGTGTATCTTTGTGTGTGTCTGTCTGTATGTCTGTTTTTGTGCGTCTGTACATTTCACTATCAGTGATATTAGTTCTTTCTTGAGATTTCACATCTTTTCACTATCAGTGATATTAGACGTGTGTACATGCGCGCGCACGCGTGCGAGTGTGTGTATGTGTGCACGCTCTTCTCTCTGTCTGTCTGTCCTTCTGCGTGCGCATGCGTGTATGCGCGCGTACAGCACAGGTGTATATGCACACGCGTGTTAGTGGGCATGCATGTGTGCGTGTGTGCATGCATGCATGTTTGTGTTTTGGGAGTCAGGGGGAAGAAGCAGGCTGTTCGCTACTACCCTGCACAAACTCCACGATGCTGGATGGGATGACACAGTTCACAGACACAACAGCAGAAAATCGATGCACGATCGCTCCCTTCAATGCTGAGCTGTCTGACAACAAAATCGATACTGACTTCAAAGCTATAATGACATTATCTTGTTGTCTTTACCGGATACTTTGTCCTTAACAACGACACACCGCTAAAAGATGGCATTTTCTTGTCTTTTGTCTTTACTCGTTAATTTGTCCTGAATATGTTTGTCAGTCGTGTTCGACGATGATCTCCAAAACAGCAGTGGAGGCAGCCCCTGTTTCGGAAATTGGGCAGAAATGTGATTATAGTGGAGATGCCTTTCCCACCGTACATCCCCACTCTCTCGGCCAAGTGGGCATAAGGACAGTCAACGTTGGAGATGTTCTCCAAAGGCCAACCAGCCCCCAGGGCTGCAGCACATAAGAACTGTGCGAGTCAAGCCTCCTAGTCAGAGTCATAGTGGATCACTAAAGACTAAGCTGTAAAGTGGAAATATATTCCATGAGTGGGAAAGAAAGCCACTGGTCATACAGCCTCTCACCTTGCTGTTGTTGCCCCCAGCGTCAAGGGTTTGATCAAGACCTGTGATAAAGCCCAGGCGCTGAAGGCACGATTCTTCTTCGTCCTCGAACGCTCAGACAGCAACTACTGCTGTCTGTCATATGACTGAAAATGCGTTGTGCTGCCGTTAAGCGCCTGACAAGTCAGGCCCAGCGCAACCAACTTAAGCGTGGAAGAAAATTATCTTTGAAGTATTTCGGGGGAAAAATGCAGGATAATGGACCAAGAATGGAGAGGAGAGACAAGAAGAAGACTGGAAGAAAAAGGAACAAGGCAGAAAACAAAGAGAGGGATGGAAAAGAGGGAGTTCCTTGCGCAGAATTCCCAGAAGGTGGAAATGCTGCTGATACTGACAGCCCCCCACCCCTCTCGCCCCGGCATTCCCACGGGTGGTCTTTACCATACCCATTCAAAAGACACCCAAAGTTCAGAATATAGAAAAGAACCCAAGATCTGCATTGGTATACTTTGTCTAGTGATTAAAGGGATACGCATTGCTCTCGTGATCTGCTGACCCGGATTCGAGTCTCGTTAGAGAGGATTTTCCCCCTGGAGATAACATCAGTGCCGACTCCACTCTCTCCAAAAGTCTGGTTGAGCCGATAAACCGAGGTCCCGTGTGCGAACGCGCGCAGAACATCTTGCACACACATTAAAACCTGTTCCGCTTTTCGGAAGAGTAGGCCATTGTGTACCGGTGAGAACGGATAACATTTACAAAACTGCATACACACGGAGACTAGATGTGAAAGAACACACAAGTGCTTATTCCCTTATCCTCGAAATAAAAGAATAATAAATAAAGAATAAATACACGAAAATAGATAACGGTTCCTGTGCGTAAGCCCTAAACTCGAGGGAACAAATGCACTTACTTGCTCATTGTCACTGAGCTCTATTCTACATGGTAAACTTATTTTGGTTTGAGACATGTGGCTAATGTTGTAAAGCCAACTAAGAAACTAATGGAAAAAATGAATCGGAAATTAAAAAACAGACTGTAGTAAAAACACTAAAAAATCAGATAGGAACAAAGCAAGTGATGAACAAAAGAGAAAGAAACAAAGAAACAAACAACAAATCAAACAGAACGAGCAAATATCAGCATGTCCAAAAATTATACTACCCACAAAAAACATAACACAACAAAACAACAAAAGAAACAACCGCAACAACAGCAACAAAACAATAACACAAAATAACAACAATATACCAAAGAATGGCTAAGCAGCTCTTATTCAATCGAAATGGACCTCTATCTCTCTCTCTCTGTTTACTTGCCTTCTTTTTCTTTCTTCTTCTTCTGCTGCTTCTTCTTCTTCTTCTTCTCCTCCTCCATCTCCTTCTTCTTCTTTTCTAAGGGCTGGATGTAAAAAAAAAAAAGTCTTATTCTTATTATACTACCCTCAGAAAATAAAATTTCGTTCTCGTTCTCTCCTCTCTCTCTCTCTCTCTCTCTCTCTCTCTCTCTCTCTCTCTCTCTCTCTCTCTCTCTCTCTCTCTCTCCTCCTCTCTCTTTTCTCTCCCCTCTCTCTACTCAGTTAAATATTCTTCCCCTACACCAAAGACTAAGATTTAACAAAGGCATCATGATGTTTAAGATAATGACAGGAACTTTTCCCTCATCCTTAAAAGACAAGTTCCCAATGAATCATTCCAGAAATACTGAAAAGCCATGTGTCCCAATCCCAAGAATAGATTTGTTCAAATCTAGCTTACTTTACTCAGGCCCTGTGCTGTGGAACTCCCTTCCTGACTCATTTAGACAACACCAACCATTAACAATCTTCAAAAGTCATTTTTTCATCCACTTGATGCATCAAAAATAAAAATCCACAATTGATCTGTTGGAAACAAAGTAAATATATCCTCCCTTGCATTATACCAAATTATCCTCTCCCCCCCCCCCTCTCTCTCTCTTTCTCTGTGTTTAAGTGTGAGTGCTTTACTTGTATATGCTATTGTGTTATTGAAAAATGACTTCTGAAATGATTTTTCCACTATCCTACTTCTTTATAATGACTCTAGGACGATCTTAACATGTACAATGTTAAATCACAGTGATTTCTAATGGTGATAGTGTTGATGAATTGAAAACTATATTCAATATCATATGGATTTAAAATGCACTGTACTCTCTCTCTCTCTCTCTCTCTCTCTCCCCTCTCTCTCTCCTCTCTCTCTCTCTCTCTCTCTCTCTCTCTCTCTCTCTCTCTCTCCTCTCTCTCTCTCTCTCTCTCGCCCTCTCCTTTTATTATTTGCTGATAGACTTAATCGTCGTATTTACAATTAGTATCCCGTTGAATGCTTTATTCAGATTTAATATTTCAGTTCTACTCCCTAAATTGACTGTATTTGAGATTCAGTGAATGTTTTATTTTGATATCTTGTTTTGAGCGTACCAATTATGTATAGCTAATTCCAAAATGCAGATGTCCTTCTCTATGACTATGCATGATATTCATAAAGATTTTATGTTGACATTGATACATGGTGTGAGTGCGCGCGCGCGCGCGCGCGCGCGTGTGTGGGTATGTGTGTGTGTGTGTGTGTGTGTGTGTGTGTGCGTGCGTGCGTGCGTGCGTGCGTGCGTGCATGTGTGTGTGTGTGTGGGTGGGTGTTGTGTGTGTGTGTGTGTGTACGTGTGCATGGGAATGCAAATTGCTTCTACAATATTTGTTTCATGTAGTTTACTATTGCTGTTGCCTCCCATAAAAGCACAAAGAACTTTTGACGTTTCTTTCTGTTAGCCAAAATGAAACTATTTACGTGGTTTGTTCTCCTTCATTTTTATAGAGGTTTTGCTTTGTTTGGTTCTGTTTTGGTTTGGATTTGGGGTTGTTGTTGCTTTTTTTGAGGAGGGACTATTCGGTTGTTCCCTCTCCCTTTGTTGTTGCCGTTTTTGTTTTGCTCTTGGTTCTTGCTATTTTTTCGGTTGTTTCTGTGTTTTCTGTTCTGCTTTCTTTCTTACTTGGTTCTACTCTTTTTTTTTCTCTCTCTCTCTCTCTTCGGTGATTTTTGTGGGGATTTTTATGTAGATACTTTTCCGTAAGCTGTGTAAGTGTATTGCTATGGGCTTTATTTTATTTTATTATCATATATATATCCTTAAGGGCGGGGACTGGATGTAAAAAAGCACATGGGTGCTTATTCATTATCCTCGAAATAAAAGAATTTGTCATTGTCTCTCTCTCCCAACCCTCCTTCCTCCCCCCTCCCCCATACTCTCTCTTCGTCCACTTTCACAAACAACCCCCACAGACCCCCCCCCCCCCCTCCTCCCTCCCAATCCCCTTCAATCTGACTTTCCCGATCCCCGTCCCCCCAAATCAGCCTCCCACACCACACCACACCCCCCAAAATTACATATCCTAAGCAAGTCAAGAAGAAAACGGACACTGCCAAATGGAAAACAACACTAGCAGAGAGTGGGGTGGTGGTGGTGGTGGTGGTGGTGGTGGTGGTGGTGAAAGCAGTGGTGGTGGTAGTGGTGAAAGTAGTAGTGGTGGTGGTGGTGGTGGTGGTGGTGGTGAAAGTAGTGTGGTGGTGGTGGTGGTAGTGGTGAAAGTAGTAGTGGTGGTGGTAGTGGTGAAAGTAGTAGTGTGGTGGTGGTGTGGTAGTGGTGAAAGTAGTAGTGGTGGTGGTGGTGGTAGTGGTGAAAGTAGTAGTGGTGGTGGTGGTGGTAGTGGTGAAAGTAGTAGTTGGCGGTGGTAGTGGGTTGAAAGTAGTAGTGGTGGTGGGGTGGTGGTGGTGAAGTAGTTGGTGGTGGTGTGGTGGTGGGTGAATTTGGGTGGTGGTGGTTTTTAGTGGTGAAAGTAGGTGGTGGTGTGGTGGTAGTTGTTGAACGAGTGTGTGGTTGGTGGTGTGGAGTGGTGAAAGTAGTAGGTTGTGGTGGTGGTATGGTGAAAGTGTAGTGTGGTGGGGATGGTGGTAGTTGTGAAAGTAGTAGGGGTGGTGGTAGTGGTGAATAGTAGTGGTGGTGGGTGGTGGGTAGTGGTGATTAGTGTGGTGTGTGTGGTTAGGTGAAAGATGTGTGGTGGTGGTGGTAGTGGTGAAGTAGTGGTGTGGTGGTGGTATGGTGAAGTAGGTGGGGTGGTGGTGGGGAGTGGGTGAAAGAGTAGTAGGTGGTGGGGTGGTGGTAGTGGGAAAGTAGTAGTGGTGGTGGTGGTAGTGGTGAAAGTAGTAGTGAGTGTGGGGTGGTGGTGATGGGAAGTAGTAGTGGTGGTGGTGGTAGTGGTGAAAGTAGTAGGGTGGTGTGGTGGTGTAGTGGTGAAAGTAGTGTTGGTGGGTGGTAGGTGGTGTGGTGAAAGTATAGTGGTGGGTGGTGTGTAGTGGTGAAAGTATAGTGGTGGTGGTGGTGGAGTGGTGAAAAAGTAGTAGTGGTATGGTGGTGGTGAGTGGTGAAAGTAGTAGTGGTGGTGTGGTGTGGTAGTGGTGAAAGTAGAGTGGTGGGGTGGTAGTGGTGAAAGTAGTAGTGGTGGTGGGGTGGTAGTGGTGAAAGTAGTAGTGTGGTGGGATGTGGTAGTGGTGAGAAGTAGTAGTGGTGGTGTGGTGGGTAGTGTGAAAGTAGAGTGGTGGTGGTGGTAGTGGTGAAAGTAGTAGGTGGTAGGTGGTGGTAGTGGTGAAAGTAGTAGTGGTGGTGGTGGTGGTGGTGAAAGTATATGGTGGTGGTGGGTGTAGTGGTGAAGTAGTAGTGGTGGTGGTGTGGTGGTAGTGGAAAGTAGTAGTGGTGGTGGTGGTGGTAGTGGTGAAGTAGTAGTGGTGGTGGTGTGTTGTGGTGATAAGTAGTAGTGGTGGTGGTGGTGAGTGGTGAAAGTAAGTAGGGTGGTGGTGGTGGTAGTGGTGAAAGTAGTAGTGGGTGGGTGGTAGTGGTGAAAGTAGTAGTGGTGGTGGTGGTAGTGGTGAAAGTAGTAGTGGTGGTGGTGGTGGTAGTGTGAAAGTAGTGAGTGGGTGGTGGTGGTAGTGGTGAAAGGTAGTGGTGGTGGTGGTGTGGGTGGGAAGATTGTGGTGGTGGATGGTAGTGTGAAAGTAGTGTGTGGTGGTGGTGGTAGTGGTGAAAGTAGTAGTGTGGTGGTGGTGTGGGTATGAAGTGTGGGGTGGTGGTGGTGGTAGTGGTTGAAAGTAGTAGTGGGTGGTGGTTGGTAGTGGTGAAAGTAGTGTGGTGGTGGTGGTAGTGGTGAAAGTAGTGGTGGTGGTGGTGGTGGTAGTGGTGAAAGTAGTAGTGGGGTGTGGTGGTAGGTAAAGTGAGTAGTGGTGGTGGTGGTGGTGGTAGTGGTGAAAGTAGTAGTGGTGGTGGTGTGAGTGGTGAAGTAGTAGTGGGGTGGTGGTGGTAGTGGTGAAAGTAGTAGTGGTGGTGTGGTAGTGTGAAGTAGTGGGTGGTGGTGGGGAGTGGGGAAGTATAGTGTGGTGTGGGTGGGTGAAAAGTAGTGGGGTGGTGGTGGTGAGTGGTAGTGGTGAAAGTAGAGTGGTGGTGGTGGTGGTAGGTAGTGGTGAAAGTAGTAGTGGTGGTGTGGTGGTGGTGAAGTAGGTGGTGGTGGTGGTAGTGGTAAAGTAGTAGTGGTGGTGGTTGGTAGTGGTGAAAGTAGTGTGGTGGTGGTGGTAGTGGGTGAAAGTGTAGTGGTGGTGGTGGTGGTAGTGGTGAAAGTAGTAGTGGTGGTGGTGGGTAGTGGTGAAAGTAGTGGTGGGGTTGTGTGGTGGGTGTGAAGAGTAGTGGTGAGTGTGTGTGGTAGTAGTTGGTGGATGGGGATGTGAGTGGTGAGGGTGGTGGTGGAGGTGAAAGTAGTAGTGGTGGTGGGTGGTAGTGTGAAAGTTATGTGTGGTGGTAGTGGTGAAATAGTGGGTGGAGGTGGAGGTTGAGTGTGGTGGGTGGTGAGTGGATAGGTGGTGGGGTGGAGGTGGTGAAGAGTAGTGGTGGTGGAGGTGGGGGAAGTATTGGTGGGTGGTGGTGGTGTGGGTGAAGTGTATGGTGAGTAGTGGAGACAGTAGTGGTGGTGGTGGGGTGGTGGTTGGAGAATGGGTGGAGTGGTGGGTGGGATGGGTTGGGGGGTGGAGGAGTAGAGTAGGAGTGGTGTGGTTGGTGGAGTAGTGAGGTGGTGGTAGTGGTGAAGAGTGGTGGTGTGGGTGGTGAGTGTAGTATGGTGGGTGGGGAGTGGGATGTGTGGTGGTGTGGTGGTGGAGAGTAGTGTGGGGTGGGGTGGAGTGGTAGAGTGGGTGGGTCGGTGAAGAGTGGATGGGAGTGGTGGTAGATGTGATGAGTTGTGGTTGTTTCAGAGTAGGATGGTAGGAATGCGAGAGGCAGGGCAAGCGTGGGGTTTTGGGTGATAGGTGAAGAGGAGAAAAAAATAGGTGGTTGAATAGTGAAGGGTAGTTGTGGATAGGTGTATAGGAGTGTGGTTGGTGGCTGTGGTATGTGAAGGAGGGGGTGGGGGGGGTGGGAAAGTAGTGGGGGAGAGGGGTGAGAGGAGTGGAGAGAGGGTGGGGAAGAGGTGGGTGAGTAGGGGGGAGAGTAGGGGGGAGAGGTGGTAGAAAATGGGGGAGTAGGGAGGGGTGTGGTGTGGGGGGGGTAGGAGGGAGGAAGATGATGCTTTGAGATGTAAGGAAGTGGATGAATGTGTATGTGGAGTGTGTTTTATACGGATGATGGCATGATGAGTGTTTTTATCCGGCATGCTGATGAGGTATAGTGAATAAGGGGAGAGAGGAGGAGAGGAGAGGAAGTGAGAGAGTGAGAGAGAGAGAGAGAGGATGTGAGTGTAATGGGATGGAAAGGAGAAGGAGAGGGAAGAGAGAGAAGTGGGGGTGGGGGGGGAGGGGAGAAAGTATCATGTACAGAGAATAAGCAGTGGTGGTTGTTTGTGTGTGTGTGGTGTGGTGGTGGTGTGTAGTGGTAGGGGTGGTGTGGGTGGTAGGGGTTGTTGGGAGAGTGGGGGGGGGTGGGTTGGGGGTGAGTGGTAGAGTTTGGGAAAGAGGGGGGGGGAAGACACAACTGAACACAAGAATCGGACGCAATTTTTGTATGGTGTAGTTGGAGGTGTTGGAGGTGGATAGGGGTATTGTTGGGGGTGTGGGGGGGGGTGTGTGGGGGTGTGGTTAGGGTTTGGAAATAGTAAACAAGTTTACGTAGTACCTGACTCTTCCCCAGTAATTAGGATGTAGGTATGCTGCTGGACCAGGTCCAACGGTCGTATGAGTGTGAGTGTAAGCAAAAAAAATGCGAGTGCTTAATAATGTATTGCGTATATTATTATCACGTCGCATAGCAATCCTTCTTCATCCCCTGACACAGGGAGAGAGAGAGTGGAGGGAGGGTGGAAAAAAGAGAGGGAGGAGAGAGGGGGAGAGAGGGGAGAGAGAGAGGGAGGAGAGAGAGGGGGGAGAGAGGGGAGAGAGAGGGGAGGAGAGAGGGGGGAGAAAGGGGAGAGAGAGAGAGAGAGGGGGGGGGGGGAGGAGAGGGAGAGAGAGAATCTTTGAATGAATGAATGAATGAATTTTTATTTTTCAATGGTAACAGAATAAGCATGCGCATACTTTTTTTCATCCGGCCCTTGCCCTGATTAGGGACTATCAACAAAAGAGAGAGAGAGAGAGAGAGAGAGAGAGAGAGAGAGAGAGAGAGAGAGAGAGAGAGAGAGAGAGAGAGAGAATGTGAGTGTAATAGAGACAGAGAGAAAGAAAGAGAGAGGGAGAGAGAGAAAAGGGGGGGGGGGGGAGAGACACACACAGATACACAGAGAATAAGACAGTGTGTGTGTGTGTGTGTGTGTGTGTGTGTGTGTGTGGGTGTGGGTGTGGGTGTGTGTGTGTGTGTGTGGGTGTGGGTGTGTGTGTGTGTGGGTGTGTGGGGGGGGTGTGGGTGTGGGTGTGTGTGTAGAGTTTTGTGGAAAAAACAAAACAACAACTATACACATCAGATATCTGGACGCAAACTTTCTTTGCATTATTCTCTCTATCAAGTGGACGCTAGCTTGGAACGGTGGCATACATATCGTATTGTATCGTATTGTGTACGACTTTACGTAACTGCAGATTTCTCTGCCTAGCCCGAATTTAACGCAGAGAAACCACACACACACACACTTGCGTACGCGCGTGTGCGCGCGCGCACATGCACGCACTTACACAGACACACACACACTCGCGTATGCGTGTATGCGCTTGCACGCATACACACACACAGTCATACACAGGATAGCCTAGTGGTTAGAACAGTGCGCTTGAAATCTGATTACCCGGGTTCGAATCCTGTTCACGAGGATTTTTCCTCTGGAGTTAACATGAGTGCCGACTCCACTCTCCCCAAAAGTCCTTCGGATGAGACTATAAACCAAGGCCCCGTGTGCGAACGAACGCATACAGAACATTTTGCGCCCACGTTAAATCCTGTTCCGCTTTTCGTAAGAGTAAGTCATTGTGTGCTGGTGGGAATAGATGACAGAATTTAAAAAATCTGCATGCACACGGGGACTGCATGTAAAAAAGCACATGGGTGTTTATTCCATTATCCTCGAAATAAAATAATATTTAGATAGATAGACAGACAGAGAGACAGACAGACAGAAACACAGATAGATAGATAGATAGATAGATCGATAGATAGATAAATAAATAACACACACACACACACACACACACACACACACACACACACACACACACACACACACACACACACACACACACACTTTTACACGCGGAAAGATAAGACGAAACGGGTCAAACACAGCAAAACAGAAAACAGGCCAAAGACAAGATCAACACACAAGATTTTCCAAAGCGCCTCCAGCTCACGCATAATACAACACAGACAGACAGAAGACAAACGGCCAACGGGACAAAACACACACACACACTGGATTTTCTTCAGGCTGAAAGTGCACACCACTATGTGCATTGCTCAAGGGCGGATCAGGTTGTGGGAAAAGCAAACACACCGCATGCTGACTGACTGATCGGCCTGATCAGGTACAACGGTCCAATATGATGATGACGATGATAATACGCCAACACCGACATGGGATCGATCAATCGTCAAATCGTTGAGGGCACGCTGCAGGAAGGAATGTTGTCATCCATGTCATTTCAAATGCTGCTGGCGTTCTCAGGGAAGCCTCGTGCACACACACACACACACATACACACACATACACACACATACACATACACATACACACAGACACAGACACATACACACATACACATACACAAGCACATACACACACATACACACACACATACACACACACACACACCACGACACACACAAACACACACACAAACACACACACACAAACACACACACACACACACGCACAAACACACAAACACACACACACAAACACCACACACAACACAAACAAACACACACACACAAACACACGCACACACACAAACACACCACACACACACAAACACACACACACACAAACAAACACACACACATACACACACACACAAACAAACACACACACACAAACACACGCACACACACAAACACACACACACACACAAACAAACACACACACATACACACACATACACAAACACATACACACACAAACACACACACACACACAAACACACACACACAAACACACACACACACAAACACACACACACACAAACACACACACACAAACACACACACACAAACACACCAACACACACACACACAAACACACACACAAACACACACACACAAACACACACACACAAACACAACCACACAAGCACACACACACAAACACACACACACACAAACACACACACACACATACACATGTTACCTAATCAGTCTTTTCTCTGTACATTCCCCTCTCTGTTTTAACTTCCACTACATTTTCCACATCCCTCGTCTAATATCACTAAGAGTGAACAGACGTTAAATTGAAGACAACAACAACAACAACAACACACAACAACAACAACACACAAACACAAACACACACACACACACAAACATGCATGCACATACCAAGTTATGTATGCTAAAAATCCAGGGGTTACAGAATAGCCCGGTGGTTAGAGTGGTGCGTTTTTGATCTGCTGACTGGGTTCGATTCTCGTTCAAGAGGATTTTTCCTCTAGAGTTAACATCAGTGCCGACTCCACTCTCCCTAAAAGTCCTTCGGATGAGACTATAAACCGAGGTATTGGGTGCGAATGCACGCAGAACATCTTTGGCATACGTTAAAACCCGTTCCACTTTTTGGAAGAGTAGGCCATTGTATGCCAGTGGGAACGGATGACAAAATTAACAAAACTTCATCTACAGGGGGACTGGATGTTAAAACAAAGCACATGAGTGCTTATTCCATTATCCTCGAAATAAAAGATTATTTCAATAAAAGAATAACTATAAAGAATAGCTAAATAACACACACACGTGTGCGCGCACGCGCGAAAGCACATACACACACACACAAATACACACACACATACACACACACACACACACACACTCACACACACACACACACACACACACACACACACACACACACACACACACACACACACACACACACCACACACACACACGTGCAGATGCAACCATAAGGGCGAACATCTGTCCACACAATCAGTCGGGCTCGTATGAGAGGAAGATCTTCCTCTTCTCTCTCAGACAGAGAAGGGGAGACAGACGATCAGAGAGACAGAGACATAGAGAGAGAGACAGACACAAACAGACAGGAGAGAGATTGAGAGACAGACAGACAGAAAGAGAGACTAGAGGAGAGAGAGAGACAGAGAGATACAGAGACAGACAGAGACGGACAGACAGAGAGACTGACTGATAGACATATAGACAGGAGAGAGAGAGAGAGAGAGAGAGAGAGAGAGAGAAGAGAGAGAGAGAGAGAGAGAGAGAGAGAAGAGAGAGAGACAGAGACAGAAAAGAGAGAGAGAGAGAGTGAATGAGGGAGGGAGGGAGGGAGACAGAGAAGA
The DNA here is from genome assembly GCA_028751875.1 of Rapana venosa. Classification (NCBI taxonomy): domain Eukaryota; kingdom Metazoa; phylum Mollusca; class Gastropoda; order Neogastropoda; family Muricidae; genus Rapana; species Rapana venosa. The sequence goes on along the minus strand of CM054149.1, from coordinate 55,697,429 downwards.
GAGACAGAGACAGAGAGGCAGAGAGACAAACAGACAGACAGACGAGAAATCGCTTTCTGTCAGAAGTAAAAATAAATTCTTCTTCAGCAGATGTCCGCATTCACTCAAAAAAACCGAGGAGATTATTAATTTTAGAACACAAAGACAGTCAACCTCGCTACAATCACAATTTCTGGAAAGACGGCATAGATCTGCAACACTTCTTGACCTTTGCACAGTGTCAATACTGCTAAGAATAACATTTTCTGAAATGATGGAAGCGTTGGACTGTATGACATAAAGACGGTCAATAGTGTTACAATAAGAATTTCTGAAATGATGATAAATATCGAACTTGAAGACACTTGCACATTGTCAATATTGCTCTACTAAAGAATTCTGAATTATGGCTATCCTAAAGTGTCTATACTCTGAAAACGGTTGACTATAGCGCAAACCAGTAGAGTGCAATATTAAAATAAAATAAACTGACGAGGGTGCTGTTTTATGAAGTGAAAGAAAGCATTAAGTCGATCAACTGAGTTGGGTTGAAAGTCCTTTTATCTTGATACAACTGATGCTAACAATCTCTGTCTTATCTTAGCCGCGTGTGTGTATGAGTGCGTGCGTGTGTGTATTGTGTGTCTTCAATTTTACGTCTGTCCACTTAAAGTGATATTAGACGATATTGGTGATATTAGTGATATCAGAAATTCGTATTGTAACACTTTAAGAAAGATATCATTCAGAATTCTTTGTTAGAGCAATATTGAGCAATATATAGTGTGTGTGTGTGTGTGTGTGTGTGTGTGTGTGTGTGTGTGTGTGTGTGTGTGTGTGTGTGTGTGTGTGTGTGTGTGTGTGCATTCGCCCGTGCTCGCGCACGCGCGCATGTGTGTGACAAACACATACACTCGCACACGCATACACACACACATATGTACACACACACGCGCGCGCGTGCACACACACACATACATACACACACACAACACAACACAACACACACATCCACACACACACAACACAACACAACACACATATCCACACACAGAGCCAGCCTCGCTGAGTCAGCCTGCCTTCAGAACATGGCTGTCAACACAGTCCATTGAAGGACAGGATGTTCCTTCTTGTCCCTAACCTGGTGTCAGCCTTACCGCTTTGGCCACACTCCACCGTTACTTATAGTTAGCTATCTATCTATCTCTTTTCTGCCTTTTTGGTCCATTCTCCTGTCCTTGTTTTTTCCAGAAAGACTTCAAAGATAACAATTCTCTCCCACGCCTGATTTGTCATGCGCTTAATGAACTGGCAGCGCAACGCATTTTCGCTGATTTGACAGACAACAATTGTTGCTGACTGAGCGTTCGACGACGACGAAGAAGAATATCTATTTATTTTGTTGTTTTTATGTATGCTTAGGATTGCATAGCTCAGTGGTCAGAGCACTCACTCTCCCCAAACTAAGGTTAAGCAGCGTTGATCCTGGTTACCTTATGGATGGGTGACCGTTCGTACCCCTTGGCTTCAGTACAGTCCCCCAGTTCACCCAGCTGTAAATGGGTATCTGTCTCTTTAGGGTCAAGGAAGGTAAAGCAGCGAGGGAGAGGAGATGGGCGGCGCCCTCAATATGCTGGCTCCTGGGTTTTGGGACACCTTTACCATTAACTTTTATGTGTTTTTGTTTCTTCATCTATTTACTTTTTGTATATTTCATAGTATACTCAAGCCGACATACAGCACTTACCGCCGCTTGAGGAACTACAAACATGTGTACAGCGTTTTCAACGAAACATACATCTCTGACTCAAAGTTTGCATGATTTGGACAAGTGCTTTAGTGTAAATTTATGTGGGTTTTTTTTCCACACACATGGTACCCCCTCATTGTTGGTTAGTTTGACTTCTTAATCCCGATAGTTATGCATGGGGGTCATCAGTGTAAGACTGATTTACACAACCGATATGCAGAGGAAGATTTGCACAAAACATGGCGTAGATCTGAGTCTCTTTCTTCGGGGTTTTTTCCACTGTACCCCCTCACCTTTTTGTTGTTTGTAACCTACTCACTTCGAACTTGGAGAGACACTTGCTCAGTAGCACGAGGCAAAGAGATTGAGAAGACAGGCTGCAGCCCAGGCAGACAGACAGACCAGCGTCAGACTTCATCTGTGCCCTCTGCCATAGGGACTGTCTGTCATTCCCGTGTCGGACTTCAGCCATGACAAGCTCTTAACATAACAACCAGCTCTCTCCAATAAGGAGAAAAATCCTCTGAAGTCGGCGTATGGCTGTCTATATGACGAGGTACTTGAAAAGAGTCATACACGCAAACTTCTCATCCGGTGTACTTCCTATCTCACTGTGATTACCAGATGGGGTGGGTGAGTCAGAGTGCATGTTCTGGGTGACCCTCAGGGTGTTAAGCTGGGGAACCCAAAACAACAACAACAACAAACAAACAAAAACAAGTGACATGTTCTGCCAAACGCTTGGGTAATTCTTCCTTACTTTTTTGTTCTAGCTTTTATAAGAGAACATTTTTTTTTTCAGTGAGCTTTAAAACTTACAACGTTTTAAGCTAAGCACAAACTTTTCTGTTCTGAAAAACACACTACAAAAGACACTACTTTGCCCAGAAACGAAATCCGGAGTGTGGCCTTTCGGTATTTGTTTCCCACCACCACCACCAGCAGGGGAAGGAACTCACTCTTCTTCCGGTCCACTTCCAAGGATGATCCGCTCGGCGACCTCCACTCTCCCGGTTTCTGGCCACACAGCATGACGTCAGTGTTGAGGCTTTCGGGGTCAGAGCAGTCTGAACTGTTGGCTTTGAGGGATGGCGTCTTGAGTGGTACAGTGGTCTCCTTCTTCTTCTTCGTTGAATGCTTAAAAGTAACTATTGTTGTCTATCATAAAGAGCGAAAATGTGTTGTGCTGCCGTTAAGCACCTGACAAGTCAGGCCCAAAGCACTTCGGCGTGGGAGAGAATTGTCATCTTTCAAGTCTTTCTGAGAATAAAAAGGCAGGAGAATGGACCAAGAAGGCAAAAAATAGTAAAGAAGGAGGTGACAGGAAGAAAAGGAACAGGGCAGAAACAAAGAGAGGAATGGAAAAGAGGGAATTCCTAGAAGATAAATTTCCAGAAGGTGGGGATGCTGTTTATACTGACAAAGCCCTGGCATCGCCACGGGGAACATATTTCATGTAAAAATGCATGTTTAGGTAGTCAGGGGCTACATGACGGAAACCAGAACGCTATTAACAGACAAGTGAACAGGCAGCTTAGCAGTCTGTGTGTGTGTGTTATAGTCTGTATTCCAGTGTCATCTCAGCACAGTCTGGGTATGTCATAGTCTGTAGGATTTGTTCCTTGCGCTTTGATTTATTCCTTTACAAGATTCAGCGCTATATAAATTCCATACAGTCATTATTATTATTATTATTATTATTATTATTATTATTATTATTGTTGTTGTTGTTGTTATTTTATTATTATCCCACTATCAGCTTAGCACAGTATGTGTGTATGTGTCATAGTCTGTATTCCACTATCAGTTTAGCACAATCTGTGTTGTATGTGTCATAGTCTATATTCCACTATCAGCTTAGCACAGTCTGTGTGTGTATGTCATAGTCTATATTCCACTATCAGCTTAGCACAGTATGTGTGTGTGTATGTGTCATAGTCTGTATTCCACTATCAGCTTAACACAGTCTCTGTGTGTATGTGTCATAGTCTGTATTCCACTATCAGCTTAGCACTGTCTCTGTGTGTATGTGTCATAGTCTGTATTCCACTATCAGCTTAGAACAGTCTGTGTGTATGTGTCATAGTCTGTATTCCACTATCAGCTTAGCACAGTCTGTGTGTGTATGTGTCATAGTCTATATTCCACTATCAGCTTAGCACAGTCTGTCTGTGTGTATGTGTCATAGTCTGTATTCCACTATCAGCTTAGCACAGTCTGTCTGTGTGTATGTGTCATAGTCTGTATTCCACTATCAGCTTAGCACAGTCTGTGTGTGTGTATGTGTCATAGTCTATATTCCACTATCAGCTTAGCACAGTCTGTGTGTATGTGTCATAGTCTGTATTCCACTATCAGCTTAGCACAGTCTGTGTGTGTATGTGTCATAGTCTATATTCCACTATCAGCTTAGCACAGTCTGTGTGTGTATGTGTCATAGTCTGTATTCCACTATCAGCTTAGCACTGTCTGTGTGTGTATGTGTCATAGTCTGTATTCCACTATCAGCTTAGCACAGTCTGTGTGTGTATGTGTCATAGTCTGTATTCCTCTATCAGCTTAGCACTGTCTCTGTGTGTATGTGTCATAGTATGTATTCCACTATCAGCTTAGCACAGTCTGTGTGTGTGTGTGTGTGTGTGTGTGTGTGTGTGTGTGTGTGATAGTCTATATTCCACTATCAGCTTAGCACAGTCTGTGTGTGTATATGTCATAGTCTGTATTCCAGTATTCCATTCATCAGCTGGCGGATTCGCTGTTATTAGCACTGGAGCAGAAAGAAAGGAGACTTTTCGCCGTTCCGTATTAACCGGTTTTCTGCTAACCATATTTCCAATAGCTGGTTACAATTGTGACGTTTTCTGATTGACAGTTATAGTCTAGGCTATAGAACACGCGCGCACGCGCAGGCGCGCGCGCACGCACACACATACACACACAGACATACACACACACGACTGTCTAACATCTTTTTAGTGGATAGACGTTAAAACGAACTCAAACACACACACACGCGTGCGCGCGCGCGCGTGAGCACAGCAGCCCGAATCTGCTGTGACAATATAAAGTTGTATAGAACACACACACCCAACACAACACAACACTCACACACAACACACATGTACACACACACACACACACACAACACAACACAACACAACACAACTCTCACACACAACACACACGTACACACACACAAACACACACACACACAACACACACACAACACACACAAAACCCACACAAACACACACACAACACACACACAACACACACACAAAACACACACACAAACACACACACACACACACACACACACACACACAACACACACACACACACACACAAAACACCCCCACACACACACACACAGCTGCCCTCAACCAACCCCGACCACCAACCCAGCCAACCCACCATTCACCCACACACACTCACACTTGCTTCTATTCATACTTCCTACCACCACCACCACCAGCAGTAGTACAGGACAGACAGACAGACAGACGGACGGACAGACAGACAAGGTCTACTGATCCAGCGCCCAGGCCAGCACTAAATACGGGGGATCAATGGACTGCAATAGTTGCCCCCGCTACCTCCATGCATTCTGTCCACTGAGCCACATCACTCAGCGTGTTTGCATGGATGGACAGGGAGGGAGGGACAGCCTAGACCTCCGCAGTTTCAATGCACAAATCACAAGAATAATTATCTGCCGTACTGAGCCTTGCTTTGTCAGACAGAGACAGAGAGAGAGAGAGAGAGAGAGAGAGAGAGAGAGAGAGAGAGAGAGAGAGAGAGAGAGGAGAGAGAGAGAGAGGAGAGAGAGAGAAAGAGAGAGAGTGGGGGGGGAGGGAAGGAGGGAGGGAGGGAGTCAGAGGAAGAGAGGGAAGGAGGGAGAGAGAGAGGAGAGACAGATAGAGACAAAGAGACACAGAGAGAGAGAGACGAGAGAGAGAGAGAGAGAGAGAGAGAGAGAGAGAGAAAGAGAGAGAGAGAGAGAGAGAGAGAGAGAGGCAGAGAAAGAGAGAGAAAGACGGAGAGAGAGAGAGTGAGAGAGAGACAAAGAGAGGGAGATAGGGAGAGACAGAGAGAGACAGAAATAGAGACAGAGAGAGAGAGAGAGGCAGAGAGAGATAGAGAGAAACAGAGACACAGAGAGACAGACAGACAGAGAGAGAGACAGACAGAGAGACAGAGAGAGAGAGCGTTTATCAAAGGGCTCATCCTGAAACCCGTGAACATGTTTCTTACAGAAAGAAAAGCCACACATACTTTGACAGAAAGTGTCTTCTAACCAATGCATTCCATGACTGTGTGGTGTGATGAAGAAGAGGGTGATGATTTCAATAAGCATTCTATCATTGTAAATTACATTTCTTTTGCAAATTGTCTTACGCTGTTATTAACATATATGTATGTATGATGTCTGTCAGTGCTAATAAGATATTTTATTAGACTTTTTTTTTTAATAAATTGCCACAGCCGACGCTGTACCAGACTGAACACCTAGAGCGCAACTCCACAGTCTTCCGATACTGACGGCCGCCATGATGTTTGCTGGTGCTAATAAAGATAGCATTTCGTGAGACTTTCGTCTATTGCAATTATGTCACAGTTTTGCCGGTAGCTCCTGACACTGTTGTGGTTGTCTCCATGCGGGTACGCGCGTGTGTGTGGGTTTGCTTGCGTGTGGGTTCGTGCACTAGCGAGCGCGTGTGTGTATGTTTTTTTAAAAATATTCTTTTATATCGAGGATAATGGAATAAGAACTTATGTGCTTTTTTACATCCAGCCCTCGTGTGTATGCGGTTTTGTAAATTCTGCATCTGTTCCCACCGGAACACAATGGCCTACTCTTACGAAAAGCGGAACAGGATTTAACGTGTGCGCAAGATGTTCTGCGTGCGTTCGCACACGGGGCCTTGGTTTATAGTCTCCTCCGAAGGACTTTTTGGGGAGAGCGGAGTCTGCACTGATGTTAACTCCAAGGGAAAGTATCCCCTTGAACGGGAATCGAACCCGGGTCGTCAGATTGCGAACGCAATGTTCTGACCACTAGGCTATTCCGTTCCCACATGTATGTATGAGTGTGTATGTTTTATTTGTTTATTTATTTATTTATTATTATTTATTTATTCTTTTATTTCGAGGATAATGGAATAAGCACTCATGTGCTTTTTGTGTAGAGTGTGTGTGTGCGTGCGTGTGTGTGTTGTGTGTGTGTGTGTGTGTGTGTAAATGTGTTATATCAAGTGCTGTCAACTTTTAAGAGAGTGTGTGTTTGTTTTATGTCTAAGTTGTTCAAAGCATGTTGTGTAATCTTAAAATGCCACTTATACATCCTCTATTGAAATAATAAAGTATTCTTGAGTCTTAAATCTTGAGTCCCTAAAGGGGGTATTATCGTACATGCATTATTGTACGCTTGTATGCGTTTAGGTGTGTGTCTGTCTTCTTTTCACCATTAAGGACACGTTGCTGTTAGGGACATGATACGTAAGCCTGTGGTGATCATTTTGCCGGTCTTTACCCTGTCATTGAGGGGGCTGATTGGGCGGTTTGGTCAGGTGAGGTCTGTCATTTGTCTGCAGGTCTGTTTGTTGGGTCAGATGTCATCAGGCGGAAAACAGCTTTTCTCCTCGTGGCTGGCGTTGTGACTGACAGGACTGGGCAACAGGGAAAAGAAGAGAGAAAGCCAAAAAGCGTAATACAAAAACAAATACACACGGACGCGAACGCCCGAGCGCGTGCGCGCACACAGGCAGACACATACAGACACACACATACACACACAGACACACACACACATAGACACACACACAGACACATACACACTTACAGACACACACACATACACACACAGACACAGACACACACACACACACACACAAACGCACAAACAAACACTCACACACACAAACACACACACACACACACACACACACACACAACACACAAACACACACACACATTTATTCCATTATCCTCGAAATAAAAGAATAGAAAGAAAAAAGAAAGAAAAAAATGGCATAAACCATCAAACTAGTCGGTAGTTAAATCAATACTCGGATGGAAGGTGGGGGGTGGAGGGATTCACTGCTGAAGTGACACCAGCAAGTCCTTGTAGTCACACCTTCAAGACTGGCTGTCTGGCTGTCTCCCTTTTGTGAACAGTTGCTTTTCCCCCCTACAACTTATCATAGATATTTCAGCCATGTGAAGAATGTTTTTAATCAAAATCCATGGATAGATATTTCAACCATGTGACTATTTTCTTTTACTTACTACAATCTATCATAAACATTAATTTAAGATTCTACTCTCGAAACAGGCAAAACCTCAGAATTGCAGCCTAGGAACAATATTTCCAGTTGTCCATAAGCAGGGAATAATCCATCAACTAAGGAAACGGGTCCGTTTTGGCTTCTCATACACGTCAACGATCTGCTGACCCGGGTTCGACCCCCGTTCAAGAGGATTTTTCCTCTGGAGTTAACATCAGTGCTGACTCCACTCTCCCCAAAAGTCCTTCGGGTGAGACTATAAACCGAGGTCCCGTGTGCGAACGCACGCAGAACATCTTGTGACACGTTAAAGCCCGTTCCGCTTTTCGAAAGAGTAGGTCATTGGGAACGGGATAGCTCAGTGGTCAGAGCACTCACTTTCCCCCAGTTAGGATTAAGCGCTTCGAGCGTGGTTACCACTTGGATGAGTGACCCGTTTGCGCCCCTTGGCTTCAGTACAGTCACTCAGTTCACCCAGCTGTAAATGGGTACCTGCCTCTTTAGGGTCAGGGAAGGTAAAGCAGCGAGGGAGAGGAGAAGGGTGCCGCCTTCAATATGCTGGCCTAGTTGAGGTCTCTGATGCCTCACTCCCCTACGACCACATAGGTGATGGGACAACTTTGCCTTTGCCTTTTGCATGGACACGGGGACTGGCTGTAAAAAGCACATGAGTGCTTTTACCATTGGCCTCAAAAGAAAAGAATAAAAGATAAAGGGAACAACGATGAGGGGAAAATCTTCAGGTTTACAATTCTCTTTGGAAACATGAGAACGCGCCTTGGGAACACTTCAGATACAGGTTACTTACTAACAATAGACTGTAGGAGTGATAGCAGCCATCCATCCACACACACACACACACACACACAGTGCATATTCATAAGTCGGGCTCTCTGTACTCTATGGATCACAGTAGACAGTCGACACCACCTGTCGGAAAAAGACAGAGCGAAAGAGGATAACGGAAATGAAACGAGGAGAAAAAGCCGGGGACATATGGGGAATAATGGAAATGATTCTCTTTGGCGGCACACCGGTATTAGAGGATCGCACTTTTCCTTCTGTTTTTCCATATGACTCATATTCATACCGCACGTACTAAGGCATCCACACAGAAATAAAAACCACTTTTCGTGAAAGACTAGCCTCTGATTCAAACCTCATGTGATTTTGCACAAATTTGGTAGGTTTGAAAATTTTTTAAAAATTGAAGCAAACACTTTGTCATCTGCTAGCTTCCTTACCGCAATACGCATGCGCGGTGTCAACATTGTAGGAATAAAAGCAATCCTCATTTGACGATCATTTCCAACTTTCTCGTGACTACCTGGTATTGTTCTATGTCCTCAATTCCAAAAACAAATACACAATGCATTTTTTCGTGCTTTAAAATAATCTGTGAAATCACCAAAAATTGTCCAACTCGCACCCTATAGAAGATACTACATGACCCGCAAAACTAATACAGGAGTGTAACCAAAAAGACGAGGGCAAAAGAGGGTAACGGAAATGAGAGGAGGAGAAAAAGCTGGCGACATGGCGGAATAGTGAAAAAGCTACTTACTCTGTGTACTGGAAAAACTAGTCTCTATGCTGCTTAACTGGAAAGAACTACAGTGACTGTTCTGCTTGATAGTTATAGGAGATTTTAGGTGAAAACTAACTGGGAGCGAGCCGTTCATTCTTATAAACCGAAGGATATTTTGAGCGACAAACACAACGACACAAAACAAAGACAGAAGCTCATTCATGAGCCAGAGGAAGCAAAACAGAAGCTCATTTGTGAGCCAAAACAAAACACAAAAACAAGAAACAAAACAGAAGCATGTTTTGAGTCAAAGAAAACAAAACAGAAGAGAGCCAAAACAAAACAAAACAATAGAGAGCCAAAACTAAACAAAACAATAGAGAGCCAAAACTAAACAAAACAAAAACAGAACAGAAACTTTTTTTGTGAGCCAAACAGAACCGAAGATTGCAAAAGGAAACACAAAAACAAACAAACAAACAAACAAAAACCCAAAACCCACAAAAAGACACACACAAAACAAACTTCATTCGTGAGCCAAATAAAAACACAAAACAAAACAAAAAACTGAAAGCCAACATTTTGTGGGTAACAATACCCAGAGCAACATGAAGCTCACTCATGAGCCAAACCTGACCAAGTTAGACTAGGCAAAAGCGGATGCTGCTTTGTGGGTAAAATAAAATTCTATTTTAAAAAACCAACAACAAACCAAAAGATCAACTACTTTGTGAGCTAAACAAAACAAAACAGAAATCAGTTCTGAGCCATTCAAACACCGACAAAACAAAACAAGACAAGCGTATTTGTGATCCAAACAAAACAAGACATAAGCGTATTTGTGATCCAAACAAAACAAGACAACGTATTTATGATCCAAACAAAACAAGACATAAGCGTATTTGTGATCCAAACAAAACAAGACATAAGCGTATTTGTGATCCAAACAAAACAAGACATAAGCGTATTTATGATCCAAACAAAACAAGACATAAGCGTATTTGTGATCCAAACAAAACAAGACAACGTATTTATGATCCAAACAAAACAAGACAAGCGTATTTGTGATCCAAACAAAACAAGACATAAGCGTATTTATGATCCAAACAAAACAAGACATAAGCGTATTTGTGATCCAAACAAAACAAGACAACGTATTTATGATCCAAACAAAACAAGACAACGTATTTGTGATCCAAACAAAACAAGACATAAGCGTATGTGTGATCCAAACAAAACAAGACATAAGCGTATTTGTGATCCAAACAAAACAAGACAACGTATTTGTAATCCAAACAAAACAAGACAACGTATTTATGATCCAAACAAAACAAGACAACGTATTTATGATCCAAACAAAACAAGACAACGTATTTATGATCCATACAAAACAAGACAAGCGTATTTGTGATCCATACAAAACAAGACAACGTATTTGTGATCCATACAAAACAAGACAACGTATTTGTGATCCAAACAAAACAAGACATAAGCGTATTTGTGATCCAAACAAAACAAGACATAAGCGTATTTGTGATCCATACAAAACAAGACATAAGCGTATTTGTGATCCAAACAAAACAAGACATAAGCGTATTTGTGATCCAAACAAAACAAGACATAAGCGTATTTGTGATCCATACAAAACAAGACATAAGCGTATTTGTGATCCAAACAAAACAAGACATAAGCGTATTTATGATCCATACAAAACAAGACATAAGCGTATTTGTGATCCAAACAAAACAAGACAAGCGTATTTGTGATCCAAACAAAACAAACAGAAGCTTTTTTATGAGCCAGTCATGAACCAAAAAAAGCAAAACAAATCAAAACGGAATTGTAAGCCAAATAAAACAAAACTAAACATAAACGAAAGCTTACTACACATTAAGAGAGAGAGAGAGAGAGAGAGAGAGAGAGAGAGAGAGAGAGAGAGAGAGAGAGAGAGAGTGAGACAGAGACAGACAGACAGACAGACAGACAGACACACACAGACAGACAGAAACAGTGAGACAGAGAGAGACAGAGGGAGACAGAGACAGAGAGACAGTGAGACAGAGAGAGACAGAAGGAGAGAGAGAGTTGCGTGTGCGTTTATGGTGTGTGCACATGTGTGTGTGCGTGCGGGCGGGCGGCGCGCGTCTGTGTATATGCGTGCGTGCGTTGTGTGTGTGTGTGTGTGTGTGTGTGTGTGTGTGTGTGTGTGTGTGTGTGTGTGCGCGCACATGTGTGTGTGTGCATGCGTGCGCGCGTCTGTCTGTATGTGTGCGTGCGTACGTGCGTGCGTGTGTGTGTGTCTGTATGTATATCTGTCTGTCTGTCTGTCTGTCTGTCTGTTCTAACCCTGCCCTCACAACGGCACAGGACCTCAGCAGAAGCCTCCTATACCCTGACCCGCTCCTGAGGAAGGAGGGGTAGCCGTGCTTTCCAGAACCAAGAGAAGGAAGTAATGTAGGTTCCATTGAAACAAACGACAGTGACGCTGACAATACTTCTTCAACATATAGTGTTGGTATGCTATCGACATTACGCTTGATACGGGCTGATAATACTTCTACCACATATATTGTTGGTATTTTATCCACATTACGTTTGATACGGGCTGATAATACTTCTACAACATATATTGTTGGTATTTTATCCACATTACGTTTGATACGGGCTGATAATACTTCTACACTATGTGTTGTTGGTGTTTATTGACATGTCGTTTGATACGGGCTGATAATACTTCTGCACTATGTGTTGCTGGTGTTTATTGATAATACGTTTGATACGGGCTGATAATACTTCTACACTATGTGTTGTTGGTGTTTATTGACATGACGTTTGATACGGGCTGATAATACTTCTGCACTATGTGTTGCTGGTGTTATTGATAATACGTTTGATACGAGCTGATAATACTTCTACACTATGTGTTGTTGGTGTTTATTGACATAACGTTTGATACGGGCTGATAATACTTCTACAACATATATTGTTGGTATTTTATCCACATTACGTTTGATACGGGCTGATAGTACTTCTACACTATGTGTTGTTGTGTTTATGGACATTAAGTTTGATACGGGCTGATAATACTTCTTCAACATATATTGTTGGTATTTTATCCACATTGCGTTTCATACGGGCTGATAATACTTCTGCAATATGTGTTGTTGATGTTTAATGATGACATTACGTTTCATACGGGCTGATAATACTTCTGCACTGTGTTGTTGGTGTTTTATTGACATCATGTTTGATACGGGCTGATAATACTTCTGCAATATGTGTTGTTGGTGTTTAATGACATTACGTTTGATACGGGCTGATAATACTTCTGCAATATGTGTTGTTGGTGTTTAATGACATTACGTTTCATACGGGCTGATAATACTTCTTCAACATATAGTGTTGGTAATGTATCCACATTACGTTTGATACGGGCTGATAATACTTCTACAATGTATTGTTGAACTTGATCAACACTACCTCAACTTTTGATACCAGCAAAGTCATTTCTACTGTTTCAAACAGATGTGATCAAAAATCGCTAAAGATCCCAAACTGATGCATCGTTTAAGCAACGTACTGTTATTGTTGTTGTTGTTGTTGTTACTTTTATTGTCGCTATTGTCATCGTCATGCACACATACCCGCGCGCGCACGTGCGCGCGCGCACACACATACACACACACACGCACACACACTCACACACACACACACACGCACGCACGCACGCACGCACGCACGCACGCACGCACACACAAACCTTACTTTGGATGAGACTATAAACCGAGGTCCCGTGTGCGAACGCACGCGGAACATCTTGCGCACAGGTTAAAACCAGTTCCGCTTTTCGGAAGAGTAGGCCATTGTGTACCGGTGGGAACGGATGAAAAAATTTACAAAACTGCACACACACGGGGACTGGATGAAAACCCCACCTGAGTGCTTATTCCATTATCCTCGAAATAAAATAATAAAGTAAACAATAAAACACGCACACACGCACGCACGCACGTGCGCACACACCACACACACACACACACACACACAAACACACACACACACACACACACACACATACACATACATACACACACACGTCGGCAGATAGATGCATACAGAGAAAAATTAAAACATTAACAATAATCCTGCACTTATCTACACAATGTCATTGCAAGTTTAATACCTCA
>CM054149.1:55678698-55681198 GCA_028751875.1 Rapana venosa | reverse complement strand
TAGTAAAACCACTAGACTATAATAACAATAACAATAACAAAAAGAAGAAGAAGAATGTATGGAATTTATATAGCGCTGAATCTTGTAAAGCAACAAATCAAAGCGCTCAGATGACTTTTTTGTTATATCGAGGATAATGGAATAAGCACTCATGCGCTTTTTTACATCCAGTCCCGTGTGTATGCGGTTTTGTAAAAAAAATTTTCATGGGAAGAGGCTGATATGAAGCAATCGTACATGCATAATTATAAAAAACAATGTATTACCACATTAAATGCGTATGTACATGAGAGGGCAGTTTGTACAGTGACGTGACACTTATGCATGCATAGAGAATTGCTTACTTCAAGATATATTCCACTTCTATAAGCTGTGTGTGTGTGTGTGTGTGTGTGTGTGTAGACTAGTTCACTGTTGATGCGATGTATTGTGTGTATATATCATAATTATATGCTCGCACATGTGTTAAGTTGAGTGTATATCAACGTCTGCATATTATGTGGTACACATGTGTGAGAGGGCATGTGTAAGTGTGAGAATGTGTGTCTATATGTAAATCTGTGTCTTTGTATCACAGAGAGAGAGAGAGAGAGAGAGACAGAGAGAGAGAGAGAGAGAGAGAAAGACAGACAGAGAAGGACAGAGAACTTAGTGCGTGCGTGCATTTGGTTTTTGCGTGCACGCCCGGTCAGCCATGCAAACCTCGACACATATAGGCATGTGTGCGTTCGTGGATGTACTTGCATGCGCTAATTGCCAATGAAGGGGGTCAGTTGACGTGGAAGGAGTGGGTTCTGGGTCAGTACAGGGGCGGGGCAGCAGTCAATGGCATGTGGTCAACATCGTTAATGAGCACAGGTACGCCAGTCAGTCCCCTACCCTTCTTCTTTGTTACAGCTCTTTGCCTGCGGGCTTCACAGTCTCTCCCTTTGTCATTGCAAGGCAAGGCAAGGAAAGCCAAAGCAAGGACAGGCAAAGCAAGCTTATTTCAAAAACCTCATTAGAGGTACAGGAAAGTGTTACAAATTTCATGTAACTGAATCACAACACGACCATAAGTATGTGTCATTACAATGTGGGTTGTTTTTTTCATGGGAAGATCTAGCATAAGATAAATATTTTGCTGATTACATATTATAATTCATAATTACAATTCGTTGCGTATCTTGAGAAGAGATATTGAACGTGATCATAAGAGAGCAGAGACATTTACGTGAAATTACTTACCTCAAGATCTCTTTTTGACAACTGTAGGGTGTGTGTTTCTTCATTAATTTAACGTCTTTTCACATTAAGTGATATTAGACAAAAAGGGTTGTGTGTGTGTGTGTGTGTGTGTGTGCGTGCGGTCTTGCGTGTGTGTGTATTTTGTGTGTGCGTGTATGTGTGTGCGTGCATGCGTATGTGCGCACGTGTTTGTGTGTGTATGTATGTGCGTGTGTGAGTGCTGAATGCACGCATGGATGTATGCATGGTGTATACATATATATATATGTGTGTGTGTGTGTATGTGCGTGCGTATGTGTATTTGTGTTTTTTTGGTTTTTTTGTTTGTTTGTTTTTTACCTGTACGTATCATGTGTATATTAGTTTCTATGTGTGTGCTGCAACATGCCTGACCTAGTGCAAACGAGGTATCGTGTGTGTGTTTGCACGTATGGGAACAACCCCGTGTGAATATGAACAATTATACATGCATATGCTACTGATACACTTGTCATCTTGAAAGTATGCATAAACACGTGCAACTGTGTGTGCCAGTTATGCATATATGTTTATAACTGTAGGCATTTTGTTGTTGTTGAAAAATTACACTTGTCATGATCAATACAATACACCGCAATAATTATGTGAAAAATGACACTTGTCATGATCAATACAATAATTATGCGAAAAGTGACACTTGCCATGATCAATACAATACACTGCAATAATTATGTGAAGACACTTGTCGCGATCCACTGTAAAATGTTAAAGTGACATTGGTCAAATCCATAGGACTCAAAGATTCGCATAATTGTTACCCACAAACTATTCTAAATTTACTTTTTGTAATCGAGATTTTCTTCTTTTTTACATTTTTTTTAAATCACTATTTTTTTTTTTACAAATGAGTTTTAGATAATTTGTTTGCATAACATGGAACAAATGTACATATATGTTATAAGCAAGTATATATAAGAGTTTGCAATATATTCAGATTATGAATACGACATTTCAATTAAGTTAAATACAACCTAACAAACTGTACAGAAAAAAGAACATGGAAATGGTTTAGTACACAGATCACATTTTTGAGTATATCAACAAATAAATGCTATCAAAACAGTTTCTTCAGGAAGTATCTAGCCATCATCAATTAGTTGCTTGTAATATTGCCATTTACCTGCAAAACACTATAAGTCATGTTTGTTTTAGCAATACACTCTATAGTTTGATATAGTTTTTTCAGATATTTTCTAAAAACCCCAAATAGAGGTTCCGTTTTTGTACTCTAGAT
>CM054149.1:55657740-55678198 GCA_028751875.1 Rapana venosa | reverse complement strand
TTTGAGGCGGGACAGACAAGAATGTGTTATTATTCTAGGTGATTGGCAGGGCATCGTCAAATTTTAATCAATTGGAGGGGTGGGGGGGGGGGGGGATCAAAACAAAACTAAAGAAAAATCATTAAAAAAAAAGGGAAAAGTAAGGGGGAAAGAATCCAATCGATCCAAATCTAGTTGTTTATAGCCCCCCCGACCACAGAGCCATAAATTTTTTAATTTTTTATTTTTTATTATTTCTTTTATATCGAGGAATAATGGAATAAGCCTTATATGCTTTTCTACACCCACTCCCGTGTGTATGCGGTTTTGTACATTTGGTCTTTCCGTTCCCACCGGCACACAATGGCCTACTCTTACGAAAAGCGGAACAGGATTTAACGTGTGCGCGAGATGTTCTGCGTGCGTTTGCACACGTGGGCCTCGGTTTATAGT
Source organism: Rapana venosa (assembly GCA_028751875.1). Lineage (NCBI taxonomy): Eukaryota > Metazoa > Mollusca > Gastropoda > Neogastropoda > Muricidae > Rapana > Rapana venosa. Next base: position 55,677,766 of record CM054149.1, on the reverse strand, counting down.
CTCGGCCGAAAGCCATATGGGGGCTGTTACCTTGTGGACATTTTAATTCAGAATAAAACTGTGCAGCGATATACAGATTAAAAAGGGTATAAACAAACTTGCTGTTTTCCCTTTGTACAAAGGGGCCCTGGACGGGTGCCATAAAGTAAACCCAGGACGGTCACCCATATAGGTCAACCCAGGACGGTCAGCCATATAGGTCAACCCAGGACGGTCAGCCATATAGGTCAACCCAGGACGGTCAGCCATATAGGTCAACCCAGGACGTCAGTCATATAGGTCATCCCAGGGCAGTCAGCCATATGGGTGAACCCAGGAATGTCAGCCATATGGGTGAACCCAGGACTCTCAGCCATATGGGTGAACCCAGTAATGTCAGCCATATAGATCAACCCATGACACTCAGCCATATAGGTCAACCCAGGACAGTCAGCCATATAGGTCAACCCAGGACAGTCAGCCATATAGGTCAACCCAGGACAGTTAGCCATATGGGTCAACCCAGGACGTCAGTCATATAGGTCATCCCAGGGCAGTCAGCCATATAGGTCAACCCAGGAATTCAGTCATATGGGTCAACCCAGGACGTCAGTCATATGGGTCAACCCAGGACAGTCAGCCATATAGGTCAACCCAGGACAGTCAGCCATATAGGTCAACCCAGGACAGTCAGCCATATAGGTCAACCCAGGATTATCAGCCATATGGGTCATCCCAGAACAGTCAGCCATATGGGTCAACCCAGGATTATCAGCCATATGGGTCAACCCAGGATTATCAGCCATATGGGTCAACCCAGGACAGTCAACCATATGGGTCAACCCAGGATGTCAGCCATATGGGTCAACCCAGGACGGTCACCCCGTTGTTGGAGGAACCACAGGCGAAGGAATCAACAGCATCATTGCTAACGTAGATGTGTTTCATTTGTTTTTTCATTGACAATTTCTTCAGAGTCTGCATCACTTCCATAAGAGTTTGTCAGTATTGGTATGGTAGTAGTCACATTTAGTATGGAAGCTGTTTCATCGTAAAACAAAATATGTCTGTATTGTTGTCTTGTTCAAATACTTACTATGCATTTTAGCTTATAATATTATGTTTCTCTTCTGAGGAGAGAGAGAGAGAGAGAACTAAAAGGTAGAACTATAATTTAATGGTAAGGCTTTTAAATTAGTTAAGTGCTGCTTTTCTACTTTAAATCAAACAGAGAGAGAGAGAGAGAGAGAGAGAGAGAGAGAGAGAGAGAAGAGAGAGAAGAAGAGAGAGAGATAGAGGACAATGACAATGACAATGACAATGACAATGACAAATTCTTATTTCGATATAATGAATAACACAACATGTGCTTTTTTACATCCAGTCCCCGCCCGTTAGGGATACATCTAATAATAATTAACCCAATACTTATACAGTCTCACAACAAAACAAAGGGAAAAACCCTTTTCAAAACACTCCCCCCCAACAACCCTCCCCCCCCCCCAAAGCAGGGCAATTAAAAGAAATCCCAAAAAATACCCCCCCTACCACACCACCCCCCAAAAAACCCTAACCAAAACAAACAAAGCAAACCAACAAAATAGAAGAAAAACCAAACCAACTAAAGATGAAAAAAAAAGAAAAAACATGACCAAACCTACAACAACAGAGAACAAGAACAACAACAAAGCCTAGAAAAATAACACAACGCAAACCTAATAAGTCATAAAGTTAAATAGTCTACACATTGTCAAATGGTAACAGCATATTTGTTACACATAATTATAAATTTGAAATATGGCACCATTAAAACTTAAGTACAGAGGCAAGTCCAATAAAGTATTGAAAATATAAAATATGAATCCTTCACAGGAGATACTATACTATAGCAGGGACGATAAAAGGTGAGAGAGAGAGACAGAGACAGAAGACAGAGAGAGTGTGTTTGTGTGTTGTGTGGTGTGTGTGTGTGTGTGGTGTGTGGTGTGTATTTCCAGAGATAATATCCAATATATAAATCCCAAAACAGTATGCGATCCCATACAACGCTCATTTTAGATTATACTCGTTTCAAATAATATGACATGATATGAAATAAATTTAATACCCATTTACATCCACACAAAAAAACAAGAAACACACCAAGAAGAAATTAAAACTATACAGTCGTTGAGAAGAATATGGGTGGGGTGATGAGTGAGTGAGTGAGTGGGGGTTTGGGTGTGTGTGGTGTGTGTGTGTTTGTGTGTGTGGTGTGTGGGTGTGTGGTGGTGTGTGTGTGTGTGTGTGTTGTGTGTTTTGACGTGTGTTGTGTGGGGGTGGGGTGGGGTTTTTCAGGATTATCTCTAAATAGTATACTCACATAGCACACGATCCACACAAACACGTTTTTTAATTAATCTCATGCAAAATTGAATGTCATGGTAATAAAATAAGTAGCAAATACCCATACACTACACTTAATATAAAGGGGGAAAAGCCATAAGTCATAAAAAGAACATCTACACACAATGCAAGTAATAGAAACAAATTTCTTTTTTTTCAGGATAATGAATAAGTATTCATGTGCTTTTTTACATCCAGTCCCCGGCCCAGGGTCACATTTAAAAATGCACTCAGTTACCATACTTTTCAAGCAGAAGAAGCAAAGGGAAAAAACTTTTTTTTAAAAAAAAGAGAGACGAAAAAAAACAACAAACATACAAACAAACAAACAAACAACCCCAGACTAGCAAAGACAAAACAACCCCATAACCCCCCCCCCCCCCCCCCCCTCCCATAAAAAAATTTTTTTTAAAAGCAAGCCAAACAAACAAACATACAAAAAGAAAAAAAACAAGAAAAACAACAACAACAAACAAACAACAACAAAAAAAGCAACAAAAACACCCTTCCAAATAAAACAAACAAAAAACAAAAGAAAAAACAATAACAACAAACAAAAAAATGAGAAAAAAAACATTAAAACCCCCCCAAAAAAACAAACAGACAAACAAACAAAAAAAAACAATTAAAACAACCCAGCACCCGTCCCCCTTCACACACACACACACACACACACACACACACACACACGCACATGGTAGCACACAACACACAACACACACATTACACCAAAACAAAAGACAAACAAGCAAAAAACCAAACTAATCACAAGAAAGAACAAAGTAACAACTACATGCAATAACAACAGAGAGAAAGAGAGAGAAGAGAGAGAGAGAGAGAAGAGAAGAGAAGAGAAGCGAGAGAAGAGAGAAGGAGAGAGAGAAGAGAAGCAAGCACCAAGCAAGTCACCACACATGTCCCGAACAGAGTCATTAATCCTCTCTAATCCTGGTGGATTGAAAACCCTGTCACACTTATCAAGAATAAAAGTCGTCCATATCAATGACATGCTCTTGCTCTAGTTGAACACTAAGTGTATAGTAGTGCCTGGTGAAAAGATGTAATGGAGGGGCCACCAGTCATGAGTTGATACAACCTGTGCACACACCCACAAATACAGAGTCCCATGCCATGATTTTTGCCGGTGTTGTCTGATACAGTCTTAGAATCAATATTAACTCATTGCACAGCCTCTCATAGCGCCTTCTGTTAATGCCTACCTATTAATAGGATTGAAGTTACAATCAGTGGGCAAGTGACCTCAGCTCAATAACACACTCCTAATCTGATAGGTACACATGAAAACCTGTACACAACTTTACTAACTGGTTAGGATGGTTCCATGTGCGTCAGCATATGACGACACCAAAAAACAAACACCACAGCCCGTAGTGGATAGCAAGATTAAGTGGTTTTGGTAAAACATAAAGGATTAAACAACCAGCTTCGTTCGCAATGGCATCTCCTTAATTGGTGGTTTTAATAAGAATTTCAGTGTTGGGAACTTTGTAACCTTCGAAGATCCATGTCTCTGACACATGCAACGACAAGCTTTATCAAAAACCAAGTCTTTGGAGGTTATAGTGGAGATCCAGCCTCGTATTTTGCATCTTTATTATATTTATACATATATTATTATTCTATAGTAAATAAAATGTTTATAACACTAACAAAGATCCAGTCAGGTGTACCTGTTAAACTAGGCCATTCCTATTGAAACGCGCTGTCAACATAAAACTGTTGCTTGCACGAGTATTCTAACAAAGTATCACAAGACAAACATCGACAGCAGCAACAACTGGATTCAACGAATACGATCCTAGAACTAGATCGTTTAATACATTACTGTGCAAAAAGGGTTATTAGATTTCTGCACCACTGGAAAAAGAGCTCCTTCGCCAGCTGGTTTCACAGCAAAACTCAACCAATCTAGTCTAAGAGTAACTCTACATTCCACTTCACATATAAGGATGCCACAACGTCTTGCAGACATGCTTGGTTTCGGAACCCATTGAGAAGAATCAGTTCTGGGGAAGATGGGGATAGCCATTGTTGGTTGTGTTGATCGAATATGGTGAGGACAAAACCATTGTCGGTGTGAGAAAAAATAAACCCCCATTGACTTGGCAGTAAACTCTTTGCTTTTGTAAACCTGTGCTCAGTTAAACACACACAAAACCAAGTGTGACGAGGCTCTTCTCATCATTCCTTCTTATCTACTGAGAATCCGTCCCACCAAGCAGAGCAATGTACTGTGAAACGCTGCACAATACTTTACTACACTTCAATTCAAAGAGCTGGAGAAGCGTACATGAAACACTCTTGTCTATCAATTCAAAGACGCAGAACAAAGAACATGACTGTACCTAGAGGAAATGCTAGACAATTACATAGAAGATAAAATATATAAATACAATAGACATACATAACCATGTCCACGCGTCACCGTAATAAAGCAAACCTGGAAACATGCCCAACTATTGAGCTTAAAGATCTTGTGAGTGTACAAGAGTTTTGAGAAGGATGGGGAATTGGTGAAGTTTATGCTTTGTGTACACAAATGAAGCGATACTACATGCCAACAGCAATAGAAGAAGCTAAGAAACCCTCGGTTTCCTAAACTTGAACAGTTCTTAATTTTGAAGCTGAAGCATTAGCAGATGATTTACTTACAAAAAAGTAACATATAAACTAATTAAATAGCACTCTCAAACCAAGCATCAACTGCAGATCAAGTTTGAGTTTATTAGTCCAGTACACTCATCTATGCACCCGACAGAACTTTCCGTAAATCCATAAATGCTGGGGAATGCTTGGAGGAAGTATAGGTAACCAGCTAAACATAGAAACTAACCTATCAATCAGCCACAGAAATGAATTAAGATAATAGCATTACAAGGAATAAGGCACGTTACTTGCTTCAGAGAAAAAGACTCATGACTAACCATCAAACACACATTGCTACGATTCCTTCATACTTTCCTCTGGATGACAGAACACATTGGTGTTTGTTTTCTCGTTCATAAAGAGAAGACAAGAGCTACTTTCTGTTCATAGGATGGGATTACTATTACTGAAAGACCTCGACGTTGAGCCCTCAAGATTTGCGATTGCTATTCGGAACAGCGAGCGGTGACATGACATTGAAGGGAACATTTGCCGATAATAAAGTCCAACTTGCTCCTAGACCCTCCACAGCTGACACAATTAGAATCCCTCAATCTACACCACAATTGACCTCGTTGCAGTCTATTACACAGATTTGTACTGCCCCGAAAATCAATTACAAGACTTACTGAATGAATACATTAAAAATTACACTCATTATTTAAACAGTAAAAAAAGATGACGACCGCTAATATATCCTAAAGTACCTAGTGCACCAGATCCAGAAACACTTAATGATAATGCTAATACCTTTCGTTTGACAAACATTACACAGATGCACAAAACATTGAGCAACAACTACAAAGTATACAAAATGCAGGCGTATACAGATCAGCAGTTACTGTGTTGAGCTCATTACACAGTACAGCAACACTGTCTACAGCCACAGCAGAACAGCATTGCTCTTCTGCTACTGGAAGTGGTGCTCCTGCATCAATAGCAATTTGGGCTCTGTTTCAATAACGGTAGGACCTGTCATTGTCACATCATCTTTTCGAAGATAGGTTGTGGCCGTAAACAGAAAAACATATGCTATTGATTTGCCTTGACAATAGCCATGCTATGCTCCAATTAACTCATTATTAGCAAAAGCTCTACCAGATTCCACAATATCAGAAAGGATTCAAACGTCTTCAGATGAATACAGATGACTACAAGCATCAAACTCGACCTCCAGAACTAACAACACAAAGCTATGCCTTGGACTTTAACTGCAATAAAAAAGAATATAATAAAAAAAGGGTATCTTCTTCGCTTCTCTTCTTATCTTCTCTCTTCTCCCTTCTCTTCGATTCTCTTCTCTTCCTTCTTCTCTTCTCTTACCTTCTCTTCCCTCTTCTCTTCTACTTCTTCTTCTCTTTCTCTTCTTCTTCTTCTTTCTTATCATTCTTTGCCAAGACATGCAATTAAAAGATCAGCTGAGTACTCTATTAAGGAGACCCACGCTAAGAATTACTGCGGTAGATTCACTGCTTCATACCGGAGCAAAACAAAAAAACAAGAAGCAAAGCCCAATTAATTAATTAATTTTTTTTTTCTTACTATATGATTAGAGATTTCAGTTGAGTGCTTTCAGTATGGACATAAGGTGTTTCAACAATAGAGCTAAATTTACACAACCACAAAACGTGGTACAAAGCATTCAAGATGCAATCGCACAAATACCTAGACAACCTAAACATAGATCCACCTGTAAAGGTGCAGATGGTTGCTGAAATTCTATACAACACGGCAAATTAAAGATGAAGAATTAACTGTTCATGTGTAAACAACACAACAAGCACTGAACACATTTAAGAGCTCAACACAACATGGGCAGATGTTCTGATGCCAACTTCGAACATTCTGCAGAAACAGCAAGAATTTTATGAGGGAACAGGATGGAACAGTGGTAAGTTCCTTCGCATAGAACTAAAGCAAACAAAGTTTCATCCCATGTTGGAAGAAGCTACATTCCCTTGCCCCCCTGATGTTGTAGCAAAACGTCTGTGCTGAACATATCAGAACAAAGATGACAAGTGTTTATGTGGTGTGTGGCTGGCTAGGTCTGTTTCATGTGTCAAAGAATGCAGAGAGAGTTTTCAAACTATCATGAACATCGTACCAACTTGACTACACCGGCAATTGACTTTCCTGTGCATAGCATTGACAATTTGAGGAACTAAACCCACCCACAATAGTAAATGTGTACAACACCTGGAAAGTATGCAGCCCTATGCCCACACGCATTTCTAGCAATCTCCCACATAGTGATACACAACAAAAACCATGTAGACTTAATGTTGATAAGAATGATCATTTACACATCATTAGAACAATGAGAGACTTATTTGCACAACAACAAAACATCAGCACAACAAGAGTTTTGCAGACAATGCTTGGGTTCGTTTACCATCGTTTGCAAGCAGCAGACTAACAACATGGCTGAAAGCACTGCAAGAGTGAAAGTTGAAGCAATCACTGAACTTGTAACACCAAGGCCAGAAGCAAGGTTTACTTCAAAAACAAAAGAAGCTACAAAAGAGTCCCTAATGTAGTGTAGCTGACTTTGATCTATCATTGTGCCATACCAAGGCAGCACGGAACAAGTGCCTAAAACAGTCTTACCTCCAGTAATCATCACGTCTTTTATTGCTTAAGTTGTAGTGAGATCGATGGTGCACGATACTCAGTAAGCCATTCTTGTATCGAGACAACGCGCTAAGCTTTTTCTTGAACACATGAAAGCGAATCATAACCACTACTCCTCGAAACAGCTAAACCTGCAAGAATCATTATGTCTGATGAAGACCAGGACAGTAATCTTCTGCCACCATTGCTGGATTTGTGGTATTTATTAAACACCGCAGGTGCAGACAATCACAACAGTCAGAGATCATGGACCACATCATGTAATTCGTGGAGCACACATAGTAAGTGTAATCTACAACTAAAATAATCCCAAAACATGGAAGCTGCCTAGGTCTAGTTTTCCACAATCTAAGAGGTTACACTCAACATAATGAATGCAGGCAGTAACTGATAGTAATAAGGCGTACTGCATTGCACGTCATCAGAGAAGTACCTGACTTTTACACTAAATAGCCTATCCCTTCTTTGATTTCTGCACTACATCTGATGGAATCGCTAGAGTCCTTTCTTCATCACTGAGTACTTGCTTCAATTACAGAAAAAAACTCGACACAAAGCTTGCAAGAAAGGCTCTATCCTTTTGAGTACTATGGACTCATGGGTAAGCTTTGATGAAGAAGAGCTGCCTCCAAAAGAAGCATTCGTCAGCAACTGACGGTAAAAGGGAAATCAGTGATGATTACTAATGAGCATGCTCAGTGGGCATAGCAAAAGATGCAGTGTCGGACGATGGTGAATACCATGATCAGTATCACTTGCCTGATGCCATGTGCTTGCCTGATGTCCTTTGAGGAACTACAGAAAGACCGCATGAAACATTAAGGACAGACCCATCAACTATTAATACAGCACCGGGAATGTCTTGGGATGCTTTCTTGAAGTCTACTGGGTGCAGTTGATTTGGTGTCCTGATTTGCCCATGCTTCCATTGATTGAGGATGGTCTCGTGGTGCATCCAGTATAGGCATCGCACAATTACTGTATGGCCAACAACAAATATTTAGAAGACTATGATCCTAGCAAAGCTTCTAACTACATCATGTACTTGGACGCAAACAATCTGTATGGATGGGCGATGTGTCAGTCACTACCACTAAGAAACTTTCAGTTGTTTAATGGTCCTTTTGCTGTTGATGAGACTCTAAAAGCGTTGTCACAAATGGTGCCTGATCAAGCACTAGGTTGGATCTTAGAAGTAGATTTAGTCTATCCCCATGAACTACATGATGCGCACAATGACTACCCAATGGCTGCAGAAAGGCTCAAAACATCTCCAAAAGAACCACCAAAGCTTGTACCAAACTTAAATGACAAGAGCAAGTATGTTTGTCACTACAGACTGCTACAGTTCTACCTAAGGCATGGGTTAATTCTTACTGCTGTTCATCGTATCATTGTGTTTGACCAAGAGCAATTCATGAAACCATACATCATGAAGAACACTGATCTGAGAACGAAGGCAACCGATGCATCAGAAAAGGATTACTTCAAGCTCATGAACAACAGCTGCTTTGGTAAAACAATGGAGAACCCACACAAAAGAAAAGATGTTAGATTAGTCACAAAAGAAAATGAAGCCATAAAGCTAACATCAAAGCCAAGCTATCAAGACTACAGGCAATTCCATGACAGTCTGTATGGCATCATGATGAAGAAGTTGCAGGTTAAACTAGACAAACCAGTATTCATTGGGTTTAGTGTGCTGGAGCTGTCAAAGCTGTTGATGCTGGAGTTCTTGTATGATTACTTCAAGCCTAAACATCCTGCTGTAAGGGTCTTGTACACAGACACAGACTCTTTCATCCTAGACATACCCACAGAAGATATATACAAAGACCTTGTAGAGGACGTAGCGCTGGGATCAGAGTCATGGTATGACACCAGTGATTATCCAAAAGACAGTCCCTTGCATTCATCAGTAAACAAAAAAGTTATTGGTAAGATGAAGGATGAGATGAACGGCACTATTATCAAAGAATATGTTGGGCTGAGGGCCAAGATGTATAGCGTTGCAAGCCAGACAGGTGTTATAAAAAAGGCAAAAGGTGTTGGCAAACAGGTGGTCAAAACAAGCATCAGTCATGATAACTACAAAGAGGCTCTCTTTGAAGGTAGAGTATTTCATCATGACAACCCAAGCTCTGCTCAACCCTGCACCAAATCAACACAACTGTGGTTAGAAAAAAGACATTGATTGCGCAGGATACAAAACGAGTATATTCTTCACCAGAGCACTCATACGCACTTGGACACTGGAGAACAAAGTAATTAATTAATTAATTTTTTTTTAACATTTATATACGAGTTAAAAATTTTGATTGAGACTCACAATGGATTGTTTACTCTTTATCAAATACTATGGTAGTGGTACAATGCCTCGTCTCTGCTTTTACAGTGCTGACATTCTAGACGACTTTGGTGAGCAAGTAGAAATAAAACTTGATCATGGTACAAAAAGAAGTGCTAAATAATATTTCTAGGAGTTTGTAGTATGATGAGAGAGTGTCCAACCCACTTCAGTATTATCAAAATGTTCCCATAAATTGTAGTAAACAAAAAACAGTTAGATGAGACCATACAGTCACTTACTTCTGATGAAATAGTAGCCTACCTTACTGAAGCGGGACAGTATTAGGTGGCACTAACTGCAGTTCCTCTCTAACAAAAGCCCGCTGTGGTGCAGGTAATGACAAATAATAAATAGAGGATCCATCTCCACAACTTTTTTATTTCATAAGTGTCTATGCTCCAGATGGATCTGTTGCTCGTTGTGACTGTCGCTGGCTTCAGCTTCTCCAGGAGCATACAGATATCCTCAGTTTCTTCCAAAGGTATTAGTTGTTGCTTAGATGGTGTTAGTTGGATGGTGTAGTATTGTTTTGCCTGATAGCGTCCACATGTTTTACCCTGTGCTTTAGTTATCTCACAGTTCTTGCTCTCAAAACTGCAGGCATCTTCTTACCCACTCTGTATTTCGTGTGCCTGGATCATTATTTCTTGGTGGTACTGATATGCAAACAGTCTTTCTGCTAACAGCTAGTTAAAACTTTCAACCATGCTTGAATCATGGTTGCCTGGTATACCATCTTTTTTATTGCTACTCCATGCTTAAGTAACACTGATTAAAGCTCTTTAAAAACTCTTTACCATCATCGCATAGCACTGAATAAGTCCTGGGATATTTAAGGGCCCCGACTATAGATTTCCCTGCAAATCAACTGCAGTTGGCTGTGGCAGCTCTTTTCAGTAAGGGGCTCTGCAATCTTTTATACCTATAAGGCTACTCCACTACATAACAGCTACTTATACCTCTCTCTCTGATTGTGCATGTGGGGTAAGTATAAAGGTCTATTTGGTGAGTATCAATTTGGCTATATGTTATGAAGGAGGGTCTGATTAATGCGCCTTGGTGCAGGTAAATAGATCTGCCCATATTGCTTGTTTAGACAGCCCACTTCTTTGCTACTTCGAACTTACTCCTGCTGCAATGCTCAGTTATTAATAGCCGCCTGTCCTTTCCATAACCCTTTTGTGTGTAGTAGGATCTTGAGAGAGTTTTGGCATCCAGTGTTTCTAATATAATAAATAAATAAATGCCTGTGGTTATCCAACCTTCTGTGCAAAGAGAGTGAATATACTATTGTCATGCCCACCACAATAAAAGCAATACTCGCTGTTCTTCCTGGTTTCGAGTGGGTTGATAATAATCACGAAGCTGTGCTTAGTAATAGGAGTATTTGTTCACCTGTCACAATGTAGTATCTTTTATTGCCGCGTCAACATCAGAAAAGTTTTTGCAGCATGTCCTGTTCCCAATTTTCATTAAATAAACGTCTACTGAGGCAATCTTTGTCTTTCGTATTCTGCCGGGTCTTTGTTCAGTTGTTCTATTGCTTTATATGCCTCTCGTATCTTCGTCTGTTATGAAGTTTAGAAACCAAGTAGTTGCTGCCTGTAAAAGCTAAGTGCGTGAACTACAGCACTACCAACCATCATCACTAAAGAAGCCATTTTTTATTATGGACTAAATTGTTCTGAATGATTCCCTGCTTAACCGAAGTCTTTTGTAGCAATGGATGCGTTACTACCGCAAAACTATGCTTACACTGTCCCGTCAAAGTCTAGTTTTTCCGAAAATCAGCAGGCTCATTTTTAGAAGGCTCTTTCCTAACCTAGTATAACCGACACTAAGACTGCCAATAACGCAGCGTGTAGCTCCAAATTGACTGCTATCCTTTTTCAGTACCATATTTCTACTATATTATAAATTAAATATTATAACGATTAATACATCTGAATGCATCGTTGTCAGGCTGTTGCTTTGCAATTGGTTTGTGGCTGTGTGTGGTTTGGCTTTTGTCAGTTTGTGGTTCTTGTCTGCGGGTTTGCTTGTTGCTCATACTCTATAGGCATTAAGAACCAATTCCCATACTGTTATACCATATATTAAGTAAGACTGAATGTTTGTTTTTTGTGTGCTGTGTCATTTTTCTGTGTTTCTTCTATAGGCATCTGTTTTTTTCTAATGTTTCTCCAGAAAGATCTTTTGCTTTGCTGGATTGCTAAGTTTTTTCTGTCGATTCCATTCTGCTAACCTCTTGCCAACTTCAACTCTCCCAGGTTTCTTGGTGACAGATGTCACTTGTGAAAGGGAGGGTTGCTCTTGGTTCTTGACATTCTCCTGTGCTTCCTGTTGGTTCGATACTGTGTTCTGTTCTTCCATCTTTCTCCCATATGGTTAAATTTTATATGTTTTAATGTTATCATACTAGCAGCTACTGTGCTAACAGAGAGCCAAAACGGTAATACATATCACAGCCAAGTGTCTCCAGCGTTTCTAGACAAAATAGGATCTTGTGAGAGGTCATATGCTAAGTCAGCTTCTGAGTCCACATTAAAGACCCTACTTGTTGCTTTAGGATTAGACCAATAACAGTATGCCCTAGGCTTTTCATATCTTTGCTCCAAGAAGGGATTCATACCTATTAAAATATTATAATGTCTGTGGTGATAACTGTGCACCTGTTCCAACTGTTATTGTGTTCCTAAGTAATGCTTTGTTTTACCACAAGCAGAAAGAGAGTACAACTTCTCCTTCTTTGTCCCAGAAAATTTTTCTTCTCCATTGTTATTTCTTCTTACTAGAACCAAAAGTAAAGTTTGTTTCATTTAAGCCCCGGGGGAAACTGCTTAACTAACTTAGATCCAAAGAGCGAAACCGATACTAGCCTTGTGGTAAAATATATATTCATTTTCTCAACTCTTGTTAAACTGTCATTGTTGTGCTTAACTTAGATCCAAAGAGCGAAACCGATACTACCTTGTGGCCCAATATATATTCATTTTCTAACTCACTCTATGTAAACTGTCATTATATGCTTAGGATATATTTATATTTTATATTCAGTATATTATCTAAATAAGTTTATTTTCCAATATTCTGAATGTTGTCTAAATATTCTTTTAATCTTTCAATAATAGGGCCCCAGTTATCTCCCTTAAATGTGAGCGTTGGTCAAATTAGCAAAGAAAATCAATAATAACTTTATTAAGTCATATTGTTTGCTATATTCATGGATATGATTGTTGAAAATATTGATCTTGACTCGATTTCAATGAGAGTTCTCTATTTTGTTGTAAAACAATATTTTTCGTCTATTTGGGATAGGTACTGTATGTATTTTAATATTAACTGCTTGAAAAGCTTTCTAATTTTTTTTTAAGGAATCTTTAATAATCATAAATTATTGTGCGATTTAAGAACAAGTATAATAAACTCTATTTAGATCAATAAAACAGCTCATATTAAGTATTAGTAATTGTAAGGCGTAAGTTGTACACAATGTGCCCTCCTAAATTTTTGCTAACCCCCATCCTTGTTGTAAACAATTTGAATTGTCGAACTAAATTCTAACAAAAGCAGACATAAAAATATAAATATATGGGATGTTTTGGTTTTGTTATGAATAAATATAAGATTGTAGATGTAGTATGGAAATTTGTAGTATTAGAGAAACGTTTTTATTTTAGATCTGACGAACACTTTTAAGAAGCTTGCTTAGGTGCAAGCAGACCAGAAATGGTTTTTACAGGACTGGTTAATTATGAATTATCTCCTTTATGGACATCTGTGGTTTATAATATGTATATGTATACAAACTGTGGTGCATATCCCTTTTTTTTATAGTCATAAAGTACTTAGTTTTGTTGAAGTTTTAATGTTTTATTTCCGAAAGTTATAGTGTGCAGCTGTTAAAAGTGTATCTAGTCGGAGGCTTTAATCCCTAATAGTTTGCAGCCAAAAAATTTTTTTGTGCAAAATGCAATAATGCATCTTAATGTTTATACTTTCTAGTTTATTTTGATATATATATGTCTAGTTTCGTTACGCGGACAGCAAGATAACCACCACTGAAGCTGCAGGAGAAAACACAAAATCTCCTTCACCTTGGGCCAAATCGGCCAAAACGACCCGCAGTGTGGTGGCGCTGTCTTGCAGTTCACGTGGCAGGGATATATAGAGGGGGGGTTCGGAGGCTAGGCAGGGAGGAAAAGAACGCCCACAGGCTAGGCTACAGGGCCAAGGAAGGCAGAGAGAGAGAGAGAGGGAGAGAGAGAGAGACCATTCACCCACACAGCAGTAGATGGCTGAATAAAGAGGTGATAACCAAAGCTGCTGTCTTCCACTGAGTCTTCTGTTGCCTGGTTGCTGTGTTCCACTCTTTCCCTACCCTGCTTCTATCCTTGCCCCTCGGCATGGTCACATCATCAACAAAAGTTCGTCGCAATTCATGTTGTCTATCTTTATCAATATATTTTGTGTAAAATAATTATTGTTGTTCTTGACAAGTTGTTAAGTTGTTAACAATGTTGTTGATGGGGACTTGTTTATTTCTTGACAAGTTCTTAATATAGTTCTTGTTTTAAAGTTCTTGTACTAGTTCTTGGCAGGTTCTTGGTAAGATCTTGTATTAGTTGTTAATAAGTTCTTGGCAAGTTGATAAGTTGTTAATAAGTTCTTGACAAGTTCTTGATAAGTTATTGATAAGTTGTTAATAAGTTCTTGGCAAGTTCTTGATAAGATATTGTTTTAGCATAAATTCCCATAATTTTATAGTTTTACCCATCGATAGACAGATAGATGAATATATCGATAGACAAATAGATAGATAAGTAGATGGATAGATAGATCGATAGACAGACAGATAGATGGATATATTGATAGACAGATAGACAAATAGATAGATATGTAGATGGATAGATAGATAGATAGATAATCGATAGATAGATTGATAGATCGATTGATGGATAGACAGATAGATAGATGGATGGATGAATAGACAGATACATAAGTAGATGGATAGATTGATATATAGATGGATAGATAGATAGATAGATAGATAGATAGATAGATAGATAGATAGATAGATAGATAGATAGATCAACATCGAGGAGTAGGCCGTTTGTTCCGGTAAGAACGAATGTCAATTTTTTATATATTATTTCAATTTTAGCATAGACACTGGTGTTGTGCTTAGACATCACCGCCCGAAGTCATAATGCCGCTACCTAAATGGTGGGCAAGAATGGTGCATACACACACACACTTTACACACACATACACACACATACACACACATACACACAACACACACCACATATACACACACATACACACACACAATAACACACAAAACATACACACACATACACACACACAAATATACACACACAAGCAAACACACACAATACATACACACACACACTTTACACACACATAACACACACATACACACACCACCAAAATACACACACATACACACACATACACACATAAAAACAACATAACACACAAAATACACACATACACACACATACACACAAAACACACACATACACACACTTTCACACACAATCAATACAACACACATACAAAACACATACACACACACACATCACACACAACACAACATACACACACACTACTTTATTTTTGTCCGTCGTGTCCGACGATGCCCTCCAAAGCAGCAGAGGAGGCAGCTGCTGTTTTGGAAACGGGGCAAAATTTGATTATTTGGAGTTTCCCTTGCCACACCCACATCCCACTCTCTCGGCCAAGTGGGCAAAAGGACAGTCAGGTTGGAGATCCCTCCAAAGGCCAACCAGCCACCAGGGCTGCAGCACATAAGGACTGTGCGGTCAAGCCTCCTAGTCAGAGAGTCATAGTCGATCACTAAAGACTAAGCTGTAAAGTGGAATTTCCCATAGTGGGAAAGCCACTGGTCTTTACAGCCCTCACCTTGCTGTTGCCCCCAGCGCCATGGTTAATCAAGAACTTGATAAAGCCCAGGCACACATACCCACACACACACCCCCACACACACACACACACAAAACACACACCCCACACAACACACACCACACACATCTCACCATTAGTGAACCTCAGAGCTCGATCCGAAGAAGGAAAACAAAATGAAAGTCAAATTTATCCCTGAAGTCGGAATGCAGCTGCCTTAATGAAGTGTAAAAACGGTCGCATAAAACAAATTCTCACCATTGGTGAACCTGGCAGCTCTAGCTGAGAAACACCAGAAGGAAAACCAACTCAACATCATAATTGGTAAAAGGTAAAGGAGTCCCATAACCTATAAGGTCGTAGGGGAGCGAGGCGTCAGAGACCTCACTTCTCTAGGGCCAGCATATTGAGGGCGGCGCCCATCTCCTCTCCCTCGCTGCTTTACCTTCCCTGACCCTAAAGAGGGCAGGTACCCATTTACAGCGGGGAACGGGGGGAAACTGTACTGAAGCCAAGGCGCGCAAACGGTCACCCATCCAACTGGTAACCACGCTCGACGCTGCTTAACTTGGCTGGGGGAAATCGAGTGCTCCGACCATTGAGCTATCCCGTCCCCCTATCATAATTGGACGAGATCAAAATCAAAATGGAAATGACTGGGGGGAAAAACGAAGAAAGAATAGTCTATTTCATGTAAGGATGAAGATTTTAGGCCAAGTCTAGCCCTTGTCCTTTTACACATACTAGTACAGAAAACAAAACTATCAATGATTAAAAGAAAAGAAAACATCCCCCCCCCCCCACACCCCATCCCACCACCCTCACTACACTACTCCCCTCCATTGGGTTTAATGCATTGGGCCCTTAAAATAATCAGGAAAATAGCATTTTCATATATCAGTGTTGATGATTGCTTCACTTGAAACTTTATGGGAAAAAAAATGGGGTGTGTGTTTTTGTTGGGGGGAGGGAGGGGGGGGGGGGTGGTGGGTGTGCAAATTTTAGGTTAGGCATCCATTTCAAATTCATCATGTATGATATTATCTCAAGCAGTAGTATCTGTTCCATCAAATTGCTGTCTTACTTAACGAGGAGATAACCGAATAAGAGGGAGCTGATGTTTTTGGCAAGTTGCTATTAATTTATTTTCATTTCATTTCATATTTCATTTCATGTCCCTTCAAGTCACGGTAGATTTCTCCGCGTGAAATTCGGGCTGCTCTCCCCCGGGGGGAGCGCGTTGCCGTAATTGTTGCCAGGTAATTATATCAAAAAAAAGAAAATAAAAAATAAAAATTTTTTTTAGTTAAAATTATTTTTCATGGTTTTATATTAGGTTTAAATTTTTAAAAGGAAGTTAAGAACAACAATTCGATTTTTTTTTTGTGGCAATATTTTTGCACTGTTCCAAATATCCAGGGATTTTTAAGGGTGTAAGGAGGCTGTAAATTTTTTTAAAATTTTTTAATTCCATTTTGTTTTCAAATAAAATTAGGCTGAATATTTTTTAATTATTTTTTAAACCGTTTTAAATACATATTTCATGAAAAACATTTCAATATAATAAAAATAGCTTATCAGCATTCCTTGATTACATAAAATACTAATACCAGCATTCTGCATACATACAACTACATACCCTAAAATACAACATACAACATACATACATACATACCCTACATACATACATACATACAACAAAAGGCTTTTTATACAGTCCATTTCGCAAAGCCATCTGAAGAATATTACAGAGTTTATTAGTTGCCATTCCTCCCTCCCCCATTACAGGAGGGCTTGATGGGATGTGTTTTTTTGTCCGAAGCTGTGTGTCTTCTGATGTTTTATTCATCCTTTATGTGACAAAAAATAATGATTTGTATTGATTCCAAGGTCTGTAATATTGATACAAAAAGAGGAGTGGGTGGGCCTAAGGCAGTTTTCTGAGAATGTCCACTAGTTGAATTACATCTTTAGTAGAATTTTTTGTTTATCTTAAAGCACATACTGTTCCTTCAAAAAAAATCCAGTATGAAGTAGGATTAAGAGCTTAGGGGAGGATGGATGGAGAGCAGAGAGAGGAGGGGGAGAGAAGAGAGAGGATGGAGGGAGATAGGAGAGAGAGAGGGGAGAGAGAGGGAAGGGAGGAGAGAGAGAGAGAGGGAGGGAGAGAGAGGAAGGAAGGGAAGAGAAAAGAGAGGGAGAAGAGGAGGGAGGGATCGATCTCGAACTCGAACTCAAAAGATTTATGAACAAAAAGGCCATTGGCCCATACATGAAGGGGGTTGCCAAAATGCTTAGTATTTTAGTGAGAAAAATAAGTAACACAAAAAACCAAAATGTTAATGTATACCCACAACTACCACAATAAAAATCAGTTCCATAAAATATAACTTAAGAAACCAAGATATCTTTTATTCTAAAGGCTTTACACAAATATAAAGCAAGTCTGCACACAATCTCAGGGTGACTAGATGCCATGAGTAGACAGAATCTAAATAAATTAGGCTGTCTACTATACTTTACTGGAATGTAATTCTGTCTTACATCTTCTAATACTGGACAGCACAGTACAAAATGCACTTCATCTTCCACTGTTTGCTTACATAATGGGCATAGCAACCTGAGGCATCATCATCTGTTCTATAATCTAAATTTATGAACATTTATGTCTGATACACCCAAATCTAAATTAACATCATTTTTTTCAAATGTATATCCATGTCAAGCTTTAGATAAGGTTCGACATCGTGTGAACCTATAAATTGTCTGTACATTAGAAATCTTTCACTGTTTTGTATATGACCACTCCACTGCTGCCAACGGCAATCAATCAGTCTTTGCCTGAAAACCTTGATAAACTTCTACAATTTCCGACACCTTGATTGAACCAAACAAACCCAAAGCCAAGTTAAACATAAAACAGGTACGTATTTGTGAAGGCCCAGGTGCTTTTCCCTTTGACATCTAGATCATAAAGCATCTTGTAAGACTTAAAAGGTAACCTGCACTCATCCATATGCAGAATCTTAATCCAATATCTAATGCATCTTACAACAGCATTAATAGAGAGAAGATATCTATTGGTTTCACTATAAACAAGATCATTAGGTGTACGTCTATCTAGGCCTAAAAACTGCTTTAAAGCAAAGATGTGTACTGATTCACAATGTGTTACAGCTGCATCCAGTCCCCAAATTTCCGCGCCATATAACACAGTGGGTTGTATTTGTGCATTAAATATCTTAATCAACACATCAAAAGCATTATTATTCAGTAATCGTAATTTTTTTTAAACAATTAACAAGCTTCTTTTACCTCGACTTGCCAGATCTTTACATGCAGTTGTAAAACTAAGCTTTGTAGAAAAACAGATTCTTAGATATTTATATACATTAATCACAGGAATGACTTTTCCATTGTACAGCCATTTTTCGTGAGCAGCTAAATAACCACCTTTTCTGAATACAACTATATTACTCTTATTCAGATTAACCTTAAGATCAAGTGCTGTTGCAGCACTGCTTAAGCTATTCAGCTGCTCTTGTAAGCCTAAAACAGTTTCAGACAGCAGGATGACATCATCAGCAAGCAGAAGAATAAACAATTCTGTGAAATCTTGGGGAAAGTAGAACCATGTTTACCCTTATTAATGACTTCTATGGCTAACTCATTAATGAAAACAGAAAAAAAAGAGGCTACATACATCACCCTGTTTTACTCCAGTGTGCAGTATAATTAAAGTCCCTCAGCTTAGATCCACATCTTATTCTGCTTTTTACATTCTGATACATAGTCTCAAAAAACGTAATAATTTACCCTTCACAACCATTTTCAGGAAAAGGGCCCTAACAAGTTTCTATTAACAGAATCAATGCCTTTCAAAGTCAAGAAATGCTACATAAGAGCTTACGTTAGACAAACTGTTTCTGGATAAATGCAAGAGAGTAAACATAAAGATCTATAGTGAATACCCCTCTTAAAACCAGCTTGGTGTTCACCTATAATGTTGTTTTTTCTTAAGCAAATTTCCCGTAACCTATATTAATGATTTACTGGTCACTTTAA
>CM054149.1:55512840-55657240 GCA_028751875.1 Rapana venosa | reverse complement strand
GGATTTTCCATCTGTGAAAGTGTTTTCTGCACTCAAGCATTCATGGCATACGGTTTCCCCAGCCTGTTTTCTTGAACCTGATTCCGAACTGAGGATGCCGAGGGGGTGGGGTGAGGTGGGGAGATCTTACCAATCAGCTAGCTGGGGATGGGGGGTGGGAGTGAGTGGGGAAGCTGTTAGTGTTAATAGCATTTCCACTTTCTGGAAATTCTGCGCTAGGATTTCCCTCTTTTCTATCCCCCTCTTTGTTTCTGCCTTGTTTCTTTTTCTTCCTGTCACCTCCTTCTGGTCTATTTTTGCCTTTTTGGTCTATTCTCCTGCCTCCACCCCCCCCCCCCCCCCCGCCCCAAGACTTAAAGATAACATTTTTGTCCCACGCCGAAGTTGGATGCGCTGATCCTGCCTTGTCAGACGCTTAACGGCAGCGCAATGCATTTTCCCTCATGTGACACACAGCCTTAGATATAGTTGCCGTTGAACGTTCGACGAAGAACAGGACTGGGCCATGAAAGGTATGTCATTTCATTCCATAAAGCACACAGATCTATATACTTGTGTTCGTTTTTCCAAAGGGGTCAGCCCACTGACAGACTGGTGGGAGATCTAGTAATAAACTGCAGCACTTTGCTCCCCCACCCCCAAGCAGCTTCCTGGAGAAATGAAATTCAAACTTTTGCTGTGGTCTTTCGATTTTCGATCATTATTTACACTCGCTTTTCCCCTAGCTAAGGTTAAACAGCGTCGAGCGTGGTTACCACTTGTATGGGTGACCGTTTGCGCGCCTTGGCTTCAGTACAGTCCCCTAGTTCACCCAGCTGTAAATGGGTACCTGCCTCTTTAGGGTCAGGGAAGGTAAAGCAGCGAGGGAGAGGAGGTGGGTACCGGCCTCAATATGCTGGCCCCTAGAGAAGTTGAGGTCTCTGATGCCTCACTCCCCTACGACCACATAGGTTATGGGACACCTTTACCTTTACAATAACGGACACTGTCTTCTTGGCCTGTAACTATGTGTTCTGCATGCAAGCGTCCTTGCTATACGTTTTTCCCCCCCAGCCTGGTTTCTTGAAGAACCCCATTGGGAACTGAGTAACCTAATGCAGAACTACAATTTGAAGAGCTTTATCTCTGCTCTGCTGGAACACGAGCTTTTATCTTTGACGTCATCATAGGCGATGTCGTCATAGTAGGGGGAGAAAAAACCCCATCCTCACACAAGGAATGAGCTTCTCTGGGGCGCTTTGTCGACGGGGTTGGCTCTTTGCGTTAGAAGCTGCCGTGTGGAGGAGAGCCTGCAACCTCAGTGTAAGTTGGGAGATGGACTGTGGGTGTCTGCCTGCCTGCCTGCCTTGCTCTGGTAACCATGGTTACACGTTCCACTTTGCGGATCCTTCTGTCTGCTTGCCATTTTTCTTTCCTTTGAGGAAATGCGGGCACACACATAGATAGTCTTCTTCTTCGTCGTCGAATGCTCAGACAGTAACTATTTTTGTCTGTCATACGAGCGAAAATGCATTGCTTTGCTTCTAAACGCCTGACAAGTCAGGCCCAGCGCATCCGACTTCGGCGTGGGAGAGAACTGCTATCGTATCTGGAAGAAAAGGGCGAGAGAATAGATCATCATCATCATCATCCCTTGGTCGGGACGACCGTTGGGGTACCGGCACGGACGCTGCAAGTGGACCGCCAAATGGTTCTGTCCTGGGCTGCTTTCAGGAAGTTTGGTACAGTGAGGCCGGTCCACTCCTTGAAGTTGGATATTCAGCTTTTGCGTGGTCGTCCCTGCCTCCTTGCTCCTTCCACCATTCCCTGCAGGACTGTCTTTGACAGGCTGTTATGCCTTGTTGTGTGGCCAAACCTTTCAATTTCCTCCGTTTGACTTTTATCTAGCAATGGTTTCTTGTTTGCCAGCCAGTGCCTCGATCTGCTGCCAGACTTTAGTCGTTGGTTTTACGGTCTCTATAGGTGATGTTCAGGATCCGCTGAGGCACTTCATCTCAAAGGCTTGAATGCGACGTTCTAAATCGGCAGTGAGTGTCCATGCTTCACAGCTGTACAAGGCAATGGATGTGACGAGTGCCTTGTAGAGTCTGACCTTAGTGTGGGTTTGATGTTATGGTTTCTCCACACTTTCGCCAGCTTAGTCATGGAGGAGAGTGCCACAGCAAGTCTGATCTTCACCTCTTGTGTGCTTGTACCTTCTTTGGTGATGACTGCTCCAAGGTACTTAAAAGTTTCACCTCCTCTAGTGTTCGCCACTCTCTTAAATGCTGGTGGGAGTGGTCGGTGTGGACTGTTCACTAGGATCTTGCTCTTTTCCGTGCTGATCTCCATCCCGTGGGCGTTGGCTGATGTTTCCAGTCTGGTGGTGAGATCCTGGAGTTCTTCTTCACTGCGGCCCATGAGATCAATATCGTCTGCGAATCGAGATTGCAGACTGGCCTTCCTCCTATTGTGATTTGGTCTTGAAGTCAAGGAGGGCCTCCTGCATGATGTTCTCCAGGAACACTTTAAAAGAACGGGGGATAGCGGGCAGCCTTGTCAACTCCAACTGAAGTCTGGAAAACTCCGATTTCTCCACCCATGAGGACTGCGCTGTGGAACTGTCATCAGCGCCTGGATGACTTGGGAATCAGGTCCTCGTCGAAGTTATAGTCTCTCATGACTTGCCACAGAGCTTCTTGCCACACTGGTCGAAGGCCTTCTTGAAGTCAATGAAGTTGTTGTAGGCTGTAGTTGATGTTGGAGGTGCTTCTCTATGAGCATTCTGATGTTGAAGATCTGCTCGACAGTGCTTCGCCCTGGTCTGAATCCTGCCTGTTCTTCTGATAGGATTTCTTTTTGCTTGGGGTTTCAGTCTGTTCAAGGCAATGCGTAGCAAAAACTTTGCTAGGATGGTTATCAGACTGATTGTTCTGTAATTTTGGCACTTCTTCAGGTCTCCCTTCTTTGGAAGTGGAACTATGAGGGATTGGGCTCACTGTTCAGGACACTCTTTGCTGGTCCAGAGGGCGTTGGGGCAGATGATTTTTGTGCCTTGATCAATCCTGGGCCTCCCGTACTTGATGAAGCTCAGCCGGGATGTTGTCAATCCCTGGTGACTTGCCTCCTTTCAAGGATTTACTGCTTCTTCTATCTTTTCTCCAGCACCTGTGTGCTTTCAGGATCTGATGGTTGGGATCTTGCTCTGAATTTTTCGGATCACCTTCAGCTTGTAGTTGTACAGGTCTCTGCAATATTTCATTCATCTTTCATGATAGTGGGCTCTCTGAAAGGGAAACTGACCCCTCTTTGTCTTCAATAACGATGTCTTGGCTGCTGGGACTTGGTTAGTACCTTGATGGTCTGGTAGGCCTCCTTGCTGTCTCCTTTCGCCGTTGCCTTCTCAACTTTGGAGCATTGTTCTGACATCCATTTCCCCCATTGCCTCAGTCATCTTCTTCTTGATTGACCTGTTGAATGTTTTTATACTCTTCGGCCGTTTCTGGGTTTTTGTTCTTCTCTGGCTTTAGCTCCCCACGTTTATCGCCAAGGGCCGGATATCGTTGGTAACCCACGGTTGGTTCTTTTTTCCTTTCTTTCCCAAGGATCCCCCAGCGCTGTCTCCCGAAATGGTCTTGCTGAAGTCTCAGTGAGGTTGTTGATGTCATCTTGGAGAAATTCAATGCTGCAAATCTGCCCCCCATCTCAGCTTTAAAGATTTCAGCGACTTCGGGGTCCTTCCGCTTTTCCATGTTGAACCGCAAACGGGGGTTTCTCTTCTGGTTTTTGGTCTTCAGTTGATCTGTAGGGTCATGAGTACCATGTCGTGGCACTGCCGATATCAGCGCCAGGGAAGTTCTTGTCTGGGCTTTGTTGAAAGCTTGACTTAAATCGTTTGGGGGCCAAGATGT
Organism: Rapana venosa; assembly: GCA_028751875.1. Classification (NCBI taxonomy): domain Eukaryota; kingdom Metazoa; phylum Mollusca; class Gastropoda; order Neogastropoda; family Muricidae; genus Rapana; species Rapana venosa. The sequence goes on along the minus strand of CM054149.1, from coordinate 55,653,350 downwards.
AATCAATCTGGTTGTGTATCTTTCCATTTGGTGAGTGCCACGTCGTTCTTCTTGATGTTTTGTGGGGGTATAGGGTGTTGGCAACAGTAAGATTGTGGGCTCTTGCGATTCCAAAAGTCTGAGACCTCAAACGTTGGTTTCGTCCACCCAAAACGGCCTATTTCCTGGCCATTGTCATAGATCAGGTCCCGATCTTGCATTCCCGCCCCTGAATCACGAGAAGTCTCTTGGAGTTTATTTGATGACGCTCCCCAAATCCCCGTAGAAACCCTTGCTTATCATCATATCTGTGTTGGTGCATAGACTTGTATGAAAGGTCATGTGGTGTTTTGGCGATAAGCATGGAGATCAGTCTTTCTTGAGATTGGGTACAGCTGATGACACTGTTTGTCCTCTTCTTGTTGACAAGAAATCCCACTCCATGTTGGTTTTGGAGTCCCTCGCCACTATACCATAGTTTTGATCTTCTTCTGGTTTTTCGCCAATCCCCACCCCAAAGACTTCGGCCAGCCAGTAGTCCCTTCGACTTCGTAATTCAGGTTATTTTTGGAGTTTCCCCCATGCGTGCAAGGTACGGATGTTCCGACCATGTGGTCCTCTCAGCCTGGTTTGTCGCTGTGTTTGCGCCCAGTTGCATTTTCCACCTCCTCCTGGACCCTTCCATGGAGCCGGTTGTTTGGGATCCGGGCCTCAACCGACCGGCATGTCTTTCTGCAGTACTGTCCATGTGGCTTTCTTGGGCCCCCCCCCCTGGATTGCTTGGCGGCGCCCATCTCCTCTCCAAGCTGCTATTGCTATTTGCCCATAGCTGGGGATTTTTGGGTCGGGTTATCTCCCCACTGAGACAGGTAGTACTGGGCTACAGGTTACCAGTAGCAGAGGAACACCTCTGACTCTGACTCACAAGAAAGAGAATAGATCAAGAAGTCCGAAAATAGACATGGAGGTGACAGGAAGAAAAAGGAAAAAAGAGGGATAGAAAAGAGGGAATTCCTAGCAGAGAATTTTCAGTTGGGGATGCTACTAATACAGGCAGACCCCTTGACATCCCAACGGGGTAAATTTACATAGATATTGAGGAGAAAGGCCGCATAGTGCCAAAACCATCATCTTGAGGCCAGCACTATTGTGCATGGTTGCTCTTGGCTGGAACTGCAGCAGAGCATGCTGCCTTGCTTGTCTGACTTACAGGAATGCACCAGCTTGTATTTTTAGCGTAGAGAGTGGGCGGGGTGTCTGCCGCGCGCGCGCGCGCGGTGTTGTGTGTGTGGGGGGGGAGAGGAGAAAAGAGAGAGAAAAAAAGGGAAAAAGAGAGAAAAGAGAGGTCTTCAGTTGATGTCTGTTCACTCTTTAAGTGATATGAAAGAGAATGTGGGTGGATGACAGAGACAGAGAGAGTCTTCAGTTTAACGTCTGTTCACTCTTAAGTGATTTGAAAGAGAATGTGTGTGTGTGTGTTGTTGTTGTTGTTGTTGTCTTCGATTTTACGTCTGTTCACTCTCAGTGATATTAGACGAGAAAGAAAAAAATATATATATATACAAAGGGTGTATGATAATTGAGGTGGTTGTAGAGGCCCTACTGAAAAATGCGAGGGGGAAAAGTAGTCTAATCATGAAAAGAAACCGTGCAAAGCAAAAAATACAATACAAAATATTATATAAAAAAACACCACAGAAACAAAAACATAAAAAGTGATTAACGTTAATGAAACTATAACAAATGTCCTATAGGACTATGCCAGAGACCTTTTGCAATATCAAATGCCAAATTCAAATTATTGAATATGCTTCTAAGGAGTTTTCAGAAAATTGAGGTAAAAAAACTTTCGTATTCTTACATTCAAATATTATATGAGTATTAGAAATATTCTCACCACATAGACATTTACTGTTTCTACTGAATTTGGTTACGAATGCATTAAGTTTTATTCTATAAAACAAACTATTCACTCTTCTTGCTGTGGAGATATTTGAACAAGCCTTAGAATGGCTCACAATTCTTGCTTTATCAGTTTTGATGACAGATCTGTTTAGAAATCTCTTTTTTAGGTGATACGTTTCTGTGACCTTTTTCCATGATGTTTGTTCTAGTAAGTGGTAGCCCTCTTGTAATGATAAAGGCACGTGCAATGTTGCTGATTTCCGTTCATGCTTTGCTCCTCTTTTAGCAGCTCTATCAGCCCACTCATTTGGAAAGAATCCACTGTGTGAAGGCACCCAACAGAAAGTGACACTTGTGCCCTTTAAGGTTAAAAGGTGTATGACATGATTAATCTCTAATGCAATGTTTGAAGTTTTCTTGTACCACAAGGATTTTAAAGCATACAATACCGACTTAGAATCAACACAAATACATTTGCAGATTTGAAATATACACAATGGCACAATCAAGAACATAATTTAGAGCCATTAAGACTGCTACTAATTCCGCCGTAAAAATCGAATGATGTTTACCAACATAGAATGATTTTTCAATTTTTAAAGATGGTATAACAAAAGCTGAACCTGTTTCTTGATTATCCAAATGTGATCCATCTGTATAAATTTGTAAATGATGAAAATACTTATGATGGATGTGGGATCGAACATCAGAAACCATAATGTTCAGATTCTCATTCTTTTTTGCATTAGTTACCTCTATGTCGAAGTATGCTCTATTCATCTCCCACGATGGGCAAGAGTAATATTGCCTCTCGTTTGTCCATTCTGTGTTGTTGACATTAGAATTTTCCACTAGATCAGACACATATGTGTTAATGGGCATTAAGGAAGATATATTTTTTGCTCTTTTAGGAAACTGTAGTTCAGATTTTACTTCTACTTCTCAGAAATGAAATTATCAGTTTTTGTTTCTAAGAACATATTTGCACATGCCAGTTGACGGTAATCATCCAAAGGCAATGTACCAACTTCATTGTACGTTCCCAGAGCTGATGCATGATACGGAACTCCAAGTGCAAGCCTGTAAGCTTTGCAGTCTACACTTTGTAGCTTTTTAAGTAAAGATTTTGGAGCGCTGAAAAAGATTTCTTTTCCGTATGATAATTTCGAACGAACAAGAGATGTAGATAAACATTTTAGATTGAATATGTCTTGTCCCCAGAACTGTTTACTAATTATCTTCAGTAAGTTTATGCACTTTCTTGCCTTTGTTAATAATTGCTCAATATGTGTATTCCAAGTTAGCTTTGAAGTTAGAATAACACCTAAGAACTTTATTGTATTTTTGTATTCAATTATTTCAGTCCCAATCTTAAATCTTGGTAGTTCCTCCGGATTACTGCCATTATTAAAAAGCACAACATGAGTTTTTTCTGTGGACAAGTAAATCCATTTTCAAGCAATATATTTGTCGATGTTATCAAGCTGGCTTTGATATACCCTTTTTATGTAATTTAACGCTCTTTTTGGTGTATTACGTTTCATAGTAACATTCATCCACATGCATTTATCATCCGCATATTGTACTAGATGATATCCTTTGATAAATTCATTGGGAGATCATGCAGCAAGATATTAAATAGGATAGGAGCTATCACAAAAACCTTGGGGTAGTCCCATATGAAGCGATCTAACGTTTTGAATATATGATTTAGCCACTCTTATTTGATTTTTTCTGTTGCTAAAAACTTTTGATATAAAAATACAAGTGCCCAAAAACACCCATATTCTTTAGTTTACTAATAATTTAGCATGCCAAACTTGGTCATATGCCTTTCTAATATCAAAAAATGTTGCAAAAAACATTCTTTCTTCTTGCAAACTGCATTTTTATTTGTGTTGATAGTTTAACCAAATTATCATGGTTTAACCAAATTATCTATTATGTGTGTGTGTGTGTGTGTGTGGGGTGTGTGTGTGGTGTGTGTGTGTGTGTGTGTGTGTGTGTGTGTGAGGGAGAGACGACAGACAAAAGGGGAGAATTTAGTAAAATCGGCACTCTGAATGACGTCAGAGAGGATGTCATGTGCATTTGCATGGTGTCATATTTCACTACTTGTCTGGAATCTAAATCACTGCACGATTTGTCTTGAGACCGATGTATGACCTCGGTTACAGTTGACTTTGTTTGGTATCCTGTCTAATCAACTTAGTTTTCGTGTTGCCGTCCGCTTGTTTAGTTGTCAGACTGACTATAGCCGAGTGGTTAAGACCGTTCGTCTTCATTCCCATGTATCCATGAAGCGTGGGTTCGAATCTCGGCGACGTCTGATGAATTACGGGTGGGGATTTTGTTTAATCTCCCAGGTCAACTTTAAATGCAGACCTGCAAGTGCCTTACTTCCCTTCGTGTACATACACATGCAGAAGATCAACCGTGCACGTTAAAGATGCCGCCATTCATGTCAGCGTTCGGTGGGTTAGGGAAACACCAACATACCCAGCATCCATCACCGAAGTGCAGCTGCCTTCAGGGTGGGCAAAAGCGGTCGCATTGAACGCAAAATCTCACCGCTGGTGAACCTCGGAGCTGTCGCTGAGGAAGGAAGGGGATAGGGAAAAAACCCGAGTCAAGCTCAACCATTTTACTGTTTTTTCCAAAACCAGGCAACTTTTGGCCCAAATTCGGCTTCGCCTATCGAACCAAAAACTTGCATAGTTTTATATAAAAACTAAGCAGTTTTCCCCTTGACTCGGCTTTTACCCTATCTCTCTACTAAAACTGAAAGTAATACTAAATTTATTTTTGATGGGTAAAACTATAAATTATGGGAATTTTTATGCGAAAAAAAATATTTATTAACAACTTATCAAGAACTTATTAACAACTTATCAACAATTTATTAAAAAACTAAAAATTACAAGAACTTATAAAGAACTTATCAATAACTAAAACAAGAACTATATTAAGAACTTGACAAGAAATAAACAAGTCCCATCAACAACTTATCAAAAAACTTAAATCAACAACTTGTCAAGAACAACAACAATTATTTTACACAAAATATATTGATAAAGATAGACAACATGAATTGCGACGAACTTTGTTGATGACATCTATTTTTCTATAAGAAGAAATAACAGATGAGAAGAGTCTACTGGATAAGAAGGAGAAGTTGTACTCTCTTGCTGCTTGTAATAAAACAAAGCAATACTTAGGAACACAACTAACGTAGACAGGTGCAGCAGTTATCACACAAGACTTATTAAGTATTTTAATAGGTATGAATCTCTTCTTGGAGCAAAAATGGTGAAAAGCCTAGGGCATACTGTTATTGGTCTATATGCTAAAGCAACAAGTAGGGTCTTTAATGTGGACTCAGAAGCTGACTTAGCATATGCCCCTCACACAAGATCCTATTTTGTCCTAGAACACTGGAGACAATTGCCTGTGATATGTATTCCCGTTTGGCTCTCTGTAGCACCGTAGCTGCTAGTATGATAATAAAAATATAAAATTTAACCAACATAGAGAAGTGGAGGAAAGAAACACATCCCAAACCAACAGAAGCACAGGAGAATCCCCCAAGAACAAGGCAACCCCCCCTTTACACAAGTGACATTGTAACAAGAAACCGGGAGAGTTGAGCTGGCAAGAGGTTAGCAGAATGGAATCGACAGAAAAAACTTAGAAACCAAGCAAAGCAAAGAGATCCTTATCTGGAGAAACATTAGAAAACAGATGCCTATAGAAAAAACAGAAAAAGACACAGCACCACCAAAAACAAACATTCAGTCTTACTTAATATATGGTATAACAGCTATGGGAATTGGTTATACAGCTTATTAGAGTTTGGGCAGCAAGGGCAACAGCAAGACAAAAACCGCAGCAAGAAAAAAAGCCAAAACCACAATCACAGCCAAACCATTGCAAAGCAAACAGCCTGCAACGATCCATTCAATATGTATTAATAGATATAAATTAAATAATTTATACTTTATAGAAATATGAGGTACAGAAAACGACTGCAGTCAATCTGGTCTCCCACGCTGCCGTTTTGGCAGTCTTAGTGTCGGCTATATTGTTAGGAAAGAGTCTTCTAAAAATTGAGGCCTGCTGATTTAGGAAAACTAAAACTTTGAAGACAGCGCCAAGCTAGTTGTGGTTGTAACAGCATCCATTGCTAAAAAAGACTTCTTGGTAAAGCAGGGAATCATTCCAGGAAAATATTAGTCCATAAATAGAAAAATGGCTTCTTTAGTGATGATGGTTGGTGGTGCTGTAGTTAACGCACTTGCTTTTACGGGCAGCAACTACTTGTTTTCTAAACTTCATACAGACGAAAAAAGGGAAGAGCCCATGATAAAGCAATAGAACAACTAAAACAAGCACAGGCAGAATACGAAAGACAAAGAATTGCTCAGTTTGATTTATTAATGAAAAACTTCGTGAACAAGGACATGCTGCAAAAACATTTTCTGATGTTGACAGGGCAATAAAAGAGTACTACATTGTGACAGGCAAACAAATATCTCCTATTACTAAGCCACAGCTTCGTGATTATTATCAACCCACTGAAACCCAGAAGACAGGCGAGATTGCTTTTATTGTGGTGGGCATGACAATAGTATACTTCTTAGCACAGAAGGTTGGTTAACCAACAGGCAATTTTTTTACTTATTATATTAGAACAATGGATGCTAAACTCTCTAAGATCTACTACACACCAAAAGGGTACTGGAAAGGACAGGCGGCTATTAATAAACTGGCATTGCGCAGGAGTAAGTTCTGAAGTAGCAAAGAAGTGGCTGTCTAAACAAGCAATATGGCAGATCTATTTACCTTCACCAAGGCGCATTAATAGACCCTCCTTCATCAACATGAAGCCAAATGATACTCACCAAATAGACCTTTTATACTTACCACATGACACAATCAGAAGAAAGAGGTATAAGTATGCTCTTACTGTAGTGGACATAGCTTCTAGGTATAAAGATGCAGAGCCCCTTACTGAAAAGAGTGCCACCGCAACTGCAGTTGCTTTGCAAGAAATCTATAGTCGGGGCCCACTAAAATATCCCAGACTTATTCAGTGCGATGATGGTAAAGAGTTTAAAGGAGCATTTAATCAGTTGTTACTAAAGCATGGAGAAGCAATAAAAAGAGGTATACCAGGCAACCACAGATCTCAAGCACTGGTTGAAGTTTTAACAAGCTGTTAGCAGAAAGACTCTTTGCATTCAGTACCACCCAAAAAATCATGTCCCCGGCACACGAAATACAGAGTGGGGAAGAAGACTGCCTGCAGTTTTGAGAGCAATGAAAATCTGAGATAACTAAAGCCACAGGATTAAAACCTGTGGACGTTATCAAACATAAAACAATACAGCAGCACATCCAAACAAAACTTCTAAGCAACCACTAATACCCTTTGGGAAGAAACTGAATATCTGTATGCTCCTGGGGGAAGCTGAAGCCAGCGACAGTCATTAAAAGAGCAACAGATCCCATCTTTGGGGCATAGACACTTATGAAATAAAAAAGTTGTGGAGAGGATCCTCCTATTTATTATTTGTCATTACCTGCACCACAACGGGCTTTTGTTAGAGAGGAACTGCAGCTAGTGCCACCTAATACTGTCCCGCTTCAGTAAGGTGGCTCACTATTTCATCAGAAGTAAGTGACTGTATGGTCTCATCTAACTGTTTTTTGTTACTACAATTTATGGGAACATTTTTGATAATACTGAAGTGGGTTGGACACTCTCTCATCATACTAACAACTCCTAGAATATTATTTAGCACCTCTTCTTTTGTACCATGATCAAGTTTTATTTCTACTTGCTCACCAAAGTCTTCTAGAATGTCAGCACTGTAAAAGCAGAGACGAGGCATTGTACCACTACCATAGTATTTGATAAAGAGTAAACAATCCATTGTGAGTCTCAATCAAGATTTTTAACACGTATATAAATGTTAAAAAATTAATTAATTAATTACTTTGTTCTCCAGTGTCCAAGTGCGTATGAGTGCTCTGGTGAAGAATATATTCGTTTTGTGTCCTGTGCAATCAATGTCTTTTTTCTAACCACAGTTGTGTTGATTTGGTGCAGGGTTGAGCAGAGATTTGGGTTGTCATGATGAAACACTCTACCTTCAAAGAGAGCCTCTTTGTAGTTATCATGACTGATGCTTGTTTTGACCACCTGTTTTCCAACACCTTTTGCCTTTTTTATGACACCTGTCTGGCTTGCAAGGCTATACATCTTGGCCCTCAAACCCCAAAATATTCTTTGATAATAGTTGCCGTTCATCTCATCCTTCATTTACCAATAACTTTTTTGTTTACTGATGAATGCAAGGGACTGTCTTTTGGTAATCACAGGTGTCATACCAGACTTGATCCCAGGCTAGTCCTCTACAAGGGCTTTGTATGTATCTTCTGTGGGTATGTCTAGGATGAAAGAGTCTGTGTCTGTGTACAAGACCCTTACAGCAGGATGTTTGGGTTTAAAGTAATCATACAAGAACTCCAGCATCAACAGCTTTGACAGCTCCAGCACACTAAACCCAATGAATACTGGCTTGTTTAGTTTAACCTGTAACTTCTTCATCATGATGCCATACAGACTGTCATGGAATTGCCTGTAGTCTTGATAGCTTGGCTTTGATGTTAGCTTTATGGCTTCATTTTCTTTTGTGACTAGTCTGACATCTTTTCTTTTGTGTGGGTTCTCCATTGTTTTACCAAAGCAGCTATTTTTTTCATGAGCTTGAAGTAATCCTTTTCTGATGCTCGGTTGCCTTCGTTCTCTGATCAGTGTTCTTCATGATGTATGGTTTCATGAAAATTTCTCTTGGTCAAACACAATGATACGATGAACAGCAGTAAGAATTAACCCATGCCTTAGGTAGAACTGTAGCAGTCTGTAGTGACAAACATACTTGCTGTTGTCATTTAAGTTTGGTACAAGCTTTGGTGGTTCTTTTGGAGATGTTTTGAGCCTTTCTGCAGCCATTGGGTAGTCATTGTGCGCATCATGTAGTTCATGGGGATAGACTAAATCTACTTCTAAGATCCAACCTAGACTTTCAATGTTTGTTGGTAGGTTTTGTTCAGCATTTTTTAGTTGTGCAACAGCTTGTGTAGGCAGTCTGTTAGTAGTTAGTGCATCACTAATACCAAGTTTTCTCTGCATAGCAACACTTAGTCTCTGCTTGAGTGTATTTTTTGCTAAAAACTGATGGGGGTTATTTTTCTTTGTTAATAAAACCCTTTTTGTCGTGTCATTTACAGCAACAGATTGTTTTGTTGTCCATATCATGTCAGTATGGTCTAGTATTTTTGGCGTTGGTTGCCCCAAAACTTGTGTGAAAATTTTTAAACCTGCTTTCTAATAATTCTTTCTGCTGAATGCAGGGTGCTACAGAGGCCCCGCTTCACAATATCATCAGCTGGCGTAAAACACATCATCCAATCTATATATAGTCTTCCATTATTCTTTTATTGTTTTTTTTTTTTGCACTTATAGAAAAAAGATGGCGAAAAAACAAACTTTGGAGCAATCTTGACCCAAACAGCGTTTAAAAGATCCCTTAGGCTTTAAAAGGGAAAACAGACAGCAATCTTTTATTACAAAAAACCCCCTCCATTTTGATGAAATAGATTTGACTTAGGTTTCCTAATTTAGGAAAGTATTCATTGTTCCAGGGACAACTAGGCTTGCTTTTCAGATAAAAATGGTCTGGAGAGATCCAAACGAGTGTGGTAGAAAAATTAGGAAGGGGCTATTTAAAAAGATTGTGTCAAGTAGAAGGGGGGAAGTACTGTCTTTAACAATCCCGACATTTTTTGACCTATACTGATTATGGATGACAAAAAAAAAAAAAGATGATCTTATTTATCAAGGCATACAGGTGATGGGGGGACTAAAACACAGAGAGGTTCTGCTGAAAAGGGAAACGGGAAAAAAAGTCTCCCAAGCAAAAGCCTAGGAAAAAGGGTTTTTTGTATCCTCTTGTTTTGAACTGCTCACCTTCAATCCCTTACTATCGGGCGCATCAGAGACAGACGTCGTATGGGCTGACCTTTAATGACATGCTCGTGTTATTTCACCCATGCCCCAGCAAAGTACAAAAAAACTGGTTATCTTTAGGTTGATTTTGTAAATCCCCCAGAGCTTGCAGCTTAAATTGCACAGCAATATCAGTCGGTTTGTTCTTTTTGAAAGAGTGCTTAACCATAGCATTAAGAAGAGAAAGCAGATACTGTGTGGAAAAAAATTGAACACCCCGGCAAGACATTAAAAGGAATATTAATCGTTTGAAGAACCAGCCCCCCCCTTTTCCCAGATTAAGGAGGGGTTTATTAATCCGGTATTAAAATTTTATGTACTATAGAGGGACACCAAATCAAGTCTATCCCTCAGGTTATTTACCAATAAACACTTTGATGAGGAAGAAAATACTTTGGTTCTGGTCAACCAATGATACCACTACTGGGGTTCAAGAAATTTTAACTCTTTTTTAGGCTTATGAATATAACATCTAAAATTTCATTTTGGGTTGACTTTTAAAATAACAGATGGTAAGCTCAGGTTCAGGAAGACCATTTAAAACGGTCAGAAGGAATAACTATCAAATAGAAAAGAGAAAAAAAATGATGAGCCCTAAAAATTTTATCTATTTGTTTGTGGATGCAAAAGTAACATAGAAGGAAAAAATAAAAAATTGTTTTTAAAAGGACCCGCTAAGTTTTCTACCAAAAGAAGCACACTGTCTCTAATATCGGGGCCCAGGTGTGGGAAGCGTATTTGTTTTGATTTATTACAAAACGTGTACAAAAATCATTTCGAGTTTATTGTTATATTTTGTCCAACACTGCACAACAATAAAACATACAAGAGAGAAAATTTATTTGGACGATAGAATATAAATTTTGTCAACCCCCGAAGGCTAAGCGGTGTTTAGAAATACTTTACAGGTCTTTGAAAAAAAGGCGACCCCTTTTTTTAAAGACGACTGCTCACAGAGGTGACATTGTTAAGAAAAGGAATAGTTTGTTAAGCTCCTTTTGGGGGACATGCACAATATCTGTTTTGGTTGCTGAAAAAAAAATATAATAGCATATTAAAAGATTAGTGAAAAAATCAAAAGTCGTTGTAATTTTTTACTGAAAGAAAAGATGGGTTTAAAAATTGCCTTTTGGGGGAAGAAGTTATTAAAGGGGGCAAGAAAGAAAAGAATAAAAAAAAAAAAAACCAAAGCCCAAATAAACTAATATCAAAAAAACCCCCGAAAATTGGTAGTGTAAAACCCAATACTTATTTTTTTTTCAGTGCGGCTGTTTTTAAAACAGCCAGCATGTGTATAATCAGGGCGGGTGAAGTGAAGCGAGGCGACGAAGCAGGCATTGAAAGCAGGTGAAAAACGTTATATACACTATATACAAAGTCATGGTGCAGTCAGACAGATCCACCGGGTTACGCGTAACCGTTTCTATTTTTAGAACCACATCATTTTCGTTAGTGGCACAGCACCTGAGCAGTTATTATAATCTTCATTGAGAAGCTCGCAGATCCTGTGTTTTAGGTAGGGTGAGAGGTTGTTCTGATTCTGACGAAATATCTGACATTACCTAACAAACTAAGCAAGGTACAGGTAAGATAAATTCAAACACTTTTTTTTAATGAAAAGCTCGCACGTCTTCACTGCACTGCTTCACACTGCGAAATGACAAGACAGCTAGGGCTCGTTGCTAACAGCATAGAGTTCTGAGCGGAAATGTCGTTACTGTTACTAATCAGCTGATTCTATCTAGTCTTGTGATTGGGGAAAGGTAAGTAACATGTCTAGATATGTCTTACCAGGGCGGGAGACACCCTAGGGCTACCTATTGAAATCTCCCTTATTCAGTTGTCAAAGCCTATTGGCGCTCTTATCGTGTGTTGAGGGTCGACTCCTGCTGTGTGTGTCATTCAAGCAGCCGGCGAGGTGTGTGTCTCCTACCCCATTTCTTTCTCCCTCTTCAACTCTTTTTTTCTGTGTACCAGTATCCCCTCTAGCCTCCAATTTTTTTTCAGAGGTGTCCTGAAGGTGTGGCATTTTGTGTGAGGTCATATGCTAAGTCAAAAATAAATTAGTATTACTTTCAGTTTTAGTAGAGAGATAGGGTAAAAGCCGAGTCAAGGTAAACTGCTTAGCTTTTATATAAAACTATGCAAGTTTTTGGTTCGATGAGGCGAAGCCGAATCGGACCAAAAGTTGCCTGGTTTTGGATAAACAGTAAGTGGTTGAGCTTGACTCGGCTTTTACCCTATCTCTCAGAGGATCATGAAAACTTGTTGTCGGTCTGTGTCGCTGTTGTCTGTGCAGTGTCGTTATGTCTGTCTGGTGCAGTGTGTTCTGTGGCGACTATGGTCCATGGTGGAGGGCATTAAAAGGTAAAGGTGTCCCATAATGAAGTCGTAGGGGAGCAAGGCATCAGAGACCTCACTTTTTCAAGGGCCCAGCATATTGAGGGCGGCGCCCATCTCCTCTCCCTCGCTGCTTTACCTTCCCTGATTCTAAAGAGGCAGGTACCCGTTTACAGCTGGGTGAACTGGGGGACTGTACAGAAGCCAAGGCGCGCAAACGGTTACCCACCCACTTGGTAACCACGCTCGATGCTGCTTAACATTGGCTTGGGGAAAGCGAGTGCTCTGACCACTGAGCTATTCCTATACCCCAGTATATGCTATACACCTTCGGAGTGCAGATGCTGTATATGTATGGGAGGTGGGGGGGGGGGGGGGGGGGGGAGGGTGAATGCGGTGTGTGCACATGTGTGTGTATGTGTGTGTGATGGAAGGGATAAGATCAGTTGGGCTGGGGGGGGAGGGGAGGAAGGAAGGGGGGGCATGTGATGTTTGAACTGTTTTGAGTGAGACTGGAGCTGACGTGTACGTATATATAGATCTACATCTCCGAGTTATTGATGCTCACATTGTCTTGACTCTAGCAAATAAACTCCATGATGGCATTATCTAATCAGATCTGATATGAATGATCAGCTCTGTATTTTCTGATTCATCGTTTAGAAGAAAGCTGTGCACATCCTTCTCAAACGGATTATAACTCGAGGGCCCCCGAGGGCCTGTCAGTATAAATAGCGTCCCCCACCACTGGAAATTATGTGCTAGGAATTCCTTATTTTATATCCCCCTCTCTTTGTTAAACAAGATTCAGTCAGTACCTGCAAGATTGGAATGTGGAGTTCCACAGGGATCTGTTCTGGGCCCTGTTCTTTTCACCCTCTACACTGCTCCACTGTCACATATAATTAACCGCCATCAGATCAACCATCATTTTTATGCAGATGACTCTCAGATTCTAAGCAGCGACACTCCTGAAAATCTGCCTTCTCTCTTTACAAATATGGCCCACTGCTTTCAAGATATCCAAAATTGGATGATACAGAACAAATTACAGCTAAATGCAGATAAAACGGAAACCATGCTTGTAGGGACCAAACACAAACTCTCTTCCATCACAACAGCTTCAATACAACTTGGCAATGCATCAGTCCCTTTATCCACTGCTGTGAAGTATCTAGGGGTCATTATTGACAACACACTCTCTATGCAAAAATTCATCACTCAGACCTGCCAGTCCTGCTACTATCAATTACGGCGTATTAGTGCAATTCGAAAGTACCTGTCCACAGATGCAACATCCAAACTTGCTGCCTCTCTCATTCTTTCACGTCTGGACTATTGCAACTCTCTGTTGGCTGGTCTGCCAGCATCATCAATCCAATCCCTTCAACGTATACAAAACTCTGCAGCTCGTCTAATCCTCAGAAAGAAAAAATCTGAGCATGTTACCCCTCCTTGCAATCTCTCCACTGGCTGCCTGTGCCACAGAGAGTAAACTATAAGATCAGTACCCTCTGTTACAAATGTCTCCACAAAACAGCACCCGCCTACTTCTGTGAATGTCTTCACTTGTACACTCCTTCTCGTTCTCTCCGCTCTGCTGCAGATACCTTGTCCTTACGAATACCTAGATTCAACCAATCCACCATCGGCCGTCACTCTTTCTCAATTTCTGGTCCATTGATGTGGAATGATCTCCCTTTCTCTCTCCGCCAAAAGCCTTCTTATGACACTTTTAAATCCAGTCTCAAGACATATTTATTTCAAACCTAAGATTTTCCTCTCCTGCCTCATCTCATAGTTTTTCCCTGCCTTCAACAGCCAAGATTCTATTGCCCTGCCAGGGTGTGTGACCTCCCTGTGTGTGTGTGTGTGTGTGTGTGTGTGTGTGTGTGTGTGTGTGTGTGTGTGTGTGTGTGTGTGTGCGTGTGTGTGTGTGTGTGCGTGTGTGTACATTTGGACTTGATGGAACTATTACTTGTCACTGGTTGTATGACTGTGTAAGAATGAGTTGAGTGCAAGCGCTTTGATTTGTCTCTGCAAGATATAACACTATATAAATTCCATTTATTATTATTATTATTATTATAATATATATAGATGCACAGTTTTAATCTGAAAATTTATTTTTTTTAAAAGACAAGGTGACAGTCCCCATATGGCCTTTGTGGTCGGCGGGACCACAAACAACATGATTGGATTGGATTGGTCTGATCTATATTGGATTTTAGGGGAGACCCGTCATTTTTTAGACCCGTCATTTTTTATGCTGCCAGGTCATCGAGAGGAAGAACACAGCCCTTCTCAGACGGCAGCAGCAGCAACAACAACAGCAACAACAGAAACAGCAGCAGCAGCAACAACAGCACCATCAGAAGCAGCAGCAACAACAGCACTCAACAGCAGCAGCAACAGAAGAAACAGTCATGACGGCGCCCACGAAGAGAGCTCGCACGGAGTGGGAGGTTCCCGCCTCCAAGTTCTCCAGGAACACCTTCAACCCCATCCGCAGCATCGTGGACGGCATGAAGCTGACCCCGAACCCCGACAAACCCATGATCGCCCTGTCCATCGGTCAGTTGTAGCCTGGTGGCCAGCTGCTGGTCAGTCTCTGCCTATCCTGGCCTGCCCCCTACTGCTGGGCACTTTGATCCCATTTCGACAGACGCTATGGAATTCCACTTTACAGCTTAGTCTTTAGTGATCGACTAGGACTCTCTGACTAGGAGGCTTGACTCGCACAGTCCTTATGTGCTGCAGCCCTGGGGGCTGGTTGGCTTTTGGAGAACATCTCCAACGCTGACTGTCCTTATGCCCACTTGGCCGAGAGAGTGGGGATGTGCTGTGGGCAAAGCATCTCCACTATAATCAAATTTCTGCCCAGTTTCCAAAACAGCAGCTGTCTCCTCTGTTGTTTTGGAGGTCATCGTCGGACACGACGGACAAACATACATATCGCCGAGCGGTTAAAGCAGTTCGACTTCAGTCCCGTGGGTCAGTGAAGTGGGTTCGAATCCCGGTGGACGTCTGATGAATTATGAGTGAGGATTTTTATAATCTCCCATATTAAACTGCAAGAGTAGAGCTGCCAGTGCCTTAATTCCTCTCGTGTATATGTATACATGCAGAAGATCAAATATGCACGTTAAAGATCCTGTAATTCCCGTCAGCGTGCGGAGGGTTACGGAAACATGAAGATACCCAGCATACATCCCAAAAGTCGGAATGCGGCTACCTTCACAGTGGGCAAAAACGGCTGCATACGCAAAATCTCACCATTAGTAAACCTCGGAGCTCTAACCGAGGAACGAAAAAAAACACACCCAGAAAACGAAACAGATTTCATTCAGCCAACTTGCACAGCGCCTGATGACATAGTTACTTAATGGATGGAGTGTAGAGATAAAAATACATCGTGATTTTCAGGATCCATACTTTTCATCCAGGGCTATATACATCAGTTAACTGGGTATCTATCTATCTATCTATCTACTATCTATCTACACACACACCACACACACACACACACACACACACACACACACACACACACACACAATTTTGTGTACATATATCAAGTTTTATATACACATAACACAATTTCATACACACACACACACACCAAAATGTCTATATGTGTATCAAAATGTAATTAAGACATTATATGAAAATGTCAGCAAATGTGTTGCTCAGTGATAAGCTTGGGTCATTCATATTTATCTGGACTGAGTTGACTGACTGATAGCATTTCCACAGTCCAGCGATTTCTGAGTCCAGTCTAATGATCACTGATAAAAATCCACTAAAGTGATTACTGATAGTAGATCCACAGCCACAGTCTAGTGATTATGATAGCACGTATAAAGTCATCAGGCTTTGTGCAAGTTGCCTGAAGGAAATGTGTTTTTGTGTGTTTTGCTCCGAGGTTCACCAATGGTAAGATTACAGATGGTAAATCCATCCTGGTGATTACTTCTTTATAAGGCCAGCAGTCTATGATAAATGATAAGTTCACAGTGTAGTAACATATCAGTTGCACCAGCCCAATACAGTATACGGAGACGGGATAGCCAGGTGGTTAGAGTGATGCGCATTGCGCTCGTGATTTACTGACCCGGGTTCGAATCCCGTTCAAGAGGATATTTTTTCCTCTGGAGTTAACATCAGTGCTGACTCCACTCCCCCCAAAAGCCCTTCGAATGAGACTATAAACCGAGGCCCCGTGTGCGAACACACGCAGAACATCTTGCGCACACGAGAAAACCCGCTGTTAGGAAGTGTAGGCCATTCTTGCGGGTGGGAACGGATGACCAAATTGACAAAACTGCTTATACACTGGGACATGAGTGCTTATTCCATTATCCTCGAAATAAAAGAATAAAATATATATCAGTTTTTAAAAAAAATATGCTTTTAAAGATTGAGGAAATGCAAGACCTGTTTAAACTATGTCCTTCAACCCAGGGATGTATCCCTTAAGCAATATCTAGATAACGTAATTTGAAACATTGAGAAACTGTATGAACCTCACAACCAGGGGATGTAATCCCTTATGCCAGGCTGATGGATCCTGTATTCTAAAGCATGAAGAAAATGTGTCAAACTCACACACAGAGTTTTGTCTTCTTGCAGGCGATCCCACCGTGTTTGGCAACCTGCCAGTTCCCGCTGCTGCTGAAGATGCTTTGATTGAGGCGCTGAAGAGCAGAAAGTCCAATGGCTATGGCCCCTCCGCAGGTAGGTTTGTTGGCTTGTCTGTTTGTCTATTTGTTGGTTTCAGCGCCCGTCTGCTGGTCTGTCTGTCTGTTTGTCAGACAGTCTGCTGAGTTGCTTTCTTCTTTGTCCCGGGTACAGCACTGCCTACATGGATTATCGTTTTCCACACGTGGGGGATGATTTAAATCTAAACTTTTTTATTTAAAAGCGTTTGGGCTTTGTTTTTAGAACATAGTGACACAAGTAAGGACATTGTTTCAGATATTGCAAATTCTTTAGAAAAAGCACCTTATTCTCCAAATTTGTGCAAAATATTTTGGTCAAAGGTGATTTTACTAAGAAAAAAGTTGTTTGTTTATGTTTTTATAACCATGTGCTTCAGTTTGTTTCATAAAGGGAGGTAATCCAAAGCAAATTCATTGAAAGTTTTGCCCCTTGATTGCTATTGTCAGGCTATTGTGGTGGCTTGACTGTGCAATGCAGAAGACATGTGATTGTTCCAATGTGTAGTGTTCCAATGTGTAGTCAGTGTGTAGGTCAGATTCAAGACTTGCTTTATCCCCGTCTCAGTTTTAAAGCAGGCAGAGGTTCTCTGAATGGTCAGGTGAGTTGATGGTGATTTTTGTCAATTTTCAGTTAGATCTAGATGAGACGACAGGGCGCAGCCATTTTGGCTACAACTGAGTATTCAATGAATGGCATTTTGAATATGACACCTCACCCCACCCCACCCCCGACACAAACACACATCTCCACCCATAATTCACCAGATGCCGCCGGAATTTGAAGCCACGCCTTCATAGATCCATGGGATTGAAGTGGAATGATCTTCACCATTCGGCTGTAGCGTCTGCTCTCTTCTGTTCGTGTCCAGCTGGTATGGTCTTTGTTGGTCAACAGGGTGGTCAGTTACCTTTTTACAGCTAAGGGAAGCCCAGGAACTGACACGATGGACATGTTCATGGAAAATTTGCCCCGGCCCACGCAAAGAGTGTAGTGTATTCATTCATATATCAACATGACCCCCACAAAGAGAGAGAGAAAGAGAGAGAGAGAGACAATGACAATGACAATGACAATATTTTATTGTAATAAGCTGTTAAAGCCCATTTACAAGGGGACAGTGGGAAGGGGACTGGGCACAAAACACGTATTTTCAGAAATACAGATGTATCATTTCTACAGCCCAAATGGTCGACATGGCATGGATTCCACGACATGGTGAAGTGTTTTACATAACGATTCAGATGAATTGGTGCCTAACACTTTCGCCCATTGCTAATGGGGAAAGGGGGGGTGGAGGGTAACAACAACCACAAACATCATTTAAACACCGAGTCTGTGACAGGGCTTCCTGTCCCTACATTCCGTCTGATCTGGTAACTCATGCTCTTTCCAACACGTGAAAAACCTAACTCACAATATGCCTAACCTCCTGTTTTGCTCTCTCTCTCTCTCTCTCTCTCTCTCTCTCTCTCTCTCTCTCTCTCTCTCTCTCTCTCTCTCTCTCTCTCTCACACACACACACACACACACACACACACACATATGCACACACATATGCATGCACACACGCACACACACACGCACGAACACACACACGCACGAACACACGCATGCACAAACACACGCACGCACACACACACGAACGAACATACACAACACACACATACACACACACGTACAAGAGGGTGCGCATGCACACACACACACACACTCACACACTCACATATACAGGCAACCACAGTCACTTCTAACCCAGAAAAAATCTGATAGCATCCATCATAACATGTAAAACAACCAGTCCAGCACTAATTCTGTCTTTGATTCTGTCACGATCGGCAGGTGTCCACAGCTGCAGCTTGGAATAAATGTCTTTTTCCTCCTGAGTCAGTTGCCTGGTGTTCTTTTTTGCAAACCAAAAGTAATCAGCAGGGTTGTGTCATCTGTCCAGATAAACTGAAAAATCATATCTTCACTTTCACAAATGATAGTATCAGGTATTTCATCAGAGGTATACACATTAAGAAAGTCCTTGTTTCTAGAAACGTCCCTGAGATTTCTCTGCAGGGATCTGTTTCTCAGCCCACCCACATAGTTCTTTATAGTATCTCCACTGTAGCCTGCATCCCGAATCTGATCTAGATATTCGTCACAGTCCTCCCCCTCCATTGTAATGTCAGGTACAGGCACCTCAACCAGGTCAATTCCACCTTGTTGTTCAGCCACTGTGTCAGCTTCCAAGACTGTGACAGCACCTGACGCACGGCGATAATCATGTGTGGGAAGCAGCGATTGCAAAGGCACGTGGTTTGGAGAGGCTGGGGTGTTGGTGTGTGAGACAGACTGGGTGATGGGGGGTGTTGGCATAAACAAACTTGGCGAAGTTTCGAATGGGAACAATGCACTTGCCTTGTCTTCTTGCCTTTCCTCTGTCTGTCTCCTCTCCTCTGCCCGCCTTCTCTCCTCTGCCCGCCTCCTCTCCTCTGCCTGTCTCCTCTCCTCTGTCCTTCGTGGGTCCCTGTTGGTCTGACTGGGTGGCTTTCTGCGGAAGTACACAGGTGTTTGTTGACCCGCCATGTTCCCATCACTTGAGCCAGCCTTCAGTGGAAGCACAACAGTCGTTTGCTCGCGTTCTCCACAGACCTTCCATGAGGTGATGCAGTGTTGTTGCAGCAGGGCACCTAGCGTCACTTCCAGCGTTGTTGGTAACCCGACAACTGGCATGGTGCTGGTTTATTTGGCAATTTAAACACAAAATTTACGCAGCAAAATTTCGCCCTGCCTATATCCAAGGGAGATCACCCCGAGCCCGAGAGAGAGAGAGAGAGAGAGAGAGAGAGAGAGAGAGAGAGAATTATCATTTATTATTTACATGTTTCAGGTTATGAAAAATCTCGCAAAGCAGTTGCAGACTATGTGTCAACACCTACATCACAGGTGGAAGCACGGGTGAGTTTAGCACAATGTGTAGCCTACATCTATGGAATATGAAAGTGAATGGAGTGTGTAGCACTGTCGTGTCAGGTCAAGTCAAGTCAAAAATACAGAATATGAAAGTGAGTGAGTGTGTAGCACTGTAGTGTGGTGTGTGTGTGTGTGTGTGTGTGTGTGTGTGAGCACGTACATGAGCATGCATGAAACAGACACACATGCACAGACCGTGAGAGAGGGAGAGAGAGAGAGAGAAAGAAAGAGAGAGAGATACTGTTAGAAACCAAACACCTGCAGTGTCAATTCCCTCCTCTCTCAACAAGTACACTAGGCCCAGTTGTCAACCAAGGGAAGACATTGTAAGGTCAGACCAGAGCAGGGGTCTTGGTACACCCCCAATAAAATCTACATGGGCATAATTCTGTGTTTTGGGCAGAGATTCTGGTTTCTCTGCGTCTTCATTTCTCAGCTCACTTGATCGTCTGATAAGATGACTTGCAAAGCTTTTGTTAATCCCAACAAGTACTGTGGTGATACACCGTATCGAGTGTCAAAGTATGTATCGTCTTGACTTACTGTTGTACAGAGATGAGTGCAAAGGGAGAACGTGTCCTCACGATCCCTTAAGGGTGTGACCTTCCAGCCTTAGGGGTCGGGTCAGCCATGTGAAACAGACGGGCAGAAAAAGAAGGCTTCACTTCCCCCACCCCCACCCCCCAGGGGAACAGGACAGAACAGTCATATGGCATGTTTCTTTTTATCATGTGTTATATATAGAACAGTCATATGACTTTTTTTTCTTTTTATCATGTGTTGTATCTATACTGACAGGGAATATTTCAGCAGTAATGGGTGGGTGTTTTTTTTTCATTGCCCCTAAAAGTTCCTTTTAGGCGAACTTTTTTTGGTTCTTCGGCTAGAGATCCGAGGTTCACCCATGGCAAGATTTTGCGTATGCGACGCGTTTTTGCCCACCATGAACGTGGCCGCATTCCGACTTCCGGGGTTGTAAGGTGGGTATCTTTAACCTGCATATTTGATCTTCTTCATGTGCACATACACGAAGGGAATTAAGGCACTGTCAGGTACTACACTTGAATTTGACCTGGGAGATCATAAAAATATATCCTACCTTAAATTCACCAGACGCCACCGCCGAGATTCGAACCCATGACTTCATGGACCTCAGGGGATTGAAGTTGAACAGCCTAAACCGCTTGGCTGTATATTATAGAGTCTGTCATATCTGTAATACCAACTGACCTGTGCATGCATGCAGTGTCTGACTTGACTTAAGCCTCTGGATTCCCTGGGGAACATAGGGCCGCAACAACTCCCCTCCAACGAACTCGGCTCTGGGAGATCCTGTGCAGTGCCTGGCTGTGTGACTGTCTTTCAGGACGTGATCCTGTGCAGTGGCTGTTCTGGAGCTCTGGACTTGTGCATCATGGTGCTGGCCAATGCTGGGCAGAACATCCTGGTGCCTCGCCCCGGCTTCTCCATCTACAAGACCCTGGCAGAGACCCTGGGCATCAGCGCCAAGCTCTACGACCTTCTGGTGAGACACAGCAATCCTCTGGCTCTGGAGGCTCCTGCCTGAGTCTTTGACGTGTGTGTGGTGGAGACTGTGGTTCTGGCCCAGGCCAAAAGCTGTGTGACCAGTTATTGATGTCAGCTAATTACCAAGGCCTACACTAAAATGTTGTTATGTTGTAAAATGTTGTGTTGTTGAGATTGCCTTCAGCCATGACAAGCTCTTAACATAACAATCTGCACTTTGCTTTAAAGGAAAAAACTCCTCTGAAGTCGGAGTATGGCACCCTATGTGGCCAGGTACTTGAAAAGTCATACACGCAAACTTCTCATCCTGTATACTGCCTATCTCACAGTGATTCCCAGGTGGGATGAGTGAGTCAGAGTGCATGTTCTGGGTGACCCCCAGAGTGTAAAGCTGGGGAACGCACAACAACAACAACATCTTTGTTGGTTTTTGGGCATGTAAAGTGAAAGAAGAAAAATCGCTGTGTACTTTGATTCGTTGACAGTAATTATATAATTTTGTGTCTTTTTTTTCATTTACTTTTTCCCTTAATTTTAAGTTTAACTGTCTTATTTTTCTGTGAAACTTTGGCCAGGCCAACAGCTTCGTCAGTCGGTGATATATCTTAAGACCTATTCTTTTATATCAAGGATAGGGAGACATAATTATCCTGTCCCTGTGTGCATGCAGTTTTGTCAATTCTGTCATCCGTTTTCACCGGCACAACTCGCCTACTCTTCCAAAAAGTGGAACACGGTTTTAACGTGTGTGCAAGACGATTTTTACCCACCACGAAGGCAGCCGTATTCCGACTTTGAGGATGTATGCTGGGTATGCTCTTCCGTAACCCGCCGAACGCTGAATTAAATAACGGGATCTTTAACGAGCATATTTGATCTTCTGCATGTAAACGCAGGGAATTAAGGCACTGGCGTGTTTGGCGTGACTCCACTTCCCCAGAAAAGTCCTTCGTATGAGACTATAAACCGAAGTCCCGTTTGCGAACGCGCGCAGGACATCTTGCGCACCCCGTTAAAACCCGTTCCGCTTTTTGGAAGAGTAGGCCATTGTATGCCTATGCGAACGGATGACAAAATGAACAAAACTGCATACACAAGGGGACTGGATGTTTTTTTTATTAAAAAAAGCACATGAGCGCTTATTCCATTATCCTCGAAAATAAAAGAATATATAAATGTGAAAAAATAAATATATAAAATATAAATCTATCTGTGAACAGCCGGAGCGGTCGTGGGAGATCGACCTGCAGCACCTGACGTCGCTGATCGACGACCAGACGGCGGCCATCCTGGTGAACAACCCCTCCAACCCGTGCGGCAGCGTGTACAGCAAGGAGCATCTGCAGGCCATTCTGCACATCGCCGACCAGCACAAAATCCCCATCATCGCGGACGAGATCTACGAACATTTTGTAGGTTGTTGCTGCTTTTTTTTTAAGGATTTTTTTTCTTTTTTTGGGGGGGGTGGGTGGGGGAGGATGTGTGTGTGTGTGTGTGTGTGTGTGGAGGGGGGTGGGGGGGGGTGGGGTGGGGGGTTGTATGTGTGTGTGGGGGGGGGGGGGGTGCGTGTGTGTGGGGGGGGGGGGGGGGGTTAGGTCTCTGTGAAGGTGTGTGTGTGTAGGGGGGCGGGGGGTGTATATGTGTGTGTGGGGGGGGGTGTGGGGGGAATGGTTGGTTGTGTGTTTGTGTTTTTGTGTGTGTACTTTCTGGAGGCTTCTTCTTCTTCGAACGCTCATACGGCAAATATTGTTGTCTGTTATATGAGCGAAAACGCGTCACGCTGCCGTTAAGCGCCTGACAAGTCAGGCCCAGCACATCCAACTTCGGCATGAGAGAGAATTGTTATCTTTTACGTCTTTCTGGAACAAAAAGCAGAAGAATGGACCAAGAAGGCAGAAAATAGACAAAAAAGAGGTGACAGGAAGAAAAGGAACAAGACAGAAACAAAGAGAGTGATAGAAAAGAGGAAATTTCTAGCACAGAATTTCCAGAATGTGGGGATGCTATTTATACTGATAGGCCCCCGGCATCCCCATGGGGGATTTGTGGAGGGTGAAGCTGTAGAATTGTGTGGAGTGTATGTATGTGTGGAGTGGCATGTATAAGGGGTAGAGTGTGTCTGTGCGTGTGTTTTGATTTGTGCAGAGGGTTCAAGAGATAAACTTTTTTTTCCCATGTACTTCACCAGTTGTAGAACATATTTACATAAGTTTTATTGATGCAAGTGAAACATAGATCCTAACAGCAACCAATGCAAACAAACACACACACACACACACACACACATACACATACTCTCTCTCTCTCTCTCTCTCTCTCTCTCTCTCTCTCTCTCTCTCTCTCTCTCTTTCTCTCTCTCTCTTTCTCTCTTGGACAAAATTTACAAAACCGCATACACACGGGGACTTGGCATAAAAAAGCACATGTGTACTTATTCCATTAACCATGATATAATAGAATAAATCTCTCTCTCTCATTCTCACACACACACACACACACACACACACACACACACACACACACACACACACACACACACACACACACACACACACACACACACACACACACACCACACACACACCACACACACACACACACACACACACACACACACACACACACACAAGAGTGAATCAAACGACTGTTGCAGGTGTTGAGGGGAATACAACACACACACACACACACACACACACACACACACACACACACACACACACACACACACACACACAAAGAATGAATCAAACGACTGTTGCAGGTGTTTGAGGGGAATACCACACACACACACACACACACACACACACACACACACACACACACACACACACGAGTGAATCAAACGACTGTTGCAGGTGTTTGAGGGGAACACCTATCATTCCATGGCCTCCCTGACCACCAAAGTGCCCATCTTGTCTTGCGGGGGTCTGACGAAGAGGTTCGTCTTCGTTTTGCTTTGTTCTTTGTGTGTGATGAAGAGAAGACTTCACTGTCTTTGTTTTTCCTCCCCTCACCCCCGGGGGGAAGGGGGAGGGGGTCGTCAGTATAAATAGCACCCCCACGTTCTAAAAATTATGTGCTAAGAATTCCCACTTTTCTATCCCTCTCTTTGTTTCTGCCTTGTTCCTTTTCTTCCTGTCACCTCCTTCTTGTCTAGTTTCTGCCTTCTTGGGTCCACTCTCCTGCCTTTTTTTTCCCCCAGAAAGACTTACAAGATGACATTTCTCACCTACGCCGAAGTCGGATGCGCTGGGCCTGACTTGCCAGGCGTTTAATCACCACGCATTTTCGCACATATGACAGACAACAGTAGTTGCTGTCTGAGCGTTCGATGAGAAGAAGAAGAAGAAGAAGAGACAATGTGTTGCAGAATTTGTTAATCACATACACAAAGACACTTTTTTTTTCTTTAGAGGTCTGTGATGTAGCTTTTGTTCGGGAAGCCAGATTTCACGCTCGCCTGAAAATTCTAATTTGGTCACGTAATTCATGATGAAAGTGAAAAAAATGGAAGCAAAAATATGAAATTGAAAAATGCTGGTACAGACACACACACGCAGAGGCTCTTGCGCTCTCAAGCACGCACGCGCGCACGCGCCAGCGCGCGCGCACGCGCGCACACACACACACACACACACACACACACACACACACACACACACACACACAGAGTCACTCACTCACACATCCTGTGAGGGCAGGATGAAAAAAAGTTGAGTAAATCTTTACCCTCAAAATATTAAAGTGGAGAATACTTTTATCTGCCTACCTGCCTACCTACCTACCCACCCACACATACATACATTGACCTACAAACCAAGCTGGTCAATGCTGGGCTGCACTGAGCCTCGATGACACAGGCTCCTCTTTCATCCCTGAGCCAGCTGCTTGGCTCTTAGAGCTGAGTCAATACATCGATTCTCTCCATCTGTCGCCCCGTGTTTTCCATCTCAACATTTCAGAGGGGTGGGTGGGGTGAGGGGGGTATGTAGTTGACACAACATCCTCTTTTCTCTCCTTCGACGTCATACGCTCAGACAGACAGCAGTTATTGTTGTTTGTCATATGAGCGAAAACGCGTGAAAGCGCCCGACAAGTCAGGCCCAGCGCGCATCTGACTTCGGCATGGGAGAGATTTGTTATCTTTTGTTAAATCTTTCTTGGGAAAAAAAGGCAGGAGAATGGACCAAGAAAGAAGAAAATAGACAAGAATGAGGTGACAGGAAGAAAAGGAACAAGGCAAGAAACAAAGAGAGGGGTAGAAAAGAGAGAATTCCTAGCGCGGAATTTCTAGAAGGTGGTGATGCTGTTTATGCTGACAGGTCCCTAGCATCCCCACATAATGGGGGGGGGGGGGGGGGGGGGGGGGGTCTCTATTTTTTTTCTTTTTACTTTAAATATTTCATCTGTTTTTTTCTTTGTTGTTGTTTGTTCCTCGGCTAGGGCTCCGGGGTTTACCAGTGGTGAGACTTTTGCTTATGCAACCCCCCCCCCCCCCCACTCCCCACCCACCCCCACTCCCACCACCACCATTTAGGTAGCCGGATTCCGACTTCGGAGGTGGTGTCTTAACACGACACCTGCATGTAGGCGTTTTTCAGATTTTTGTCATCAGTTCCAACCGCCACGACATAGCCTACTCTTCCGAAAGGCAGAACGGGTTTTTAATGTGTGCGCAAGATGTTCTGCATGCATTCGCACACGGGGCCTCGGTTTATAGTCTCATCAAAAGGACTTTGACATTCAGTTTGATTTTCTCGTGAAGCTGGGAAGAAAGGGCAAGGCTGGGGATCGAACCCAGAACCTCACAGTTTACTTGAGAACTTAACTGTTCTGCCACATTCCTTTCTGATTTTTGTTAAAAATATGTGACTGTGCAGTGTATAGTTGTAGTACTGTGATGTTGTAGTAATGTGATGTTGTAGTAATGTGATGTAGTAATGTGATGTTGGGGGCTGTGTGGTGTGCAGTGTATAGTTGTAATGTAATGTTGGGGGTTGTGTGGTGTGCAGTGTAGAGTTGTAGTTATGTGATGTTGGGGGCTGTGTGGTGTGCAGTGTATAGTTGTGATGTTGGGGGCTGTGTGGTGTGCAGTGTATAGTTGTAGTGATGTGATGTTGGGGGCTGTGTGGTGTGCAGTGTATAGTTGTAGTGATGTGATGGTGGGGGCTGTGTGGTGTGCAGTGTATAGTTGTAGTGATGTGATGTTGGGGGCTGTGTGGTGTGCAGTGTAGAGTTGTAGTGATGTGATGTTGGGGGCTGTGTGGTGTGCAGTGTATAGTTGTAGTGATGTGATGGTGGGGGCTGTGTGGTGTGCAGTGTATAGTTGTAGTGATGTGATGTTGGGGGCTGTGTGGTGTGCAGTGTAGAGTTGTAGTGATGTGATGTTGGGGGCTGTGTGGTGTGCAGTGTAGAGTTGTAGTGATGTGATGTTGGGGGCTGTGTGGTGTTCAGTGTATAGTTGTGATGTTGGGGGCTGTGTGGTGTGCAGTGTATAGTTGTAGTGATGTGATGTTGGGGGCTGTGTGGTGTGCAGTGTATAGTTGTGATGTTGGGGGCTGTGTGGTGTGCAGTGTATAGTTGTAGTGATGTGATGTTGGGGGCTGTGTGGTGTGCAGTGTATAGTTGTGATGTTGGGGGCTGTGTGGTGTGCAGTGTATTGTTGTAGTGATGTGATGTTGGGGGCTGTGTGGTGTGCAGTGTATAGTTGTGATGTTGGGGGCTGTGTGGTGTGCAGTGTATAGTTGTAGTAATGTTGAGGGCTGTGTGGTGTGCAGATTCCTGGTGCCTGGCTGGAGGCTGGGCTGGATCATTGTGTACGACAGAAACAACATCTTCTCTGAGGTCAGATCTTAATCATGCAGATGCATGGTTCGGTGCTTCATGTAGGTTCATGTATGTAGATGTGGGTTTATGCATGCAGCACACACTTTGCCGAATGAAATTATGTACGACAGAAACAACATCTTCTCTGAGGTCAGATCTTAATACTACAGATGAAAGGTTCAGTGTACATGCTGTACAGATTCATGTATACATGGGTTAATGCACATTTGTGTGGGTTTTTTTTAATGCACATTTGTTGTTCTTGTGTATTTCCCAGTTCATCATCAGCCTTAGGGTCACTCAAAATATGCACTCTTTCTCACCCACCCCGCCAGGGAATCACTGTGGTATGTATCGTAAGTGCACGCTGGGTGGGAAGTTTGCATGCATGCATGGCTGTTTTGAAGCTTCCCACCGTAGAGCTGGCTATGCATACTCCGACATGAGAAAACTTGTTCCCTCCTTTTAAAGGAGAGTATACATGTTTCTAATTTGGGGACGAGATAACTCAGCGGTCACAGCACTCCCTATCCCCAAGCCAAGGTTGAGCAGCATTGAGTGTGGTTACCAAGTGGTTGGGTGACCTGTTTGCGCGCCTTGGCTTCAGTACAGTCCCCTGGTTCACCCAGCTGTAAATGGGTACCTGCCCTCTTTAGGGTCAGGGAAGGTAAAGCAGCGAGGGAGAGGAGATGGGCGCCGCCCTCAATATGCTGGCCCCTAGAGAAGCTGAGGTCTCTGTCGCCTCGCTTCCTAACGACCGCGTAGGTTATGGGAACACCTTCACCTTTTCTCTTTACCTTTGTACATGTTGTGCTAAAAGCTTGTCCTGGCTGAAGACAGTCTCATCTTCAAAGCATTACGATCAGCGCTTTGCTGACAGGAAAAATGATACCGCTTTGGGCCTGGGCCCGTTCTCTGAGGGTTAGAATAGACTTTGTGCTCATTATTTTGCGCAAGTTATGAAGAAAGAAAAAAATGGATGTGTAGTCCCTAATCTCCCTCCCCACTCCACCCCTACCCCAAAGTATAATGTTTCAGCAATGTATATCAGTATCATGACAATTACTTTCTGGTCTTATTCTTAGTTTTTTTCAGTTTCTCTCTCTGCCTCAATCTCTGTCTCTGTCTCTCTCTCTCTCTCTGTCTGTCTCTCGCTCTCTCCCCCTCTCTCTCCCTCCCTCTCTCTCTTTCTCTCTCCCTCTCTCTCTCTCTCTCTCTCTCTCTCTCTCTCTCTCTCTCTCTCTCTCTCTCTCTCTCTCTCAAGTGTATAAATAAATATAGATCTCTGTGTGTGTCTGTGTGTGTCTGTGTGTGTCTGTGTGTGTGTGTGTGGCTGTGTGTGTGTGTGTGTGTGTGTGTGTGTGTGTGTGTGTGTGTGTGTGTGTGTGCAGGTACGGCAGGGTTTGAACAGTCTGTCCCAGCGTATCCTGGGCCCCAACACGTTGGTGCAGGCCGCTCTGCCCGACATCTTCAGCAACATCCCTCAGGACTTCTTCACCACCACCCTGCAGTACATACAGGTACCTACACCGCCACACTGCTTCCTCTAATCTCTCTCTGTTCTCCTTGTCTCCTCCTTTCTCCTTGTCTCTCTATTCTCCTTGTCTCTCTCTGTTTCTCCTCTCTCTCTCTCTCTCTCTCTCTCTCTCTCTCTCTCTCTCTCTCTCTCTCTCTCTCTCTCTCTCTCTCTCTCTCTCTCACTGTGTTCTCCTTGTCTCTCTCTCTCTTCTCCTTTCTTCTTGTCTCACTGCTCTCAGGTTCCTGGCCTCTGCTTCTTGACTGCAGAAAACTTGGAATTCTCTCAGACATAAACTGTCCTGGAAAGGGGAAAAAGTTGTAGACAAAATTTAAAAAAAACAACAACCAACAGTTCAACTGAAGAACTCAACGATAACAATGTTGGACTTTTTTTTCGTTTTAGCAAAGTCACAGTCATACCAGGATGTGTCACGTCACAATGTGTGTGTGTGTGTGTGTGTGTGTATGTGTGTGTGTGTGTGTGTGTGTGTGTGTGTGTGTGTGTGTGTGTGTGTGTGTGTGTGTGTGGTGCTCTGACAGAAAAATGCGGAGCGGTTCTATCAGCGGTTCTGCAAGATCCCTGGCTTGAAGCCTGTGATGCCTCAGGGTGCTATGTACATGATGGTAAGCCATTGTCTGTCCATCCTCTCTGTCTGCTTTGGTTACATTCTGGTATTAGCTTGTGGGTCATGTAGTATCTTGTAAAGACTGCAAGTCGGAACATTTTGTGGGTGATTTTCACATATTTTTTCAAGTATGAAAAAATTCACTGTGTCCTTGTTTTGGGGATTGAGGACATAGAACAATACCAGGAATTCACGAGAACGTTGGAAATGATCATCAGATGAGGACTGCTTGTGTTCCTACAGTGTTGACCCCTCGCATACATATTGCGGTAAGGAAGCTAGCAGACGACAAAGGACTGAGGGTACAGTGTTTGCTGAAAAATAGTTTTAAAAATCAAACTTACCAAATTTGTGCATAACCACATGAATTTTGAGTCAGAGACTAGTTTTTTGCAAAAAGTGATTTTTATTTTTGTGGAAGCCTTAGTACGTGCGGTATGAATATAAGAGTCTTATGGGGGAAAAACATAAGGAAAAGTGCGAATTTCTAATACCGGAGTGTACCTTTAAGCCGCTGTCTGTCCTCTGTCTGTCTGCTTCACCTCCATCTTGGTTATGACACGGACCCCACAGCCGAGTGGTTAAGACCGTTTGACTTTAATCCCTTGGGTCCATGACGTCGTGGGTTCGAATCTTGGCGGCGTTTGGTGAATTAAGGGTATGGATTTTTACGATCTCCCAGGTCAACTTCAAGTGCAGGCCTGCCAGAGCCATAATTTCATTCGTCCCTTCCTTTTGAGATGTTAAAGAGTTCGTATTTGTATATACACATGCTGAAGATGAAATATACACGTTATAGATTCCCGTAATTAGTGTCAACGTTTGGTGGGTTACGAGTAAATTAGGCATACATCCCTGAAGTCGAAATGCAGCTACCTCCATGGTGGGCAAAAACGGTCGCATCCGCAAAATCTCACCAATGGTGAACCTCGGAGCTTTAGCCGAGGAACAATACAAAAAGCATTTGGGTTTGTTGTTGTTGTGTGTTTTTTTTTGGGGGGGGCTTTGTTTCATCTCAAAGACTAGCACCCAGACCACCCCACATGGACTTTGATTTGGAAGAGAAGTCTAGTTTCAGGCAGGAGTTGGTAAACTGGCAATCTCTTGATTTTCAAACAGTCAATTTCTTCTGGACCACCCATCCATGCATTAATCAATATACTGTTGTTGCTGTTTATGCATCAATCTTGATATAAAAATTATATACTGTTGTTATTGCTGTTGTTGTTTATGCATCAATCTTGATATCAAATATACTGTTGCTATTGCTGCTGTTGTTTATGCATCAATCTTGATATCAAATATACTGTTGTTGTTGCTGTTGTTATCTATGTATCAATCTTGATATCAAATATACTGTTGTTGTTGCTGTTGTTATCTATGCATCAATCTTGATATCAAATATACTGTTGTTGTTGCTGTTGTTATCTATGTATCAATCTTGATATCAAATATACTGTTGCTGTTGCTGTGGTTCTTGTCACGGTTGCATTAATGTCCCAGCGGTGGTTTCCAATTTAGGGACTTATAATCAAGTAGACTGAATTGTTCACGTGTATATATATATGTTGTTAGGGAACGGAATAGCTCGGTGGTCAAAGCACTCACTTTCCCACAGCTAAGGTTAAGCAGAATCAAGCGTGGTTACCAGTTGGAGGGGTGACCGTTTGCGCACCTTGGCTTCAGTACAGTCCCCCAGTTCACCCAGCTGTAAAATGGGTACCTGCCTCTTTAGGGTCAGGGAAGGTAAAGCAGCGAGGGAGAGGAGATGGGCGCCGCCCTCAATATGCTGGTCCCTAGAGAAGTGAGGACTCTGATACCTCGCTTCCCTGTGACCACATAGGCTATGGGACACCTTTACCTTATATATTATATTGTTGGCGTTCCCCTGCTTAACACCTTGGAAGCCACCCTCTGTCTCACTTATCCCACCTGGGAATCGCTGTGAGACTGACTGTAAGTACCCAACACTGGATGAGAAGTTTGCATGTATTCCTGACTGTTTTCAGATACTTTAGCCATATCTGCTGCCAAACTCTTGACTTCAGAGTGTGTGAATTTGTAAAGTTGCATGGTGTGTGTGTGTGTGTGTGTGTGTGTGTGTGTGTGTGTGTGTGTGTGTGTGTGTGTGTGTGTGACAGGTGGGGATCAGCAAAGCCAACTTCCCGGAATTCCAGTCTGACGTCCAGTTCACAGAGAGCATGGTGACTGAACAGAGCGTCTTCTGTCTGCCCGCCACAGTAAGCACTTTTTGCATTATTGCATTGAATAGGCTTTTATCCCCGAAGTCAGAATGCAGCTGCCTTTATGGTGGGCAAAATCGGTCGCATACGCAAAAACTCACCATCGGTGAACCTCAAGTTGCAGCCGAGGAATGAAAATAATGGGCATTTTGTTGGCGATGTTTTTATTGAAACCGATTGCTTTTCTTGTCAGATGTATTCTTTAAAATTTTTCAGATGTGTTCTTTAATAATATAATAATAATAATAATAATATAATAAATCGAATTTAAATAGCATTGAATCATTGTAAAGCAAACAAATCAAAGCGATTGCATTCACATCATTTACGATCACGCGTATGCAATTGTTCTTATTCTTCCTTTTTTGTCATGTTTCTCCTAGGGGAGGTTTGACATTGATGAGCCTTCTCCATCTCTCTCTGTTTTGAGCTTCCTCCTTATTTATGCCCCTTTCTCGAAGATCATCTGCAATACAGGTAGCCCAGGTTTTGCTAGGTCTTCCCTTTGGTCTCTTTCCATCTACTACGAAGTTCATTGCTCTTTTTATAATGTGGTGGTCTGCTTTCCGTTGAACGTGCCCAAACCAGCGCAGTCTATTGCTTCTAGCTACAGACTTCAGATCATCAACTTTGCACATTCTCCATAGTTCTTTATTCGTGATCCTGTCTTCCCATTTGATCTTTGTCATGTAGCGTAGCATTCGGTTTTCACAGCTCTTCAACAAACGTTCGACGGTTTTGTGAAAACCCACGTCTCCAAATCATACAGGAGAACATGTCTAATGCAGGCCTTATATATCAGACAGCGTCTCTCCAGTGGGATTTTCTGATTTCCGAGCAGACTTGCCAATTCTTTCCATTTCTTCCAAGCACTCGCAATCCTGGTTCTGACAGCTAACTCAGATTTTGCTTCGCAGCTCATCATCTCTCCCAGGTAGCAGAATTCGTCTACCACTTCTATCTTCCCTTGTTCAAATTCTAGCTCCTTCTTTCCTGCATCGGTATCGTCTTCACCCTTCTTATTCATACAACTGGGGCAGACAAATACTCCGTCCTCCTTCTTCTTCAGACTTTTGAGCTATGCGTGTGCAATTGTTCATAAATAAGATTAACAAATCATACATTTACACACACACACACACACACACACACACACACACACACACACTCACATGCATAAAAGTTTACTGTGTTTGTCAGGTAGACGTGTTCTTTAAAAATTTACAGTTTATGTCAGGTGTGTTCTCTAAAACCTGGCATTTTTTTCGTTCTTTAAAACCTGGCCATTTTTTGTTCTTTAAAACATGACTTTTATTTTGTTCTTTAAAATATGATCATTTTTTGTTTTTTAAAACCTGATAATTGTTAGGCAGGTGAAAATCAAAACCATCCTGCCACCTTCCCCCTCCCCCTTAGACTGAGTAACACATAAGCACATCATAAGTATAAAATCATATTCTGGAGATGCCTGTTCTTTCTAAAGTGCCCCTTAGACTGAGTGATAGGCCTAATAAGGAGGGTGGCAGGACGGTTAAGACGTTTACCCGCCTAACAAGTAAACCGTGAGGTTCTGGGTTCAGTTGCCAGCCTTTCCCTTTCTTTCGAGTTTGATGAGAAAGTCGAACAGAATATCAAAGTCCTTCGGATGAGACTGTTAACCGAGGCCCCGTGTGCGAACGATGAGGACATCTTGCGCACACGTTAAAAACCTGTTCCATCTTTCAAAAGAATAAGCTATTTCATACCAATAGGACCGGCTGACAATTTAAACACACACACACACACGTACGCACGCACGCGCACGCACACGCACACACACACACACACACACACACATGCACACACACGCACGCGCACACACGCACACACACACATGCACACAGGTGTTGTGTTTAGAAACATTCCTCGAAAACGGAATGCAGCTACCTTCATGGTGGGCAAAAAGGAGTCACGAACGCAAAATCTTGCCATTGGTGAACCTCGGAGCTCTAACCGAGGAGTGAAGACAAAAAAAGATAGTACATTGTTAAATTCCAAATATATTTCCCTTGTTTTGTGTGCAGTGGTGTTTTTTTTCCAGTAGGCCTACCGAGGAATGAAGACATTGTGTATTGTTAAATTCCACAGGTACTTGTTCTGTGTGCAGTGGTTTTTTCCAGTACCGAGGAATCTTGTACATTGTTAAACTCCAAAAATGCTTGGTGTGTGTGCAGTGTTAAACAAAAAAAAAGGACATAGTTACATTCCAAAGATGTGGTGCTTGTTGTGTGTGCAGTGTTAAGAAAGAGTACTTCGTTACATTCCAAAGATGTGTTGCTTGTTGTGTGTGCAGTGTGTTAAGAAAAAGAGTACTTTGTTACATTCCAGAGATGTGGTGCTTGTTGTGTGTGCAGTGTTAAGAAAGAGTACTTCGTTACATTCCAAAGATGTGGTGCTTGTTGTGTGTGCAGTGTGTTAAGAAAAAGAGTACTTTGTTACATTCCAGAGATGTGGTGCTTGTTGTGTGTGCAGTGTGTTAAGAAAAAGAGTACTTTGTTACATTCCAGAGATGTGGTGCTTGTTGTGTGTGCAGTGTTAAGAAAGAGTACTTCGTTACATTCCAAAGATGTGGTGCTTGTTGTGTGTGCAGTGTGTTAAGAAAAAGAGTACTTTGTTACATTCCAGAGATGTGGTGCTTGTTGTGTGTGCAGTGTGTTAAGAAAAAGAGTACTTTGTTACATTCCAAAGATGTGGTGCTTGTTGTGTGTGCAGTGTTTCCAGTACCCCAACTTTTTCCGCGTGGTGCTGACGGTTCCTGCAGAGAAGGTGGACGAGGCGTGTGACCGCATCGAGCAGTTCTGCCGTGACCACTACCGGGGATCGGACAGCCAGGACACGGCCCTGCACAACGGGGTGTGAGGCTGACCCCCGCTGCTTCACGGGGCTGCTGCTGCTGCTGCTGCTATCCACCCTGTCCACTGTTGTCAGGTTCCGCTGGGAGCGTTTCAGAGGCTGGGGGTGATTGTCTAGCATTCTGAGGGGAATGCTTTGCCATGGGTAGTTGTGTTGATTTGTTGTTTTTTTGTCCATTGGGAGCATTTCAGAAGATGAGTGATTTTCTAGCATTCAGAAATTTTTCAATGGAATGCTTTCCCATGGGTAGTGTTTTTTCCTTTGTTCAGTTAAATGCTTCCGTTTTTTAGTCGCAGAGTTGCATTCATAAGAATGTTTGCATTTATTTTGATGAACACAAGTCCAAGCTAGTGCTGATTGTAAAAATATATAGCTACACACACACGCGCGCACACGCACACACACACACACACACACACACACACACACACACACACACACGTAGAACTTCTTTTTTACGTGAAGAACTTATTCTTCAAAACCTAGTATTGAAAAGAGACAAATAAAACGCTTGAGGTGGCTGCTGGGGGTGTGACTTGTACAACATTTTTTAAAGACCAAAAATACTTTTAGTCCTTGCATACCACAGACACTAGGTGAGTGTGGCTTATACAAAGGTGTTTAGTGTGTAAAGTAGCTATTCCTGTCAGTTTGGGGCACTGGAGATGAATCTAATGATGGAGGACGTGGAAATCGCCAACTGTAGCCTACCAGCTGCTGGTTCCGACAGCCAGCTAAACTGATGACTGCTCTCTGTACATTCCTTCCTATAGTCAGTCTCCCATACACTTGCACCAGTGCATGCCCATCTAACAGAGTGTGTAGTAACCATGTATGACTGTTAAAATCCAATCGTTGGTAATTGCTCATGTGTCAATTTGATCAATGGAGGTTGGGGTTTTTGTTTGTTTGAAGCTTTCGTCTTTCATTGAGAGATCTGTTCATGTGTGAAGTTTACAAGTATCACTGTGATCATATAAAACCGTGTTGTTTTGGGTGGGGTTTTTTATATCCAGTCTTTAAAGCAAAATTGGATCTGGGTTTTTTGTTCTGTTTTTTGTTTTGGTTTCTTGTTACCACCGAGACTCTACAAGTAGGCATTTAATGATTCTTCTTCGTCCAATGCTCAGACAGCAACTATTGTTGTCTGTCATATGAGCAAAAATATATTGCGCTGCCGTTAGGCGCCTGTCAAGTCAGGCCTAGCACCTCCGACTTTGGCATGATTGAAAAGGCTACATTCAGATTACTTTTCAGAAATCTTGACAGTTTTTACAATGGCCATCTTCAAACACACACAACAGAGTAACCAAACTTGCAAACTGTTATACATTAGTATTTTGCTGATTTTAAAAATATTCTATTGATCTTTTCTATGATGTTGATACTAAAGCTTCAAAGTTGTCTGTACACAAGAGGTCACACCATCACCACCAGACCAAGTATTCGTGTATCTCAGATACCATTCCAAAGTGAGGGAGGTTAAAACAGCCAGGTTTCTCACATATTACTTTGTCTGCAAATGTTCAACTTTTTGCACGTGAAACTTGAAGGTAGCTAATCTGATTTTTAAAAAAGAGAAAACTAATGATTACTGAAGTGTAATAATACATTTTTGGAGAAACCGTTTCATGTGGATTTTTTGTTCTCACTTTATATATATATGTTGATAGGATTTCTTGAAAGTGTCAGAAATGCTGAAAGCAAGTAAGATAGTGTGATGGTGTAAACAGTGTATTCATATGTTCAAAAAGTTTGAAATTCCATGCCATGCACGCGCACACACACTCCCACACGCGCGCGGGCACGTACGCACGCACACACACACACACATGCACAGACACATGTACACGTACACACAAAAAACTAGGCCTACTTTGTACAAGCGTTATGGATTGCATTTTAAAAGATTGCACCGTTTTATCTTTATACTCTCCATTTTCAAAAAAAATTGTCATATATTTTTCTTCTTCCTTAATGAAGTGTATTACAAACAGGCACAGCAGAGGGAACGGTCGTTTCATGGTCAGTGTTCCCATGCTGATTCCCCATGTTTGTATGTCTAAGTCCTTCCCATGGTTGATGTGACGTAGTGTAATGATCTGGAAAATCCATCCATCTATCCAAGAAATGGGGTGAATAATCCAATGATTCAACTTGAAGAAGAAACGGGTGCAACAATGGCTAACACAGCTGTGGCGGTGGTGGTGGATTTGTCAATTTGTTGTTGTGGAACACATGCCAGGTTTGAATTCACCTGCATTGTATTATCCACTTACATCATGTAGCAAGTATGACTTGATTTTTTATTTGAAATAATTATATTGTTTGCGTTATCTAGGTACCATCTAAATACCAGTATTACCAGACAGGAATGTGAAGAAAAACCTTTGAACTTCGCTGACAGAATGGGGACCAAGACTGTCCACGTTCGAAGGGTTAGGGTCAGTGTGCTTTTGAGCTGTAACTCACCTCCCCATTTCCTTCCATAGCTGAAGCTTGTTCTTATTTTGGGGTTGTTGTTTTTTTCTTCTTCAACACATCTGTTAAACGTTTTCAATGTTTTAAACATTAAATTATATCAACTCTTTTAAGAAGTGGGTTGTTGTTTTTTTCTTTTACCTTTCTGTCAGTACATAAGAAATCATGGTTGTGGCAGAAAATCCATGTGGTACCAACCAAAGTTGCAAGATTTTAAATCTGTGAAAAAATTTTACTTTAAAAAAACTATTTTTAAATCTTGAATTAGGCATTTGGTCTTGAATTTCTACCCCCCCCCCCCCCCCCCCCCCTTCCCCGCCAGGTAGAAAGTTCTTTTTGTGATGTAAGTTTTTTACCTGTTTTTAAGCCAGAATGGAGGAGGAGCAGGCAGAGCCCTATGCACAACAATTGCACAAACGTTTGTTTTCTTATTTTATTTGTGTTTTATTTCCGTTTTAGATTTGATCATTAAAATCATTACATGAAGATTTTGTTCTTCTTTTGCTGTTGTAAAGATAGGAAGAGAAACAAATCTGCCAGTATTATCTGATTGTTATGGAGTGAGTGTTGCAGCAGATGTGATGAGCTCGCTCACAGCTCGGCAATGTCTTTCAGTACTGAACGCGTAGTAACAAAGGGTAGTGGGTGTGGTGTGCATGTATTGGATGAAACGTAATGGTTTCTCTGTGGCTTGGTCTTTCACTACAGTGTCCGTTATTTCCCCCTGTACAGCGTCACTGTGTTGACTTGGTTGCATTTTTCAGCTGATGATGACCATGTGTAGAGTAGAGATGGGTCAGGCTCGTGAATATTGGATTTGTTTTGAATTCTGTTTTAAACACGTGTGACTCCCCCCCCCTCTTTTTGTTATACTTTTTTTGTTGTGGTGCTGACTGATCATTTTTAACCAGAATTTCGTGGTTAATACAGTTGAGAAAGATGGCAGTGAATTTCATTCCACAAACGACGACGGGACACTGTAGCCAAGTGGTTAAGACCATTTGACTCCAATCTCGAGAGTCTCGGTAGCGCCTGGTGAATTAAGGGTGCACATTTTTATGATCTCTCGGGTCAACTTTTTCAGTGCAGCCCTGCCAGTGCCTTCATGAATATACACATGCAGAAGATCCAAGTATGCATGTTAAAGATCCCATAATTCATGTTAGTGTTTGGTGGGTTAGGAAAGGATCCCATAATTCATGTTAGTGTTTGGTGGGTTAGGAAACACAAACATGCCCAGCACACATCCCCAAAGTTGGAATACGGCTACCTTCATGGTGGGCAAAAACAGTCGCATACGCAAAATCTCAGCCTTGGTGGCCCCCAGAACTCCAGCCGAGGAACAGGGGAAAAGAGTTCCTTTTACATCGTTATACCGTTGTTATGGTAGTTCATTTTATTTGAACCGAATACCTCGGCACAAAAGACATTCTAACATACTGAGAGGACTGCCTGTTGCAGTCACCTGCATAGAGATATTTCTGTGGGGGTTTTTGGGTGTACTTTCCTTTGTATTGCATTATCTGTAGATTCTTGTTCTGACAGCTTTCTATCCACCCCAACACCCTCCACACACAAATATGACGCTCCACCATGAAATGAATTGCATTGCATCTGACCCACTTTTCCGCTAGTTAGTCAATTTTTGAGATGTCATTTGATTGGGAAAAAAAAACTATAAGCTTTCTTCTAATACTGAAATATCAAGGATGGATTTTATGTCCTTTTGCTTAAAAAACGAAAAAAGCGTTTAGAAACAACAAATTCCTCATCCTGACCACCAAGAATGAATCAAAATTTGACAATTTCTCACTTCCTGGAGTCTAGTATTTCAAGTTGTAGTAACTCATCATAGAAATGATCGATAATTATCGGTTTTGTGTATTGAGTAATTATCTTTTTTGTGTATTGAGTAGCCTTTCTACTGAGGATTAAAAATGTATAACCAACAAAACTTTAACCTCTGGTGCAGTGCGGCTCATTTTCTGGTGGAGGGTCACAAATAGGGGATTCAGTGAGCTAGGTCTGAAGCAAAATGATGGTCATTCTGTGAGGGGGTTTTTGTTGTTTAATTCTACTAAAATAAAATGTTGGAAATTTGTATCCTCATTCATGTAATTTTTTTTTTTACATG
Organism: Rapana venosa; assembly: GCA_028751875.1. Lineage (NCBI taxonomy): Eukaryota > Metazoa > Mollusca > Gastropoda > Neogastropoda > Muricidae > Rapana > Rapana venosa. The sequence continues at coordinate 55,614,122 of CM054149.1, read as the reverse complement.
CAACCATTGTAACCAAAAATTTCTTTGTAAACATGATAATCTGTTCTTTTTTTTCTTTCTTCAAATCTGCAGCTTGCTGCATTTCACTGCGTACATGATAAATAAACCTGGCGCATATTTGATATTCAGCGTGACCATACTCATGCTGTATTTGGTGTACTCATTTGTATATGTTATTTGGCATGTTGGGTGTGCTCATTTTCACATGTAAGAAGGAAGGTGGCAGGCAGAATGGTTAAGATGTTACCTGCCTAACAAGTAAACTGTGAGGTTCTGGCTTTGATTCCCAGCCTTGCCCGTTCTTCCAGTTAGACCATCTCATCCAAGTGGGAACAAACAACAATTTTTTTGTTTTTAATAATGCATGCACACGTGTTGTGCTTAGACACAGTCCCTGAAGTCAAAGTGCAGCTACCTGAATGGTGGATAGAAACGGTCACATATGCAAAATCTCACCACAGGTGAACCTCGGTAGGCACAGCTAAGAAATGAAAGAAAAACTACCACAAGCCATAGACTGTCCTCTGCTCTATAAAACAGGAATCGAGGTTTGGGTGTTATGTTTCGTTCATACATAGCTTTGTACTTCTTTGATTTTATTCATCTTTCACAGAGCACAAAACAATCTATGGCTTGTGGTCAAGTCTTCTTTCTTTTCTCTGCTTAAGTCACCACCCTCTCTCCCCACTCCCCTTTCCTGTCATATACATACATACACACACATCTTCATACACTCTTAACTTTTTATTGATGACCAATGATCTTTATACAATTTAAAATTTTCCAACATTCTTTGCATTCCAACAGGTTCTCTTTCCAATATACATGAATGCCCGTAGGTTGTGCGCAACAGTACTCTGGCCATACTGAAACCTGAATTATGTTTAGGAGAAGAAGAAAAAGAAACGACCTGGCAAACAAGTACAAAGAAAAAAACATCAACAAACATTAAAAAATATCAACTGTTATTTGTGACCCACAGCCTCTTCCACTTTACAATTCATGAAGTTGCAATATCAATATTCATGAAGTTGCAATATTAATATTTATGAAGTTGCAATATTCTTGATTTTAAAACCAGTCTTCACATAACATTTAAAATGCTTATTTGCAAACAAAGGCAAGAGAATACAAAACAAAGATCCTCAAAGGTAAAAGTGAACAAAAGAAGAGACAAAGCCAGACAGCTTGGGGATTTTTTGGGTTGGTTTTTTAAAATTCGTTTAAATTGTCCTTAAAAGGTTCTTAAGCTATGTAAGAAAAACAGAACAAAATATTATTTCTATCCCATGTCTGAAGGAAAACACAACCTTTCCATCCCATGTCTGAAGGAAAACACAATCTTTCTATAATATATCTGAAGGAAAACACAATCTTTCTATAATATATCTGAAGGAAAACACAGTCTTTCTATAATATATCTGAAGGAAAACACAATCTTTCTATAATATATCTGAAGGAAAACAACCCACAAGGACCACAGCAGCACTGTGCAATTTAACACACTATCAAAAAAGTATCTGGACCCATCCTTCCTATGACTTATATGCAACGTTCAACATAATCTATTTATACCACAATTTTCCCTTTTGCATGCTTTAAAGAAAAAGGCAATACAAAAAATCTACACATGGATGGCACTGTATACAAAGGTAGGGAGGGAGGGAGGGAGGGGTGATGGTGGCCCCCTGATATTGATAAGTTCCCAGAGGATATCTGACCCTGATGTTCCACACAGCGAGGCTGGGCCATGGCTGGGGCAGAGATTGGTCAAAGCAAGCAGTGTGGGAAACAGCATGACTATGTCATCACAGACGAGGTAGTTGAACAAAGATTAAAGCATTCTTTGGGGGGTTTTTTTGTGTTTTTTTATTTAGATAAAAGCTTTCATTTTTTCCCAGCAACCCCCCCCCTCCCCCCACCTGAAAAAAAAAGGCAGATGGTTGGGGGTTTTTTATACCCAAAAGAAAGATTTTTTTGAATGACATACAGGCTGCTCTCCCTGGGGAGAGCGCACCCCCACAGAAGCAAAGCCTGCCAGCCATTTAATTTAAAAAAAAAAAAAAAAAAGGTCCTGTCTGAATGTGTAGAAGTGCAGAATATGAGAGGAGGTGATGCAGCATAATACCTTTTTGGACGAAAAAAAAACCCCAACCACCAAAAAATCCACAAATTTAACTCTTTCAACACACAACTTCAATTTCATTTCATCTTACTTCTTTCATCATGACTTACCGGTTTTCTGACAGCAAGACGTGTGTCATATGTATGACCTGACAGCATAAAGATAGCGATAACTTCATAGCATAGACTACATGTGTGTGTGAGCAGTTTATTTCAGTGAGGTTTGACAACCACCACCCACACAGTCATGACCTGTCAATACAGATCTTCTTTCCCAGGCACTTCTTTTTTGAATGCTCAGTAACATCTTTTGTCTGTCATATGAGTGAAAATGTACTGCGCTGCTGTTAAGCGCCTGACAAGTCAGGCCCAGTGCAGCAAAATGATGAGAAAATGTTTGTGTGTGTGTGTGTGTGTGTGTGTGTGCGTGTTGAGACTGGTAATTATCTAAAAAGGGTGTCTGTAACCAAAATGATGAGAAAATGTTTGGGTGTGTGTGCGTGTGTGTGTTGAGACTGGCAATTATCTAAAACAGGTGTCTGTCTAACCTTGGTAGGTAGGTTGTCAAGATGTCTAACATTAAGAACAAACTGTGAAAACACACTTTTTATGGTGCTGACTCAATTAACCTGCAGTGTATGTTAGTGTGTGTGTTTGTGAGGACATGCATACTTAACACTGAAACAAGATAATAACTCTAAACCATGTGTGTGTGTATGAACATACATACTTTATAAAACATTGAAACAAGGTATAAAGCTAAACCATAAACTGGTACTAACAAACTGTGCATAAAATATAACAGATGCGAGCTGAAGCAAAAAACATTTCTCTGTGTTCTCCATCCAAGACTGTCCGGTGTTCTGTCTCACTCAATATACCTACACATCCATCCTAATTCCACTCACCAACAAAACACAGATTGGAGTCTTCAATACCGGTTTCCAGGAACCTTTCTCACAGCGTCAACAGTCTCCCTTCTTCAGAGGCAGCCGACACATTCCCAATTCATACCAGTAAGCCAGATCTATAGACTATCTGTGGAGACACTCCTTGGTAATGGAACCACCACGGAACAAGACACAAAGATATAACACACACAAAAAAGCTCCTTTCATTCCTCTGTAGCTGAGATATCAATGTCCAACAGCATTCGTTCTTCAGTTTCAGTTTATTTCCCCTTCCTGAATCCTCCGCCTTTGCCCTTTTTCTTGCTGCCCCCTTTCTGTTCCTCGGCCTGCACACAATCCAGTCCATCAGAGTTAGCTGACAATCCAGCCCACCATCCATCCCGGCTAGCTGACAATCCAGCCCACCATCCATCCCGGCTAGCTGACAATTCAGCCCACCATCCATGCCGGCTAGCTGACAAATCAGTCCACCATCCCGGCTAGCTGACAAATCAGTCCACCATCCCGGCTAGCTGACAAATCAGTCCACCATCCCGGCTAGCTGACAATTCAGTCCATCCCTTTTAACTGACAATTCAGTTCATCCCTTTTAACTGACAATTCAGTCCATTCACATCCATAGTGTAACAATACACTATGAGAAAAAATAAAGAATCAAACATAGAAACAAGAAACCAATGACATGGGTTGTTGACATGCACATGTATGCAAAATACTGCCAGAAAAGACAGATATTTCATATAATGAACAAGCCATCACACTGTATACCTGAACATAATTTCTACTTGTCCATACATAGTGATGCATTAGTACATTATTATGTTCTGTGGATATTCTTTTTTCTTCTTCATGGATATTATTTTGCTATTCTTAAATGCCCTGCTTTTAATTAACTAACTATATGAACTGTCTTGAAATAATAAAGCATGCAGACAGCAGAGATCAGAACTGCTACACCAAAATCAGGGGTAAATTCTTATCTTCTCATGTGCAGTAATGTAAACTGCACAAGCACAGAATGCAGCAAACGTTTGCCTTGTCCTGACTGATGCATGTTTAGAAAAACCTCCCTGTCTTTGAAAACAGACTTCTGATAGGCACAGCTAAAACAAACTTCTGATAGGCACAGCCAAAACAAACTGGCACAGCTAAAACAAACTTCTGATAGGCACAGCTAAAACAAACTTCTGATAGGCACAGCCAAAACAAACTGGCACAGCTAAAACAAACTTCTGATAGGCACAGCTAAAACAAACTTCTGATAGGCACAGCTAAAACAAACTCCTGATAGGCACAGCTAAAACAAACTTCTGATAGGCACAGCTAAAACAAACTTCTGATAGGCACAGCTAAAACAAACTCCTGATAGGCACAGCTAAAACAAACTTCTGATAGGCACAGCTAAAACAAACTCCTGATAGGCACAGCTAAAACAAACTCCTGATAGGCACAGCTAAAACAAACTCCTGATAGGCACAGCTAAAACAAACTTCTGATAGGCACAGCCAAAACAAACTCCTGATACGCACAGCTAAAACAAACTTCTGATAGGCACAGCCAAAACAAACTCCTGATAGGCACAGCCAAAACAAACTCCTGATAGGCACAGCCAAAACAAACTCCTGATAGGCACAGCCAAAACAAACTTCTTATAGGCACAGCTAAAACAAACTCCTGATAGGCGCAGCCAAAACAGACTTCTGATAGGCACAGCCAAAACAAACTCCTGATAGGCACAGCTAAAACAAACTCCTGATAGGCACAGCCAAAACAAACTCCTGATAGGCACAGCTAAAACAAACTCCTGATAGGCACAGCTAAAACAGACTTCTGATAGGCAGAGCTATCAGGTTTTGTGCTTTTCTCCACATCTTGGTGGTCGGCATAGGAAAACAATACATGCATTGACATCCTACTCAATTTACACAGGTGTTTGTTTGGGTTTTTAAATTTCAGAAACTGGGATTTAAAAAAAAAATTTAAAGAGGAAAACCGGAATTGTGGCTAAAAGCCAAAAATATTCCAGGAAAAAAAAAAGGAATGGTTGGCAGCTATGCAAAAGTCAGATAAGGTAAATATGATACAGCTAAACACTATCATGCAGAATAGCACACTCCCACCATCTCACTCTTACCTTTCGTTTTGTGGCAGTGGTGGAGGAGGACTTGGAGACGACGGAGAAAAAGGAATCCAGACGTCCCTGAGTGGATCCCTGCCGTGACTTCTGCAACTTCTTGATCCCGTTTCGTATCCTGTCCTCACTGAAACCAGGCCAGGAAAGAAATGGACTAGTTTGATGAGTCATTTTATATCAATAAATCTGAAAAGTTTTTTCCTGTATTATTATTTTTGTTGAACACAGGATCTACACATGGTAGCCATGATGGCAGCACACCCATTGTTAAGTGAAGAGAAATTTGTTGGCACCCTGAAGATAAAAATATGCAGGAATCACACAATGGAGCAGCCTAAATTCAACACAAAGGAGGTATTTTACGGCATAACTATGGTAATCATATACGAGACCATCTTTGGAAATAATTTTTTGTTATCAATGTTCAGTTAAAAAGACAAAAATGACAGTCCCTTTGGCTGACAGGCCATCACACAGAGAAATTGCACTGCTTATTCCATTCCCATCTGGAAATACAAGTTTGACTTTGACATACACTCACACGAGTAAATGAGAAAGGTGGGAGAGGGTCGGGAAAAAGAAAAGCATCAATATGGGGGACTGCTGGATGTAAGCTCTCTACACTATCAATGGACAATTCAGACAGAGTGGAAACACCAAATTGAAAAGCCCTGTCCATCCCCATTCCTCTTGATCTTTTTTTTTTTTTAAAAGTAAGAATCTTTAGATGGAGTCTGCTGCCCTAACCCACATCCTCTGAAGTAAAGTCAACAGAACCAATCACATGCAGACTGAAGGCATTTCACATTTACCTTTAGCACAAGTATGTAGTCAGTATGTTTCTGTACATGATCTGCAGAAAATCTGTCGCCTTCTTAAACAAGGAATTAATGTTCCACTGGCTTCATCATTTCCCCATTCTTAACCACTAGACTGCCCCCCACCCCAGAAATTTTTCAGGGCTAAATGTGCACTCTATATGCCTACAATCTGGAAAATTTCCAGGGTTTCTAACTGAAGTAAACAAGCCAGCTTCCTTGACTACAGTTAAAGGGAAAGAACTCCAAAATTATAAATCACTCTCCTGTTGCTTGGCAACATCCAGCTGCAAAAACCATGGAAAAACTGATTGTTTTTTAGCTCGTATTTTGTGTTATTATGCATGACAGTTTGGGTAGTTCTTGTTCAAAATGGCTGACACTTTTCATTGAAGGTATCAATAACTTAACACAGCTGAAAAAGTGGCAAATAAAACTTAAGATAATCCTGACGGCGATGAAATCGATCGTGTATGATTCAGGAGATAGTGCATTAAAAAAAAAAAAAGACAGATTTTTCCTGGACTTATGTTTGATGATATTGAGATGGGGAAAAGGGTGTAGTCTCAGAATGACAGGAAAGTGTATTTTTTGTCGATTTTTACATTTTAAATATATTTTCGTAGTGAAATATGCTAACTTATTTGAACTTGCCTCAAAGCAATCTACAATATATATACTGTCATTGGGCAGACTATCAGGATTATTCATTTAGTAATTTCTGAGTAAAAGGGACATGAACATAACAAGTGGTACATGAGAATTTTATTCCCCGGCATATAGGGTGCACTTGCACTCGGCAGTTAAGAGGTTGAGCACAAATATTTCACTGACTGCACTGTTGTCAAGTCTATGTACAAATGTGCAAGTGCAGACAAACTGGCAAAAATTGCACTGTTCAAATTACGACCACATTTCTCTAATCTTACATTATTTTCCATCGACTATTGACAAATGGTAGAATTAATCAGCCCTGATATATATATATATATACACATACATACATATACATACAGACATGTTTGTGTTGTTGTTGTTGTGCGTTTCCCCAGCTTTACACCCTGGGGGTCACCCAGAACATGCACTCTGACTCACTCATCCCACCTGGGAATCACTGTGAGATAGGAAGTACACCGGGTGAGAAGTTTGCGTGTATGACAATTTTCAAGTACCTCGCCACATAGGCAGCCACACTCCGTCTTCAGAGGATTTTTTCTCCTATAAAGGAGAGTGCAGGTTGTTTATGTTAAGAGCTTGTCATGACTGAAGGCAATCTCAACACAACATTTTAAACATAACAACATTTTAATGTAGGCCTTGGCAATTAGCTGACACCAATAACCTGACACAGCTTTTGGCCTGGGCCATATGTTTGTGTTAATTAAAGGCATCCAGCACAGTGAACTAGGAACTACAGTCGCTGCTTACTTGAAACTCTTCTGGGTGACCATGAACTCCACCAGCTGTTCTTCGTCAGGATCCGACCACTTCAGCTGTAAAACACAATCAACACACTGTGTGGATCGGTGGTCTAGAGGTAACGCGCCTGTCTAGAAAGCGAAAAGTCCGGGTCTGAAGTGTGCGGCGGTTCGTACCCCGTTTGGACCGGAAACTTTTCCCCCATCCATTAGACCATGAGTGGTGGTCTGGGCGCTAGTCTTTCGGATGAGACGATAAACCGAGGTCCCGTGTGTTACACGTAATTATTTTGCGCACGTAAAAGAACCCACGGCAACAAGAGAGTTGTCCCTGGCAAAATTCTTAGAAAAGCCACTCTGATAGGGAAACAAATACAGTTGCAGACATGGAAAAAAAAAAAAGAAAAAAAAAAAAAGGGTGGCGCAGCGCTTGTGGCGACACGCTCTCCCGCTCTCCCCGGGGAGAGCAGCCCGAATTTCACGGAGAGAAATCTGCCGTGACTTAAAGTGGTATGAAATGAAATCTGAGCGCTTTGATTTGTTGCTTTACAAGATTCAGCGCTATATAAATTTTATACATTATTATTTATTATTATTAATCATTATACACACCGACAATCACCACAAATTTACATTACTGTATCACACATTACAAACATTTTGAGTTATTGATGAAGTTGTTTTTATTCCTAGATGGATGGCTTCATGAATAAAGCCAATGCAATGCTTATTCAATGTACCATCTGGTAATAAAACTTGACTTTGACTTTCCATAAAATCCTAAGACAAAGGTTAAAACCATGAAATTACACAATTATCTGCTACACATTACAAAGATAACCACCACTACATTACAAATGTTAAACAGTGTAAAAACTTTAATGAAATTGATGCATAAAGTAAAACACAACAAAACGACAATACATTACATTAAACATGACGAAAGTCACTATGACGTTTCACACATACTGACATCAATGTCTTCCGGATCGGCCACTTCAGGTTCCTGGAAAAGTTTGCGTGCTTCTTTGTACATCCAGTCTTCAGGCACTGCGTATTTCTGAAACACAATGGATAGCATCAAACACTCCCTTTTACAGCTTCTGTTCATCTGGATAGTAAAGCAGTCTGGGCTATTCCAGGCCTGAAAACACCCTACATACGGATGCAGTTCTCTACAGAATGTTAAACAACCCAGTTTTACACGCATGCACATGCATGAAAAAAATGGAGGAAAAAAACATGAAAATTTTTTTGGCAGAGCGACACATATACTCCAGCAGTCTAGGCTTACAATGTGATCTTAGCACAAGCTTAATACTGTTCACCAAAGGAGTAAAATTAGACATTGAACTATATACGTATAAAAAGAATTAAATCTTGCAAATAAAAAACCCCACACCATCCCACCCCCACCCGATAAAACAAAAACTGAGAATATTTCAAATATTATATACATAAACACACCCTACCACTACTACAAGTGCTACACATGTGTACTTCACTATCATTTATAATAATGGGGGAGGCAGGGTGGCCTAGTGGTAAGAACATTGTACTCTGTGATTCGATGGCACAGGTTCGAGCCACCACCGAGAGTCCATTCCCCTCGGACCAGACTAAAAACCAAGGTTCCCTGTGTACATGCATGTAAATTAAAAAAATCTTGCGCACACGTTAAATCCTGTTTTGGTTTACAGAAGAACTGGCCACATCGTGCCTACGCAAATAGACAACAATTCTTTTTGAAAAGGCATGCACCCTGATGTGTTTAGACATAAGTCTAAAAGTGGCTACTTCACAGCAAGCAAAAACAGTTGCACAGTGCAGAAAATCTCATCACTGGTGAGCCTCAGAGCTTTAGCTGAAGAATGCAGAGAGAGAAAGAGTGTGTGTGTGTGTGTGTGTGTGTGTGTGTGTGTGTATGTGTGTGTGTGTGTGTGTGTGTGTGTGAGTGAGTGAGAGAGAGAGAGAGAGAGAGAGAGAGAGAGAGAGAGAGAGAGAGAGAGAGAGAGAGAGCGAGAGAGAGAGAGAGAGAGAGAGAGAATATGAAAACTGGGTATTGTCCTGTTCCGCCATAAGGAACAAAAATTCCTGGAGCACCTTTCACCTTGACTTCACCCTAGGAACGACACATTCAGTCCCCCGCCTAAAAGAGAAATAGAGAGAGAGAGAAAGAGTGCTAATACTATAATGACCGTCATACCTTCTGGTCGAGGTGTTTGAGGATAGTTTCAATGTTCTTGTGCTGCTTGATCAGCTCCACAGCTCGCTTGGGGCCGATGCCTTTGATGGAGTCACAGTAGTCGCAGCCCAGCAGGATGCACAGGTCAATGAACTGAAGACACACACAAGTGAAGACACACGCAAGTCACGCCTTCTCCTACATTTGATGGATAAGTCCTCCATATTGGACCTAATGCAGTTGTGAAATTTACAATAAACTCATTAATAGCCAAATGGTTGAGACCGTTCAACTTCAATCCCATGGGTCCATGAAGTTGTAGGTTTGAATCTCGACATCAATGTCTGGTGAATTAAGGGTGAGGATTTTTACCATCTCCCTAGTTAACTTGAAATGCAGACCTGCTGGTGATTAAATTCCTTTTGTATATATACACATGCAGAAGATTAAATATGCACGTTAAAGATCCCATAATTCATGTCAGCATTCAGTGGGTTACAGAAACATGAACATCGCCAGTACACATCCCTAAAGTCAGAATGTGGCTTCCTTCATGATGGGCAAAACCACTCGCGTACACAAAATCTCACCATTAGTAAATCTCAGAGCTCTAGCCAAAAAGAAAAAAAAAAGAAATCAACATGAGGAACACCTAATTACATTTTTTTTTAAAAACAACCCACTTACCTCATCCATGGAGAAATTCATTTCTTCCAAGACTTTGTTCAGGTAGAATTCCTTGATGGGCATCTTTCTGGGGAAAAAAAAAGTGTATCCTATGAATGTGGGCACATACTTCTTTCTCACAATGATCAGGTTTTTTTGTTGGATTTTTTTTCTTAATCAAGGATATGGAAGATGACACTATGAATCAGCAAAAACATAAGTGTATAGGGGGTTTCTGGATAAAAACATATTCTTTTTAAGCTTTTACAAATTAATACATTTCATTACTAAAATTCACAGATTTCTTGCTGACTAATCATCAACTCAGAAAATCAATTCAGACATTTAAAATAAACAAAGTCAACAGTAATCATATTCTGCAAAGCCAACTTTAAATAATACTGTCAAAAAATAAATTTCAAAGCAGTGATTTTGTTCCGGTTAGTTTACTGTATATAACCTGGTAAACGAAGGATTTTCTTTATTAAAAAAAAAAAAAATCTAACACATCAGATCATACAAAAACAAAACTTAGAACCAAAAAGAGCAGCAGTGTGATCTTACTTGACACTTTTCTCTATGTGATGCTGCATGCAAAAATCACGGTTAAGTCACCAGTTGTATTTTCTTGCAGTGCGTTGTTACAGTGAATGCCATTAAAGCCGCGGTCACTGATCACCTGGAGACTCCAACGTGTGTATCTCAAAAAGTAATACAGATAACTGAAATCTGTTTTTTGTGTCTTGTTCAGAATGATCTCTTCTTTTAGATTACACTTCAATCACATTTTCTGAATTTTGACCCTTATGCATGATTTTCGTGTGTAGCATCACATATCACATTTTCTGAATTTTGACCCTTATGCATGATTTTCGTGTGTAGCATCACATATGTATGTGAGTATACACATCGGTACAGACCTGGCTTCGCTGAAGGTGAGGTGCCGCAGCAGAACTTTGGAGCCGAAGGTCAGAGCGTCCATGTCCTCTGTGCCTGTGGCGTACACCAGGCCTGACTTCACCAGCGCTGCACACTGCGCCTCTGCCTCACATGGAGCCTGCAACACACACACAGAGCATTGCTTTCAGTCAACTCACCAGAACAGATTTTAACCCAACCCTGACTGGATTGAACATGACCGACTGATCCGACTTCCATTTCTAAATGCCGGATCAACAAAGACTAACCACCAGTAGCAGGTCAACAACTTTCACATATCCCACAATGCAACTGCAACAAGAAAGTCTTCTGGAAGAAGTCCTTGGAAGCCATTTTGAATTTTGTTGGAAGTGATTTGGTTAACTACTTTTGCTGCTGTGAATTTTCAAAATTAAGAGTCCCCCCCCCCCCCCCCCCCCCCCCAATTTTGTGTGTGTGTGGAGGCATTGGTACATGGCAAATCTTTACAACTTATAGGATTGTTTTTCAGACATAATATTGGCAGTATGTGTGTTTTGAAGATTAAACTTGAGAAATTTTGAGGTGAGACAAGTCTGAAGTCAATCGCGATCTAGCTCTGAGCTATAACCGAGTTATGAACAATCTGGCATGAGATATTTTAAGGTTAGTTTATGCAAGGAAGCACGATGGAGGAAAAGACTACACTGCTTTGCTGAAGGACCTGGGTAATGACTCACCTCCACGTAAGGAACGCCCATGAGCTTCAGCAGTTGTTTGCACTCTTCATTGTGCTGCTTGGTCACCTTCACCAGCCGACGGTTGAAGCGGTCAATGTTTTCCTCATCCCCTGTGCGATAAAGCAAAAACTGACGTTTGCTTTGTAGTCACTACTGTGTCACAGCCAAAGCTGTTTCATACCTGTCATTGTGGGACTACTCCACGTCACAACTTCATTTTCAGACAAAATTATTCATTAAAAAGTCCGTTCTGCAATCCTGTTCATGCTATAACTGCTGCAGAGCACACAAATAACCTTCCCCACCAGTTAGTATTAATACTCTAAACACATTCCTGTCCCTTTCTCATGTGCATGGACCATGTTGTCACCAAAATGGCTTTTGCTTTGCTTTGCTGACATCACAAAGGTCTCTAAACACACCTACTCTAACCTGCAGAAAGACATCAACATAAACTAAAACTACAAAGCAAAACACACACACAAAACAACCAAAAACACACACACAAACCAAAAAACCCCCAAAGAAACAAACAAGTTCAACATTTAATGACAGTCTTGTACAAAACTTTGACCCAGCCATCTTTCAATACAGATATAAAATCTTTTCAAAAATAAATTGCAAAAATGTAAAAACCTCCAAATAATGCTGGATTATATCCTTTTTATTATTGCCAAACCAATACATTTTATATATTTATATACAATCAATATAATCTTTAAAAAAAAAAATTTTTTTTATTCCTCTGCTAGAGCTGATGCTCCCCACTGAGATTTTGTGTCTGTGACCGTTTTTGCCCACCATGAAGGTAGCCACATTCCAACTTCCGGGCAATACAATCTGACAACAGCCGATCTTACCTGCTTCCTCAGCTTTCTCCAGCTCCTTCTGGGCAGCGTCTCTCATCTCCTTTCTCTTTGCCAACTGAAAAAAGTGGAACACATGCACGCATGAAATTCAACTTTTTTGCCTGCAAGAACAAACAGCAGAGAAGAGATCATAAAAAAAATGGAGGGGGGGAACAAAAAGGTTTGAAGGTTTTAAAGCTGAAAAAAAATCTATACATACATTGTAGATTTGGGAAAACAGTGAGGTTTTATTCTTTTTTTAAAATAACAGGAGAAACAAGAAATAGCACCGCACTAGTGGTGACTGATATGCTTACCCTAGGCCAGTCTCATACAGACAAATATGCCACATCTGCCAGTACCACAATACAGCACAAGCAAAAAAAAACCCCACACGCATCAAGTATATTTCAACACACTACCAAAACGGTTAACTTCAACTGTACCTCTCCAGACTTCATTTCTGGTGGTTTGCCATCAAACACATAGACTGGTTTGATCCCATTCTCCAGCATCCGGATGGTTCGGTAAAACATTCCCATCAAGTGACTGAAAACATAGAGACAGAGAGAACAATCTGATCACTTCTTCAGATACTACACTAGTACAGTGTCAGTTACTGGCATTCATACATGAGCATTCAACAAAGAACCACTACTTTACTAGTGCTAGTATTCATTAGGCCAGCTGTCTGTCTACTACTTTGACTAAACTGGTAGAGTGGTATTTCATATTGTTACACAACTTCACAGATGATGCATGCAGTTGTTTCCCATGGGCATAATCCAGCAGACAAGTTGCGATTGCTGAAGTTTAAGAGTTTTCTTAATTAATTAATAAGTATGGTCAGATGGTTTTTGTTTTCTCTTTCTTTCTTTTTTTTTTTTTTTTTTTTGGGGGGGGGGCATTTAATCTCCAAGGTAAGCCTCCATCTTAAACTTAAAGTTTTCTAGTATCACTTTTATTTATTTATTTTAAATTTATTTATGTCTAGTTAGCACATGTATCACATTCATGAACCCCCCCCCCCCCCCCCCGAATAAACACATAATTCAGAAGAAAGAAGAAAAAAAATCATTAAAAAACAAAACACACAATTCAGGAAATCACAAACCCATGATGTATTATTATTTGTACCAGTATTACTTTAAAAGCAAAATTATCATTGACACTCACATACATGTATACTTAAGAAAACACACACATGTACATATATAATATGCATAAAATTGGCTCACACACAATGCTCTCTCTCTCTCTCTACAGTTATGTGCACACACATGTTTTTGGGGTTGTTTTTTTATACATGATGTATACACACACAAAGAATATGCACACACATGTACACACAGAGAAAATGTATGCATGTAAAACTAAAAGCGCGCACACACACACACGACACACACAAAGCACAGACCTTGTGGTTTCGCCTTCTTCATTAGTCAGCTGTGACCCATCCTGTCTGACAGCAATCAGAAACTGGTAGATACTCATGGAAGCATCAATTGCCACTTTCCGACCTGGAGTGCACACAGATTTAACGTGAAAACTGTTGTTTTACTAATATTTAATTATAATAATATCACCAACTTGACCAAGCATGAACAATTTGAACATGCTTTAATACTAATAATAGTTTAGTTTAAAACTGTGCCGTGAAATCATGAACTTGGTCAGTGGGCAAAAACCAAGAAAGAGAACATGATTTTTTCATTCCTTGGCTAGAGCTCAGAGTTTTACCATTTGAGATTTTGTGTATTACATTCATGCGACCATTTTTGCTATAGAACGAAGAAAAACTAAAAAGAAAAAAAAGTAATCCTAACCAATGTCACATTCTGACAACAGTTTGATACATTCATTATGCTGAATAGTGAATGCTGTTTCAGTTACATAAATCTAGAGCTACATGCATTCTTCTTCCTTTCAGCTTTTCCCTTTCACAGAACTTTTCACTATAAATATAGTAAAATAAGTACAAGTAAAATACTTAAATAGACCAAAATAAATAGATGGAGTACTGATCTGGCAATTACCATGGCTTTGATAAAATTAGTTTAGTCTAGAGCGTTATGTAGCTCTTTGTTGAATTCTTTCAGCAATCTATTTTATTACCAGTGCCTTCCAAGTAAAATAATAACACAATTTAACATTTTATGACCAAGGGAATCAGACTGAGCTATCCCCTGGCCAACTACAATTATCTAGGATTGAATCTTTGATTCTCCCTGGAATTTAAGTATGAGTCTAGTATTCCCAAACAAGACTTTTTAGATATGACTGTAACAGTCTAAGGATAGTTTTAAAAATGAGGTTTGATGAGTGGACGTACATACATTTATATATATATATAATTATATTTATATATATATATATATATGACATTAGTCCATTATACCTTGCATACACAAAAAACCAAATCCATCATGGAAATAAAGTCTAGCAGATTTTTTTTTTCTTTCACAGCAACAGCTCCAAGGTTCACCAATGGTCAAATTTTTCTGTAGGCGACTGCTTTTCCCCAACCAATGAACCATAAAGATAGCTGCATTCCAACTTCAGGGATAGTTGGGAAATAAACAGGCAATTTTGCCAGGGCAGTTGGGGAACTACTCCCTGCTCTTTTTGATTTTCAACTGTTGTGCCGTCTTTCAATTGACGTGCATGACAGTAAGCAGACTGGTCCACCTGGTTTACAGTCTCCTCCAAAAGACCAGACATTCAGCTTGATTTTTCAGTATTAAAAAAAAGGAATAAAGGGCAAGGCTGGGAATTGAACCCAGAAGATCACAGTTTACTTGTTACAAAGGTGATCGTCTTAACTGCCCTGCCAGTGCTATCTTCCACCTTAACCTGTGGCTTGGACTGAAACATGATCGATCCACCCTGCATTGCTGCAATGGTATGGTTGGTCCATGGGCAACAGCCAATTCATACCCTCATTTTACTGAAGGCACACACACACATACACACAATGGATAGCCTGGTGGTTAGAACTTAAGAGTGATGCATTCATGATCTGCTGACCTGGTTTCGAATCTTATTCAAGATTTTTCCTCTGGAGTTAACATCACTCATCAGTGCCAACTCCACTCTCCCCAAATGGCAAAAAACCTTTGGATGAGACTCTAAAAAGGTACCATGTGCAAATGCACGCAGAACATCTTTCGCACATGTTAAAACCTGCTCCGCTTTTCGGAAGAGTAGGCCATTCGCCCATTGTGTGCTGGTGCGAACAGATGAAAAAATTTACGATACTGCATACACACAGGGACTGGATGAAAAAAGCATGAGTGCTTATTTCACTATCCTCCAAATAAAAGAATAAATAAAATAAAAATAAGTAAATAATACACACAGACTGACAGTTACACAAACATACACAAAGTAGCACTGTGACACAGACTCAATCAGTGAATCACACATACATGTATACACACACAGTGACACACACAGAGACTCAGTTACACACACTGTGACACACCAACTTAAGAAAAGCAACACAGAACATGTACAAGACACTGTTTCATCAAAAGCCCAAGTGCGGAGACTGACAGTACTAGTAACATGCTTAGCACACAATTGACAATTCGATCATAGGCCTAATTATACTGCTCTGGGTACAGGCTGCGATGACTGGAGTAGCATAATTCCTCCATTCAGAAACGCTCACGTATCTTACTGCTTCGATTTGAACAAATCTGCCACCCAGATCCTAGTTCAATTCATCAATGAGCATGGGCAGTGCATTGCATTTCAGCACCGCAATGTAGGACCCTATTGAAATTGATGCAAATGCATGCGTCTGCTAAAAAATCGAACAGCAACAAAACGAATGAAGTATACAAACCAAAGTAGTTTTTGATGTCGTTTTCCTTCAATGACGTTGGCGCATAATCGCCCAAAACTTTAGAGAGTCCTTGAATTCCCATAGTCCTGGAACACACACTGAAACACCGACGGATAATGAAAGTGATGCCTACGACTCCCGCCAGTTTGTTGGCGTATGGAACACAGAGTTGGCAAAAATAGTGTCGTAACCCACAAAGCTATCAAGAAACAAGCATACTGTTGATACTATGCTTTTTATATTACACTTTTCTCTTTATGCATTCTTTAAAATTAATTTTGAAGTATATCATTCATAAATAACCACTCTTCATACAAAAAATCCCACATTTTCGTAACCAATTGTTTCAGCTTTGCTTTTCATTCTTACGTCATAGGGAACCTCTGGCGTTTTGTTGGCTATTTTTAGTTACTAGAGACAGGAAAACCCTCTTGAAGGTGAAATGGATTACATGTCTCTCAAACTAATAAAACGCCTTATTGAGGTCGCTCCCGACAAACACTTATTGATCTTTTGTTCAAGTAAGCTTGAGAGAGAGAAAAACAATAACACTGACATTGACAAAGGTTTATTGTGATAAGTAAGATGCCCATTAAGAACTTAATTTCAGCCCAAATAGTCATCATGGCATGGATTCCATAACATGGTTACAGGAGAGAATCACTTTTTTTTCATAAGCTTTGGTCAGCCCTTACAATGGGAATTGTCAAGGGGGTGGAGTTTCCACGAAACTGTACAAGTTCAAAATCAACATCTTACAACAGACTGGTACATGGTCTGCAACAAGAAAACAAGGTCACAAAAGTTGCATCATTTTTTCCCCTTTTCATGGTGTGTGCAACTTTTCACCGCTAACTTGTGATAGATTTGTGATAATCCAGGTGGCCTGTAGTGTACAGCTATTCTCAGAGAGAGAGAGCAAGACAATGACAATGACAAATTCTTTTATTTCGAGGATAATGAATAAGCACTCATGTGCTTTTTAACATCCAGTCCCAGCCCTTAGTTATATATATGATAATAAACTAAAATAAGGCCAATACCAATACACTCACACAGTAAATGGGGAAAAAAACGTCCACACACGGAAAACCCCCCCAACCAAAATCACCGAAAAAGAGAGAGAGAAAAAAGCAACAACAAATGATAAAATAAAGCGACAGAGCACACACAAAAAAAAAAGCAAAACACAAAAGCAACCAAAAAAATAGCAAGAAAACCAAGAGCAAAATAAAACAGCAACAACAACAAGGGGAGAGGGGACAACCAAATAATCCCCCCTCCGAAACAACAACAACAACACAAAAACAAAACAAAAAAGCTGCATAATAAAAGAGAACAAACCATATAGGTAGTATCATTTTGGCTAAGGGAAAGAAATGTCCAAAAATTATTGTACTTTTATGGGAAAGCAACAGCAATAGTAAACTACACAAAAACAATATTAGCAGACTGAGTAGATTTATGCAAAAGCAATTCACATCCCCATGTACACGTACGTACGTACGTACGTACACACACACACACACACACACACACACACACACACACACACACACACACACACGAACGAACGCACGCACGCACGCACGCACACCATGCATCAGTGCCAAAATAAAATCTTTATGAATGTCATATATAGTCATAGAAAAGGACATCTACACATTGAAATTAAGCTATACATCATTGATACATTCGAAGCAAGATATTCAAATAAAACATTCAATAAATCTGAAATACGGTCAACTTACGTAATAAGATTGAAATATTAAATCTGAATAAAGCATTCAACGGGGTGCAAATTGAAGACATGACAATCAAATCTATAACCAAAACAATAAACAAAAACTTGTCAGGAGAGAGAGAGAGAGAGAGAGAGAGAGAGAGAGAGAGAGTACATTTTAAATCCATATGATATTGCATACAATTTTTAATTCATCAACACTATCACCATTAGCACTGGCTATGATTTAACATTGTACAGGTTAAAATCATCCTAGAGTTATGATAAATACATAAAGTAGGATAGTGGAAACTATTTCTAGAAGTCAGTTGCAATAGCACCATAGCAAGATACAAGTAAAACATTCACACTCATACAGAGAGAGAGAGAGGGGGGGGGGGGGGGGGGTAATTTGGTATAAGGTAAGGGAGGATGTATTTACTTTGTTTCCAACAGATCAAGTGTGGTTTGTTATTTTTGATGCATCAAATGGATGAAAAAAAAGACTTTTGAAGATTGTTAATGATTCGTGTTGTCTAAATGAATCAGGAAGGGAGTTCTACAGCACAGGGCCTGAGTAAAGTAAACTAGATTTGAACAAATCTATTCTTGGGATTGGGACACTCAGCTTTTCAGTATTTCTGGAATGATTCATTGGGAACTTTAAGGATGAGGGAACAGTTCCTGTCATTATCTTAAACATCATGAGGCCTTTGTTAAATCTTAGTCTTTGGTGTAGGGGAAGAATATTTAACTGAGTATAATCCACTTCTAGAAAGGTTGTCTTCTTCAGAAGGACCAGTTTAAGAGCGCATTTATACAGACTTAATAATGGTTTCATAGTGTCACAGCTGCATGGAAGAACAAGAAAGTACCTGATGATTGGACCAAAGGAGTGATAGTCAAAATCCCCAAGAAAGGAACCCTGAGCAACTGCAACAACTGGAGGGGAATTACTCTTTTGTCTGTGCCGAGCAAGATACTGGCCAAGGTCATCATCAGAAGAATATCAGACGTTGTGGACGATGCACTGAGGAAGGAACAAGCAGGGTTCAGGAAGCAACGAGGATGTATATACCGGATATTCACGCTCAGAAACATCATCGAACAGTGCACAGTGTGGCAAAGAAAACTGTATGTGAATTTTGTGGACTTCGAAAAAGCATTTGACAGCTTTTGGAGTATCCTTCGACACTATGGCATCCCATCGAAACTGGTACACCTTATCAAACAACTTCAGATGCTCTGTGGGCCATAGCAACACTGTCTTCGAAGTCAAGACTGGAGTAAGACAAGGATGTGTGATGTCAGCAGTTCTCTTCAATCTGGCCATTGAGTGGGTGATGAGGAAGACAACAGAAGACACCCCAAGAGGGATTCACTGGAGCCTGTTCTCAACACTAGACGACCTCGACTTTGCGGATGACCTGGCGCTGCTGTCCCACACACACCAACATATCCAGGAGAAGACCAGCAGACTCCAAACATTCGGACAGCAAGTGGGGCTTCGTATTAGCACCAAGAAAACAGAGACAATGTCGCTCAATGTGAACACACCAGCCCCTGTGAAAGTGAATGGAACTGACCTGCGCCAGACAGACAAGTTCACATACCTTGGCAGCAGCATCAAACCAGAGCGTGGCATAAAAAATAAGACATCCACAACAGACTGGGCAAGGCCAGGAGTGTGTTTAGGGAGATGAACAATATCTGGAGATCAACTCAGTACAGCACCAACACCAAGCTGAAGCTATACCAGAGCTGTGTTGTATCTATGCTCCTGTACGGTTCTGAGTGCTGGAGGCTGATGGAAGCGGATCTTACCAAACTTCGATCCTTTCACACCACATGCCTCCGAAGAATTATCTGGATCTTTTGGCCAGAGAAGATCTCCAATGAAGACCTACTACGGAGATGCAGTCAGGAAGACATGGGAACCATCATCACCAGACGACGTTGGAAGTGGATTGGGCACATCCTCCAAAGAGACCCACAGTCAATCACAAGAACATCATTGCACTGGACCCCAGAAGGAAGGAGAAAGAAAGGAAGACCAAAAGCAACGTGGAGGAGAACTGTAGAAAGTGAGATGAAGGCCATGCAGCACTCTTGGGGATCAGTGACTAGGTTGGCCCAGGACTGGCAGGAGTGGAAGCGCTTTGTTGCTGCCCTACACACCACTGGGTGTAAAGGTTAATGATGATGATGATAATGAACTCAGTACAGCACCAACACCAAGCTGAAGCTATACCAGAGCTGTGTTGTATCTACGCTTCTGTACGGTTCTGAGTGCTGGAGGATGACGGAAGCGGATCTTACCAAACTTCGATCCTTTCATACCATATGCCTCCGAAGAATTCTCCGGATCTTTTGGCCAGAGAAGATCTCCAATGAAGACCTACTGCGGAGATGCAGGCAAGAAGACATGGGAACCATCATCACCAGACGAAGGTGGAAGTGGATTGGGCACATCCTCCAAAGAGACCCACAGTCAATCACAAGAACAGCATTGCACTGGACCCCAGAAGGAAGGAGAAAGAAAGGAAGACCAAAAGCAACGTGGAGGAGAACTGTAGAAAGTGAGATGAAGGCCATGCAGCACTCTTGGGGATCAGTGACTAGGTTGGCCCAGGATAGGCAGGAGTGGAAGCACTTTGTTGCTGCCCTACACACCACTGGGTGTAAAGGTTAATGATGATGATGAGTGTTTGCACTAGCAGAATCCCACAGGGTTGAAGCGTAATCTGTTGAAGATTATATATAAGCTTGAAAGAATAGTTTTCTTGAATGAAAGTAAATAAAATGTTTGATTTTAGTCAATTGGTATACTCTTTGAGACATGTATTTGGACAGATGGGATATGTGATAGTACCAGCTGAGACTTTCATTGATTGTTACTCCTGGAACTTTGTGGTGAGAGGTTTGTTTGATTGCTTCTTTTCTAATATGGATTTGAGAAAGTTTGTGAGATGAATTTTGTCACTTTTGTCTGGTGGTGATAGGCATGCATTTTGTTTTTTGGCCGTGCATATAGACATGTGGTTCAGTTCAGTCCATTTGACAAGATCATCAGTGCTTTTTTTGTAATGTCTTTGCAAGATAGTTAATGTCGGTATGGCTTGTATGTATGGTTATGTCATCAGCAAAAAGTTCGCATTTGGATTTGACATGGAGAGGAAGGTCATTTATATATATTGAAAAGAGAATAGGTCCTAAGATGGATCCCTGTGGTACTCCATAATGAATGGGTTTTAGTGTGGATGTGGATGTAGCTATTGAGACACACTGTTGCCTGTTTATCAGATAAGAAGCAAGAAGTTCTAAAGTATTTCTAGAGAGATAATATAGGTCTAGCTTTTTAATGAGAAGTCTGGTCAATTGTATCAAATGCTTTTTGAAATCTACAAATAGTACTCCACAAAATTTATTGTCCTTAATGTTTGACAGCCAATTGTCTACAAGACTAGTCAATGCGTATGGCACGAGTGATTTTTTCTTTCTTAATCTGTAGTGATTTGGGTTTAGTAAGTTGTTAATATCTATATGATGGACTAGATGCTTATTCATATGTTTTTCCGAGAGTTTTGAAAGATAAGATATAATGGAGATTGGCCTATAGTTTGAGGGTTCCCTAGGATTAACTTGGTATCTTGGTATGAGTAATGAAAGGAATTTGGTTTTCTTACATTCAGCTAGACGATAATATAGCTATTTTGTTGTGTGTGCCTTTCAGGAATTGTGTACCTGGTTAAATATGGATGGAGTAGTTAACCTGAAATGTATGTTTGTTTCAGGTGTGTGTTGTGTAGATGAAACAATAGTTACCATAACACCCCTGGGTGGCCTCACATCAATATTCCCCTGGGTCCTAACTTCTCCCCCTTCCCAACCTTCATAATGTAAAACACTTAAAGGAGAACAATGGCATAATGAATAGCACGCACGCGCACAACACACACCCCCCAAAAACACCACACACACACACACACACACACACACCACACACACAAGTGCGTATGCACAACATAAATTAGTTTCATTCTAAGGGAAAGTATGCTTTATATTTAAGAATAATTATATAACAGAAATAAAACTAAAGAAATCGATCTGCTGGGGGAGAGGAGAGAGAGAGAGAGAGAGAGAGAGAGAGAGAGAGAGAGAGAGAGAGAGAGAGAGAGAGAGAGGAGAGAGAGAGAGAGAGAGGGGAGATTTATTTATTCTTTTATTTCCAGGATAATGGAATAAGCATTCGTGTGCTTTTGTACGTGCAGTCCCTATGTACCTGCAGTTTCGTAAATTTTGTAGAAAACGAATACAAATACTAAAATTGTTATTGATGTGTATGTTTTTATATGCATATGTAAGTGTATTTGTTGTACACATGTGTGTTATATGAGGGGATATTTTCCTCTGGAGTTAACATACAAGCTCCACTCTCCCCCAAAAGTCTTTCGGATGAGACTAAAAACCAAGGTCCCGTGTGCGAACGCACGCAGAACATCTTGTACTTACTTACTTACTTAGGCCCATCACTCCCCCTAGAGCATAGGCCGCCGACAACAGTCCGCCAGAGTCCTCTGTCCTGGGCTATTCTCTCCAGCTGTCTCCAGGTATATCCCATCTTCCTGGTTTCTGCCTCAAGGTCGCGTCGCCAGGTGTTTCTTGGCCTTCCTCTTTTTCGTTTTCCCTGGGGTTCCATGATAGTCCCTGCCTTGTGATGTTGCTGGCTGGCTTTCTCGGGGTGTCCCCGATCCATCCCATCTCCTGCGCCGGTTTTTCATTTTCGGCTGGCAGCTGGTTGGTACGTTGCCACAGGTCTGCGTTGTGTGGGTCGGGCCAGTGGATCTGGGGGATTCGTCTCAGGCAGCTGTGATGAAGGTCTGCCACTTTCTTGATGGTGGTTTTTTGTTGTCCTCCATGTCTCCGCTCCATATTGTAGGACTGACTTGACGTTGGAGTTTGAACAGCCTGATCTTTGTGCGGGTGGACCCACCTTGGAGCTCCAGATGTTCTTCAGCTGCAAGTACGCCCCTCGCCTTGCCAATTCTTGCTCTGACGTCTGCGTCTGTGCCGCCCTGCATGTTAATGATGCTACCCAGGTACGTGAATGTCTCCACTTCTTCCAGCTCCTTCCCATTTAGTGTGACTGGGCCCTCACTCCACTGCGTTGATCTTAGAATCTTGTTTTGCCTTCATGGATCTTAAAGACCAACTTGTAATGAGGTGGGCTGCAAAGTTCTGTAGTCTTGTCCTGCATTGTTGGCGGCTGTGGAAAGGAGCGCCAGGTCGTCTGCAAAGTCGAGATCATCAGCTGGTCCCACAGTATCCATGGATTCCATTTCTTCTGTATGCCGTTGAAGTCTTCTGGTCCAATCGATCGCCAGGAGGAAGATGAAAGGTGACAGGAGACAGCCTTGTCTGACTCCGGTCTTCACCTCAAAGCTGTTTGTGAGTTGTCCTCCATGGACCACCCGGGAGGTCATTTTTCATAGGAGTTTTTTGATCAAGTTGACAAATTTGGTTGGCACTCCATGGTGCGAAGCAATTTCCAGAGGGTGTTGCGGTCCACACTGTCGAATGCTTTCTCATAATCAACAAAGTTGATGTATAAAGATGAGTTCCACTCTAAAGATTGCTCATACAATGATGCGCAAAGGGGGCAATCTGATCTACGAAAGATCTGTTCTGGCGGAAGCCGGCCCGCTGGTCTCGGAGGAGGGGTCGACTGCATTTTTTTAATTCTCTCGAGGAGGATCCTGTTTTAAAAACTTTTCCTGGCACCGACAGAAGCAATTATCCCTCTATAGTTGGCACAGTTGCTGAGGTCTCCTTTCTTGGGTTGCTTGATGAGGTAGCCCTCCTTCCAGTCTGATGGTTTCTTCCTCCTCTTCCCAAATCTTCCCAAAGAGAGGGTACAGCATCTCTACCGTGGTCTCCAGGTCTGCCTTGAGTGCTTCTGCTGGATGTTGTCCCGTCCTGCTGCCTTGCCATTTCTCAGCATTTTGATGGCTTCCCTGATCTCCTCCCTGGGTTGGTGCTCACAGTTGAGGGCTAGGTCTCTAAACCGCAGGGTCGATGTCCGGGGGGGTTGAAAGGGGCGGATCTGTTCAGGAGTTTTCCCCAAAGTGCTCTGCCCATCTGTCAGTTGCCCCTCTGTTCCCGGATGGTGTTTCCTTTCTTGTCTTTGACTGGTCGCTCAGGCCTGCTGTACTTTCCTGAGAGTTTCTTAGTGGTGTCATACAGCAGCTTTTATGTTGTTACTGGCTGCGCTTCCTCGGCCTCCTCTGCCAGGCTGTCGATGTACTGCGCTTGTCTGTTCTTGCGCTCCTCTTGACTTTTTCTGTTGGCTTCTGTGAAGTCTGCTTGTGCCTTGGCCTTTGCTGCTCTGTCTGCTGTTGTTTACTGTGTTTCTTTGTTTCTTTCTCAATCTTTTCCTTGTGACTGCCGATATCCATTCCTTCTTTGGTGTCTCTTGGGCCCACTACCTCCTGACAAGTTACGTCAGTGTCTTTTCACTTTCTTCCCTGGCTTTTCGATGTAGTCTCTTTTCAAGCGTTTCCTTGTAGTCTTGGTCTTGTTGGTGAGGGACAGCTTAATTCTTCATTTCTTTGAGTCTTTAGCAGCTGTGTTGTACTTCTGCCTCTTGTTTTTATTCCATCCAGTTTTCTTTAGTTTAGCTTCAGCCTGGTACCAAAGGTTGGTGGTCAGATGCAACGTCTGCTCCTCTTTCACCTTTACATCCTGTAAGATCTCTGATTTCTTGGCCATGCAGTATGGTCGATTGGTTCTCAGTCACATGATTTTTGGGGATACCAGTGGCCTTATGTACTCTTCTGTGGGGGAAAATGCTGCCACTATTACCAATTGTTGATAGCACAGAAGTCTGAAATTCTCACCATTCTCTTCTTCTCCTAAACCGGTTTCCCATCCTTCCTCCTCCCTGTTGTCTTGTCCGATTTGGCATTGAAATCACCCATGAGGATGTTTATATCCTTTTTCTGGGTACCCTTTGGGAATGACGTTCTGCAGTCTGTCGTAGAATTGACTTGGCTTGTCATCGCCTCATTTGTTGGCCATAACACTGATGATGTTCATCTGATCTTCTTCTTCTTATCCTGAAGTGCGCGATGATTCTTGATCCGGTGTTCCCATCCTTTAAGCTTGCTGCGCGGTCTTGACAAATGACGCTACGCCTTTGTGTTGAGCGTTGTTTTCATGGCAGAATAAAGCAGATCTCTCCGTGAGCAGTCTCTTTGTCTATGTGGGCCCAAAGGGTCTCACTGATCCAAGCAATGTGAGGTTGTAGCTTTTCTTCTTGCTGTCTTGTGTTGTTTTTCCCGTTCATACATGGCCTCAATTCCATTTCCGACGTTGTGGTTTTGGTCAATAAAAGGGGGTCGGCCTGTGGCTTCGTAGACCACGGCTTTCACCACACCGTATACATCCTCTGGTGAGGACCTTCCTGTCCCAGGGCAGTAGCTCTTGGTCCGTTGTTGGCGTTTCTTGTAGCAAGCTTTGTTTTTACGGAGTGGGGTTGCTTGCCCCACGCCCCAAACCTCCTCCTTCTCATCTGGTTGGGACCGGCAATGGCAGAGTTAGAAGAACATCTTGTGCACACGTTAAAAAACCCGTTCCGTTTCGTAAGGTAGGCCACGTGGCCCGGGGGGAACACATGCAGAAATGCAAACGCTCACGGGGACAGGATGTAAAAGGACAAGAGTGTTATTTATTATCCCCGAAATATATAATTTAGAATGAAGATCGAGAGGATGGTGTGGGGGGGTTGAAGGGATACTGAGGGAAGTTTGGAGTGGATGTCAGTGTGTTTGATAAGAATTTCATGCTTGTTATTTTGATAATGAAGTTTGTTATGCTTTTGTTTATATTGAACAGCATGGGCGGTGTTTTTTCTTGTGTTTTTCTATGGGAAAAGTGGATGGGTGGGATGTGATGTGATACAGTTTTAAAAAGTCCGGATTCATTGATCTAAGGTCTTCTTCTTTTTAAAAAAGCATACAGTTCCTTTGTGGTTTGTTGTTGTTTTGCTTTGTTTAATTTTTGTAATGACACAAGAGTGATGGAAAATACCATAATAAAGCTGACATTATATATGATGATGATGAGGAGGAGGATTGTCAACATCATCATCGTTGAGGTTATTGTTGCAGATAGAGAAGACGAAGGAATATTCCTAGGTGCAAACACACACACTCACACACACACACACACACACAGAGCACGTGTCCCTAACCTAGGGGAAACTACTCTTCGGTGCACATGTTCGATAACTTATCAACACAGCAGACACCGGTGTCAGGCAAGTCGATCTATCTCTGTACTGCTACTACTATTTTAGTCTATACTACAGTATGCGATGACAGAAAAAATTAGTTTAAAACTTAATTTTGCTGCTGGCTACACTCCGCTACTGCTGTAAACGCTTACAAAATTTTAAGCTTCGTGATGTTAGGACACAAAACGCACATGTGTTTGAGGTCAGCCGCTGTGTGTGAGCTATCACAGTCATCGCTGTTAGCTTGATTGTAAATGTAATGTAATTGTTGATTGTACCACACAGTTGCAGCATATGAGACGCACATGGTATGCATGACTGGTGTTTTTAGGGCATACAAAACTGATACTGATGGATCCTTGGTCTGAAGAGAAAGCACCTGTCGAAAAGAGTTGTGGTCTCAATTGAACCCAAACTTTCTCCTGTTGTCACTTGTCAGTGAATAACTGAACTAGGCTAGACCCTGAGTGGTAGTGAGGCTGCCAGTTTTTGAGAAAAGACTATAAACCAAAGTACCGTATGCAACACACTTTTTTTGTGTGCATATTTCAGAGAACCCACAGCAAACAGAGAGTGGACCTTCATGCTGTAGAGAGGGAGTACTTGTTTTTGCATTGTCATGGTTTTTCTTTTTTACCCACCCCACCCCCCTGTAACCTTATTATGAATTTGAAAAAAACAACACACCACTGTGTGTGTGTGTGTGTGTGTGTGTGTGTGTGTGTGGCTCTTATGTGCACTCATGAGCAAGCTTGTGAAATCAAGTTGTTTGGGCTTATAATGATCTTTGACTTTGAGTGTGTGTGTGTGTGTTTGATATACACTATACATGTATATTTAATGTATATATATATATACTTTTTTTATAATTTTTATATACATTATATATATATATATAATATATATCTACATACACACACACACATATATATATATAACATATATATATATATATATAATATATATATATATATATATATATATATATAACAGAATAAATTTGAGCTGTGAAGGGGAAATAGTGTTAAAACTTATTTTTAAATCAAAATGTTTTTGTCATGTTTTTCTTTTTAATGTAAAATTACTTGTGATACTTGTAATTGATTGTGCTGATGATGTGTTTCATGAGATGTGTTTGAATTATTGTTGTGTTGTGGTTTTTGCTACTGGTGTGTGTGTGCGTACATGCATGCATGTGTGTTGTCTATGGGTAGGTGCGGGTGTGTGTGTGTGTGGATTGTGCTGGAGGGGGGGGGGGTATGTTTGTGTGTGTGACATAGATTGTTGTCGGCTTTTATTTATTCTTTTTTCTTTCTTCTTTTATATCGAAGATAATGGAATAAGCACTCATGTGCTTTTTTACATCCAGTCCCTGTGTATATGCGGTTTTGTAAAATTTGTGATCTGTTTCCACCGGCACACAATGGCCTACTCTTCCAAAAAGCGGAACAGGATTTAATGAGTGCGCAAGATGTTCTGCATGCATTCAAACACGGGGCCTCGGTTTATAGTATCATCCAAAGGCTTTTAAAATACTGTGTTATTTCTTAATCTGTATAGTTTAATTATGCATGCTGTGTAATTATAATTTTAAAATGCCACTCATAATTTCTCTAGTCGAGACATTAAAGTATTCTTGAGTCTTGAGTGTGTGTTTTCATTTAAAGGAATATTAGATGAAGGAGGGGTAGAGGGGGGTCATAATGAGAGGAGGGCTTTAACTTAGTTTAAGAAAAAGATATGCGTGTTGGTATTTATGTACATGAAAAGACTGATGCTAAGCCATATAAACACTAAAATAGTATGTTGCAAAAACATGGCAAAGAAACGCAAAAAAAGGAAACAAATCCAAACAAGAACAATAATAATAATAATAATAATATATCGAATTTATATAGTGCTGAATCTTGTAAAAACAAACAAATCGAAGCGCTTGCACTCAAATCATTTACACGCATGCAACTCTCCTTAAACATAATGAACAATATATTTCAAATCCATGCGCGCGCATGCACGTAGGCACGCATGCACACAAACTCACACACACATACATACACACACACACACACACACTCGCAAACATACTTAGGAGGTGAAGGATGCTGAAAAATTGAAAAATTGTGTGTGTGTGTATTGTATAACAATAATAACAGTAACAATAGTAATTTATTCAGTTTTTGCAGGCCATCTGGCCCATACGAACATGAGATGTGTTATTGATATATGGTGATCAGCAGTTAGGTTACACAATAGCTGATCACACAATAACGGACTTTTTGTGCAGTATAAACATGCTAACAAAAGACTTTTCATATTGTTTCACAGAATGTAAGGCTCATACACTTTTTAGAATTCTATGAGGCAGGAATAATTTTGTTTCTAAGTTTCAATGATTTTGTAATTAATACAGCAATTAAAAGAACCTGACATATTGTTATATTATTACTGTAACTTAAATTCTGATGGGAAGCAGAAGTAATATAGAGGTAAAATCTTTTTATGAAGAGTAACATATTTGGAACAGACCAACATGAACCCGTGTGTGTATGCATGTGCGCACACACACATTTGTTTGAGAATGTGAGAGAGAACACTGAAGTGTGAACTCATTTAGATTTATTATAAAGAGGCCGATAGCCCATGCATGAGGTGGGTTGCTGATGAAATCAATGAATAATGATAAGAATACACGGTAAAGTACAGCTGTGACAGACAAGTTAATGCAAACAAACCCACAGATTAGCATTTCACTGTTCTTCATCTTTGCCTCATTGTCTCTTCATCCTGTTGATATATTAAGACAGATGTACATTACTCTTTTTGAATAGATTCAACATACTGATAGCAATGTTTGTTTGTTTGTTTGTTTCATTGTTTGTTTTTAATCTCTGTTCCTTGGTTAGAGCTCTGAGGTTCACTTTTGGCAAGATTATACATATGCAACCATTTACCCACCATTAAGGTACTGACATTCCGACTTCAGCGAAGATGTTTTTAACGTATGCGCAAAATGTTGTGGCGGACGGGATAGCTCAGTGGTCGGAGCACTTGCTTTCCCCCAGCCAAGTTAAGCAGTGTCAAGCGTGGTTACCAGTTGGATGAGTGAACGTTTGCGCGCCTTGGCTTCAGTACAGTTCCCCCAGTTCACCCAGCTGTAAATGGGTACCTGCCCTCTTTAGGGTCAGAGAAGGTAAAGCAGCGAGGGAGAGGAGATGGGCGCCACCCTCAATATGCTGGCCGGAAGAAAGGGTCTCTGAGCCTCCCCTTCCCCTGACCTTATGGTTAGGGGACCCTTTATCCTTTTTCTTTAAAAAACTGTTGACATGGATTTTACTTTCAGGACCTTTGGGGTTTTATAGTCTCATCTGAAAAATTTTCAGGGAAGTGGAGTTGGTGGATATTAACCCCAGGAAAAAAATCATTTTAAAAACGATAATCAGTGGTGACGCAATATTCAAAAAAACTACAGTAAAGGGCTCCCCCCCACCCTTCCCCCCCCCAAAAACGTAATAATGATAATAATAATGATAATAATAGTTGTTGTTAATATTGCTCTTCTCTCTCTTTTTCATCTCCTCCTTTTCCCCTTATTGTTCTTGGAGCTATGCATGTTGATGTGCATATATGTGCTTTTATTTCTCTTCTCTTTTTAACATTAAAAAAAACCTGGTTACCTTATTTAGATTTTTCAGACCGACCTCACAGACCAGCTACCTGAGAGATTCATCGAAACAACAAGACCTGTCAGAGGAACGACAACACTGCAATAACTAACCACTGCCACCACTTCCACCTCCACTACCACATCCTCCATCATCACCATCACCACCACCACTACCACAACCACCACCACCACCACTAGTAGCAACAAGATGCCTGTGGAAGTTTTGGATCACCAGCTGAAGGAGTATTTCACAGTTGCTGTGGAGGTGGCCAGAAAAGCAGGAGAGGTATTGATAATTATAACAGTTGATATCCAGCACATATTTTTTTCTTTTGCCCATTCTTGCTTTGGCTGGAGCTAGGTTTGCCTATGGTTAGATTTTGCACGTGCGACCATTTTTGCTCACGATAAAGGTAGCCACATTCCGACTTCAGGGTTGTATGCTAGGTATGTTTGTGTTTCTGTAACCCACCAAACACTGACATGAATTATGGGATCTTTAGTATACATAGTTGATCTTCTGCATGTGTATGATATATACATGAAGGGATTTAAGGCACTGGCAGGCTTGCACATGGAGTTGACATGAGAGATCAAAAAAATACCCTCCCTTAATTCACCAGATGCTGCCAAAATGCAAATCCACAACTTTTATGGGCCCATGGGATTGAAGTCAAACAGTCTTAACCACTTGGCTGTAGCCCCTGTTGTGATGCAGATGAATGTTGGTTTTGTAATTGATTTTCTTTTTCAGTGAACAGCACCCCCCTCCCCCACCCCCCACCCCCCAAAAAAAGAGTGAGATGGCATTTGTTCATTAAACAAAATTCAATCACAACCTGTCAAAATGGAATGTGGAGTCCCGCAGGGATCAGTTCTGGGCCCTGTTCTCTTTACTCTCTACACTGCTCCACTCTCACATATAATAAACAACCACCATATTGATCATCATTTCTATGCCGATGATACTCAGCTTCAGTGCAGTGATACTGTTGAAAACTTGCCTTCCCTCCTGACAAATATGTCCTACTGCCTTCAAGACATTCAAAACTGGAAGACTCAGAACAAGTTACAACTTAATGCTGATAAAACCGAAGCCATGCTCATAGGGACCCAACATAAACTTTCCTCTATCGCAAAAACTTCAATAGAATTCGGCAGTACGTCAGTTCCTTTGTCCAACTCTGTGAAGTATTTAGGAGTAGTTCTTGACAACACACTCTCTATGAAAAAATTCATCACCCAGACCTGCCAGTCTTGCTACTATCAATTACGGCGCATAAGCGCGATTCGCAAGTATCTGTCCACTGATGCAACTTCCAAGCTTGTCACATCTCTCATTCTTTCACGTTTAGACTACTGTAATTTTCTTTTGGCTGGCCTACCAGCATCATCTATCCACTCTCTTCAACGCATACAAAACTCTGCAGCTCAACTGGTCCTAAGAAAGAAAAAATCTGAACACATCACTCCTCTTCTGCGATCTCTTCACTGGCTGCCTGTCTCACAAAGACTGGAGTATAAAATTAATACCCTCTGTTTCAAATGTCTCCACAAATCTGCACCCTCTTATCTCTGTAACTGTCTTCATCTGTACACTTCATCCCATTCCCTTCGTTCAGCCGCAGATACTTTGTGCTTTCGAACACCCAGATTCAAACAAACCACTGTTGGCCATCGCTCCTTCTCTGTTTCTGGTCCATCCACCTGGAATGACCTCCCTCTTTCACTTCGCCAAAAGCATTCACTTGATACCTTCAAATCCAGCCTCAAAACACACTTATTTCCTACCTGAGACTTTCCCCCCAAATATCTGTCCTTAATTTTCAACAGCATCTTTCACCTTCTAAGTGTTGTTCCGAGTGTGTGTGTGTGTGCGTGTGTGTGTGTATGTGCGTGTGTGTGCGTGCATGCGTGCATACGTGCGCGCGCATGGTTTTTGAAATCTGTTGTTCATTATGTTTAAGGAGAGTTGCATGCCTGTAAATGATTGAGTGCAAGCGCTTCGATTTTTTGTTTTTTTACAAGATTCAGCGCTATATAAATTCCATATATTATTATTATTATTATCTATCTATTTTTGTATTCTTTTATTTCAAGGAAAATGGAATAAGCACTCTTGTGCTTTTTTTTATATTTTACATCCAGTCCCTGTGTGTAATCATTTTTGTTAATTTTGTCATCCATTCCCTCCAGCACATAGTGGCCTACTCTTCTGAAAAATGGAAGAACAGCTTTTAACATGTGCATAAGATGTTCTGCATGCGTTCGCACACAGGACCTCGGTTTTTAGTCTCATCCAAAGGACTTTTGGTGGGGGAGTGGAGTCTTACTTTTACTTTACTTTTGTCTTCCGCTTATACTCAGAGGTGTCGCGGGGAGATATAGCTGTCTGTTGGCAGCGAGGCGTGTAGCCTGGAGGAGGGACATGCCGTGGGCTTTTAGGGTGTCGGCCATGGAATCACTCCATCTTCTTGGTCATCCTTTGGCTTTCCATCCTGAGTGCCGGGTGTTGTAGGCCCGAAGAGCTGGCTGGTTGTGAGGCATCCGTGTCAGGTGTCCGAACCACTTGATCCTCTGCTGGTCGATGTGTTGTAGGACTGGTGTTGCACCTACCATGTCTCTGATGACTTCGTTTCATTTCACACGTGACTAGTTTACATCTGAGGGCCTTTGTGAGGGGCCATGTCTGACACTGGTACATGAGGGTTGGCAGGAAGATGGTGTTAATCAGTTTTGCCTTTGTGTCCATGGGGATGCTGGGATGTTTCAGGAAAGGGGCAAGCTGGTAGCTGACCGCATTAGCCTTCTGACATCTTGTTTCAATTTCACGGTCTAATCTTCCGTTCTCTGCAAATACACTGCCCAGATATTTAAATTCGCTGACTTGATTTAACTGGGATCCATTGATATTGATGTCCAGAGGGTGTGGTCTCCTGCTGACTGTCATGACCTCGGTCTTACTGACACTGATTTTCATGTCATAGGCCTGGCAGGTGCTGTTGAGTTGATCTGTGTGCTCCTGGAGCTATGCCTTCTTGCTGTGTATTATTGCCTGGTCATCAGCAAACATGAGTTCGTTGAGTGCCTCAGGATCTGGGTTGGCCTCCTTTGCAATCTGGTCCATGTAAATGACAAAGAGCAGAGGGGAGAGGCAACAGCCCTGTCTCACCCCGGATGTAACTGGGAACCAGTCACATGTTCCACTGGTCGTGCGGACTGCGCTCTTGCTGTTGGCAGAGATAGCTCGGATGTTGTCCAGCAGCTGCCCCTTCACGCCATACTGCTCCAGCACCTTCCACAGCTTGTCTCTGTTTACTCGGTCAAAAGCCTTCTCTTGATCTACAAAGATAAGGTGGAGATCTCAGTTGTATTTGATCGCCTTCTCACACAGCTGTCTGAGAGCAAAGATTGCATCTGTGCACCCTCTTCCTTTCCGGAATCCAAACTGAGCATCACTAAGGAGATGTTCTGTTTTTGTTCTAGTGCGCTGGTCTAGGATCTTTGCATACATTTTCCCTACATGGCTGAGGAGTGATATGCCTCTGTAGTTACTGCAGTCTTTCTTGCTGCCCTTCTTCTTCCAAATTGGCACTACTAGTGCATCCTGCCAGTCCTCTGGTACTTTCCTCTCCTCCCAAGCTTTTTTGAAGATGGTGGTGAGCCACATTATACCTGTTTCCCCACATGCATGGATGGCTTCAGTTGTTATGCCATCGTCACCTGCTGCTTTCCCTGTAGGGCTGGTCTTCACTGCTCTTCTGACTTCACTCTCCAAGATGGTAGGTTCTGAGTGGTCTGGGTAGTTGGGGGTGAACTGGAACTGGGTGTTCTGTGCCTGTTGTCCTGCAGGGTTGAGCAGTTTCTTGAAGTACTGGGGGAGTGGAGTACTGATGTTAACTCCAGGGGAAAATATCTCCTTGAACGAGATTCAAACCTGGGTCAGCAGATGACGAGTGAGATGCTCTAACCAGCCAGCATTGGTCCACTGTGCAGATGATCCGCGAAGCATTCAGGAAGGAGAAGGAGGTGGAGTTAAAGACCAGTGCCGCTGACCTTGTGACCTTGACCGACCAAGCTGTGGAGAAAATGGCCTTTTCCTTCATCCGGGAAAAATACCCACAGCACAAGTCAGTTCTGGGAAGACAGGTGGTCTTTGTTGCTGTGGATGAGGATGATGTGTGTGTGTGTGTGTGTGTGTGTGTGTGTGTGTGTGTGTGTGTGTGTGTGTGTGTGTGTGTGTGTGATGGGAGGGAGTGGGTGGGTGTATATGGAGTGTGTGTGTGTGTATGCTTGTGTGTGCATGAGTGTGTGTAGGTAGGAATGGGTGGAGGGGGTGTATATGCAGTGTGTGTGTGTGCATGTGTGTGTGTGTGTGTGCATGTGTGTGTGTGCGTGTGTGTGTGTGTGTGGTCTGTAGATGTGCATTCATTTGTATAGAAGCATCTGTGTCTGTATGTGTATGCCTTTTTATATGTCTGATGTACACACACACACACACACACATCACACACACACATCACACAGCACGCACACATACATCACACAGCACACACACATACATCACACACACATCACACACACACATCACACACATCACACACACACATATCACACATACATACACATACAAAGAGTGGTTTATGAATAACTCAGGTGTTAAAAACCCACCTGTCCACCTGTACAGGTTTATTGGTGAAGAGAGCACGGCTGACACAGGTAACAGTCATCTGGAACTGACAGACAACCCCACCTGGATCATTGACCCCATCGATGGCACCACTAA
Source organism: Rapana venosa (assembly GCA_028751875.1). Lineage (NCBI taxonomy): Eukaryota > Metazoa > Mollusca > Gastropoda > Neogastropoda > Muricidae > Rapana > Rapana venosa. The sequence continues at coordinate 55,579,065 of CM054149.1, read as the reverse complement.
CTTTGTCCACAGGTAACATCTGATACTGTGTGGTGTTGCTGATTGCTATTGTTTTCTATTGAAAATTGCAGACGATTTCAAAAGTGCAATATTTTTCTTTTTCTCTTTTGTTCCTTGGGTAGAGCTCCTAGGTTCACCAATGGTGAGATTTTTGTGTATGGAACCAATTTGTATGTGTGTGTGTGTGTGTGTGTGTGTGTGTGTGTGTGTGTGTGTGTGTGTGTGTGTGTGTGTGTGTGTGTGCCAACCATGAAGGTAGCAGCATTCTGGCTTGAGAGATGTATGCGGAGTATGTTCGTGTGTTTGCAACCCATCAAACTCTGACATGAATTGCAGGATCTTTAATGTGCATATTTGATCTTCTGCATATGCATGTTCCTGAAGGGAATTAAGGCATTGGCTGGTCTACACTTGAAGTTGACCTGGGAGATCATGAAAATTGTCACCCTTCATTCGCCAGACGGTGCTGAGATTTGAAGCCGTGACTTGGTGGACCATGGAATTGAAGTTGAATGGTCTTAACCACTAGGCTGTAGCCAGGCATGGTACATCTCCACAAATTTTCAAATGTCGCAGAAATCTGTGAAAAGGAAAATAATCCTCCCCCCCTCCCCCCCCCCCCCCCCAAAAAAAACCCCAAACAAAGAGGAGATAAACAATGAAACCCAGGAAAACTTGGTTAGGCCTAAAGGGATGTAACTCTTCCATTTGGATTACTTTCCTTCTTGACATCGCCAGTCATCACTATGTAGCAAATGGCCTGTCTCTGATGAAAGAAGGGGCCATGTGTATCAACAATAGGTATCCGTTCTTATGAAAGGGATGGACCAGAAAGGGGATGGTAGGAAGAGGGAAGGGGGAGAGTAGGTGGTAGGGGGGAGGGGAGGGGGGGAGGGCTTTCACTGACTGTTCCACTTCAGCTGTGGGTGCAGTCAGAGAGCAGCACTGTTTACATAACAATCAGCAGGCTGACCAGCCTCCCCTTTCTTTTTCATGGAAACAGTCTCTCTCTGTCTTTCTGTCTGTCTTCTCTCTCTCTCTCTCTCTCTCTCTCTCTCTCTCTCTCTCTCTCTCTCTCTCTCTCTCTCTCTCTCTCTCTCTCTCTTTGTGTGTCTCTGTCTATCTGTCTCTCTCTCTCTCTTTCTCTTCTCTGTCTGTCTGTCTGTCTCTCTCTGTCTGTCTGTCTCTCACTTTCTCTTCTCTGTCTCAGTCTCCCTCTGTGTCTCTGTCTCTCTTTCTCTCTCACACACACACATACACACAACTATCTCTGTCTCTCTGTCTTTCTCTATCTGTCTGTGTCTCTCTCTTACTCACACACATAGAGTTTTCACACACACACAGAGTTGTCCCCCACTCTCTCTCTCTCTCTCACACACACACACAGACACACACACACACAAACACACACATATTTGCTTAGATATGTCCTTATTTTTGCTATGTGATTTCTTGAGTATAAAACCTCGTTTGGGTTGAAGAAATGACTGATAAAGGAGAGCTTATTTTAGGGCAGAGATTGCTTAGTATGAAGAACGGAAATCAATTCAAGGAGAGGCTTTTTTTACAGGCTAGAATCGCTGAAAAACCTTCAACTTCAGGGGGCGTTGCCCCTTGACCCCCACAAGGAGCTCTGCCCCTTGACCCTGCGGGTGGTGGGGGGGGGGGGGGGGGGGGGCAAATGCCCCCTGAACCCCCAAACTGTTTCAGGGAAAAACACTTTTCCTTCAGTACCATGCCTGATAGCCTCTGTCAGCAAGGTGTTTGAAAACAGTTACACACATCAACTTCTCTCGTCCAGTGTGTACTTACTGTCTCACAGTGATCCCCAGGCTGGATGAGTGAGACAGAACAGTGCATGTTTTGGGTGACCCCCAGGGTGGTAAGCTGGGGAACACATAGCCACAAATGACAGCTGGTTTTTGTTTTGTTTTTGTTTTTTACAGCTCTTTTGTTTTTTTTTCTTTTTCTTACAACTGACTGTTATAAAGACCTTGAGGTGGAGTGGAAAGCTAGTGAAAATACACACCCTCAAGATTCTGTTAAAACCGGATTTTTTTCTAATGATAACCAGTGGTTTAAAAAAGAAAAAAAACATTTAATGACAGTAAGAGTGTGTTTTCTCTGTGTGTGTGTGTGTGCAGTATTCCAGAGATGTGTTTTTCCCTTGGCATCACAGTCAACAAGGAGGTACATTTATGTGTGTGTGTGTGTGTGTGTTTCAGCATCGTCATCTCTTCTCTGTCCTCTTCTTTTCGTTTGCTCGTGTTCATTCCTCTGTCTTCTGCATTCACACTTTCCAGAAGTGCATTCATAGCTAGAACTCAGGCAGCTGTCTGGCTCGTTGTTTAATTCACATGGCCAAGACGGGCACTGTAGCTGAGTGGTTAAGACTGTTCAGTATCAGTCCTATGGGTCCATGAAGTCGTGGGTTTGAATCTCAACAAGTCAGGTGAATTAATAATGGTGGGGATTTTTACAATCTCCCAGATCAACTTTTCGTGCAGACCTGCCAGAGCCTTAATTCCCTTCATATATATATACACATGCAGAAGATCAAGTATGTAGTATGTTCTTTCGAGCCAGAAGGCCCATAGAGCCGGAGCTTATCCTGGTTTCTGTAGCGTTAAGCGAACTGATGGTTTTTCACCACCCCTGAGACAGGACGCTAGTCTGTCGCCAGATACTTCCCCAGCAGAGCTGGTACCCACTTGTACACCTGGGTGGAGTGAGGAAAATAGGAGTAAAGTGTCTTTCCCAAGGACACAACACCGAGCCGAGCGGGGATCGAACCTGCGACCTCTGGATCACGAGTTGACCACCTAAACCACTGGACCACGGTGCCTCCAGAAGATCAAGCATGAATGTTAAAGATCCTGTAATTCATGTCAGCATCTGATGGGTTACAGAAATGTGAACACTATCCAGCATACATCCCTCATGTCAGAATGCAGCTACTTTTATGGTGGCCAAAAGCGGTTGTAACTGCAAAACCTCGCTAGTTGTGAACCTCGGAGATCTAGCCAAAAAAAGAGAAATGAAAACAAAAAAGGCAGAGCAATACAGGCATCATGTGTTGCTGTGTTGTGTTGTGTTGTTTCAGCCTGTGATCGGTGTGGTGTACGTACCAGTGCTGGACCACATGTACACGGCTCAGAAAGGACATGGGGCGTTTCTGAATGGGGAGAAACTGACAGCGTCCAAGCAGACTGGTGAGGTGGAGTTTTTTGTTTGGTTTTTGGGGTTTTTTTGTTTTTGTTTTTTTGGTGAGTAGGATTTATCCACGTAACTACAACCTATGGTTTTGGTGGCTGGCTTGATGTATGATAGCATTCAGTTAGACAGACAAATAGGCTACTTTTACTGACAGACATCCCTGTACTCTTCTTCTTCTTCTTCTTCCATTCATCGGCTAGAGCTCCAAGGTTTACCAATGGTGAGATTTTTGCAAGTGCTACCCACAATTTATGTAGCCGCATTCTAATATTGGGGATGCTGTGTAAACATGACACCTGTGGGCATGCATTTAAAAAAAAAGATTTTGTCATCCTTTCTCAATAGCACAAAATGGCCTACTCCTTCAAAAGGTAGAACAGTGATTTAAAAGTGTACACAAGAGCTCTCATAAGAAAAATTAGATGCACTAAATATCCTTACTTATGTGAGATCATGTGTGTTTGTGTGTGTGCGTGTGTGCATGCATTGTGTGCTTACACATTTAGACGTACGTGATTGTGTTGATGAAGTAAGTTGTAGTGTGTGTGTGTTTATAAGCACATGTGTGCGTGCGTACATGTGTGTGTGTGTGTGTGTGTGTGCGCGTGTGCATGCATGTGTGTGTGTGTGTGTGTTGCAGACCTGAAGAAAGCAGTGGTGATCTGTGAAGGGGGCAGTTCACGGGACGAGGAGGTGGTGCAGAAGAAAGTGGAGAACATCCATCGACTTGTGAAATCTTCCCATGGGTACAGCAGCAGCGTTCCTTCTTCTTCTTCTTCTTCTTCTTCTTTCTTCTTCTTCTTCTTTTTCTTCTTCTTCTTCTTTTTCTTCTTCTTTGTCGTCTTCTTCTTCTTCTTCTTTGTCTTCTTCTTCTTCTTTCTTCTTTGTCTTCTTCTTCTTCTTTGTCTTCTTCTTCTTCTTTCTTCTTCTTTTTCTTCTTCTTCTTCTTCTTCTTCTTCTTCTTCTTCTCTTCTTTTGTTCGTTTTGTACGGAGCCTGAGTGCAGTAGGCAGGGTGGAGGGTGAGATTGGAATGAACTGTATGGTAGCATCGGGACATGTCTGTGGCAGATAATGAGGCAGGCAAAACACAAAACAACGACAAAACCAAGCAAGCACTAAAAATAACAATCACCATAAAAATTACACCTTTTCCCTCCTTAATACAATGCCATAATTATGCTGTAGGCTTTGTTGTTGTTCTGTTGTTGCATGTTCCTTAGCTTATCTCCCTGGGAAGTCATTCAGAATGTCCACTCTGACTCACTCATCCCACCTGGGAATAACTGTGAGATTGAAAGTACACACTAGATGAAAGGTTTGCATGTATGACTTTTTGGGGGTGTTTTTTTGTTTTAAAGTACCTCGACATAATATTGGCAGCCATACTCCAACTTGAGAAGATCTTTAGGCTTAGTTGTACAGTTTTAGTATGAGATTTAAAATGTTACGAGGTAACAGCCCTGATATGGCCTGTGTTGTCAGCGGGGTTATGAACAAGAAGGTTGGATTGGATTGGCTTTGAGGGTTTTGTTTTGTTTTGTTTTTGTGTACAGGATTCGGTGTTACGGCTCGGCTGCAATCAACCTGTGTCGAATTGCTCAGGGTTATGGAGACGCATATGTAGAGTATGGCATCCATATATGGGACTTTGTGGCTGGCATGTTGATCGCCACAGAGGCTGGGGCAGTTGTCTGTGATCCCACAGGTGAGAGAGTGAGAGAGAGAGAGAGAGAGAGAGAGAGAGAGAGAGAGAGAGAGAGAGAGAGAGAGAGAGAGAGAGAGAGAGAGAGAGTGAGGAAGTCGTGCCTCAGTTTCCCCTTAGAGATGCCAGGGGCCTGTTAGTATAAAATTATAGCATCCCCACCTTCTGGAATTCTGTGCTTAGAATTCCCTCTTTTCTATCCCTCTCTTTGTTTCTGCCTTGTTCCTTTTCTTCCTGTCACCTCCCTTCTTGTCTATTTTCTGCCGTCTTGGTCCTTTCTGCTGCCTCTGTTTCAGAAAGACTTAAAAGATAACAATTCTCTCTCACACTGAAGCGCAAGGTATTTTCGCTCATATGACAGACCACAACAGTTGCTGTCCGAGTGTTTGACGACAAAGAAGAAGAAGTGCCTCAGTGTTTGTATACCAAGTATTACATAGACAGAATCTTGCATTTCTTTATGTTCATTGTCTTCTTGTTCCTGTTCTTTTTTGGGGGTAGGGAGTGCGGGGGGTGTGGGGTGGGCTTTTCTTCTTTACGTTTGTCTAGTTCCTATCGTGGTGATGGATAGAAAGTGTATACACATCTTATGTGTATCATATTGTTATCAGACGGACACCGTAGCTGTGTGGTTAAGACTGTTTGACTTCCAATCCCATGGTCCATGAAGTCATGGGTTCAAATCTCGATGATGTCTGGTAATTAAGGGTGGAATTGTTTGCAATCTCCTGGGTCAACTTCAAGTGCAGACCTGCCACTGCCTTATATCCATTCATATATATATATGCATATGCAGGAGATCAACTATGCACATTAAAGATCCCGTAACTCATGTCAGCGTTTGGTGGGTTACGGAAACACGAACACACCCAGCATACAGCCCGAAGTTGGAATGCGGTTACCTTCATGGTGGGGCAAAAATCAGCCGCATACCCAACAATCCCACCGTTGGTGAACCTGGGAGTTGTAGCTGAGGAACCAAAAACCAAAACAAAACCCCAAAAAAGTAAAACTGTGATCACAGCCAAGCAGTGGTAACAGACAGGGCTTGTGGATGACTTTGCAGGAGGGGCAGTGGACCTGATGGGTCAGCGGGTCATGGCGGCCGCCACGCCGGCTCTGGCCTCCCAGCTGTCCAGTGTGCTAGTCCACCTCAACACCGGCAGAGACTGACCCTGCCTGCTGCAGCCAACACGGTGGTGACTGTAGCGTCATAATGCGGGTCATCCCTGACAGGGCCCCTCTTCAGTCAGTTGAGATGATGATTGTTGGCATGAATGAATGAAAGAAAGGAAATAGAATGGGTGTTTTTTTGGGTGTTGGGTTTTTTAACCACTAATCAGCATGTATGAATGAAGGAAAACAAAAGCAAACAATGGATTTTCCCCCTCAGTAATTGAGTTATAAGTCTGGCATTGCCTATATATACAAATGTTGACATTGCAGGAGCACTGAGCTGTTACCTGTGGAGATGCCGGGGTCCTATCAGTACAAATAGCATCCTCACCTTCTGGAAATTCTGTGCTAGGAATTCCCTCTTTTCTATCCCTTTCTTTGTTTTTGCCTCATTCTTTTTTCTTCCTGTCACCTCCTTCTTGTCTACTTTCTGCTTCTTTGTCCATTTTCCTACAATGTTTTTTGGTCCAGAAAGATTTAAAACAACAGTTCTCTCCCTTACTGAAGTTGGATGCACTGGGCCTGACTTGTCAGGTGCCTAATGGCAGCACAGTGCATTTTCACTCATATGACAGACAACACTAGTTTCTTTCGGAGAGTTTGACAAAGAAAAAGCTGTTTTAAAAACTCTCTGGGTAAGTGATGGTAAAGCTGCAAGTTTTAAGCAGATGCTACAAATGGAAATTCTTCAGGGCATAAGTACTGCATGGTACAAACTCACAGTGCACAAATCCAACATCACTTAGTCAAAAGTACTAAATTTAGCGCACCCCTTCCTTTTACCAAGTCCAAGTGTGGTCAGTTCCTGCTGTGATCAGCACCAGCTGGGCTGGAATGGGATGGAATAGACAGCAGCTGAGAGCAGCGGAAAGTGGACGACACCATCAGATGTGAACTGTTTATATAAACAAAGTCTGTAAATTTGATTATTTCTAGTACCAGGCAAAAGGCTGAAAAGCCTAAAATTTGTAACATTAACAATGGTATGACATGAATGATGAAATGATTCACAAATACATTGCAGAAGTGTGTGTGTGCACCATGACTTCAGAGTACAGGTGATGTCCAGGTTTTTTTATTCTTTATTTTTCAGGACCTTAGAAGCGTATTTGCAGAATTATCCTGTGATCTCTGTCTTGCAATTTAACAATGAAGCATTCTAATGTGACCTCTGTCTTGCTGTTTAACAATGAAATATTCTGTGGTGCGGATGTTTAGATCGAACTTTCTTTGTGGAATTTGCTGGCACTGTGCATGTGAATGCTTGTGGGGTTTTGTTTTTTTTAATAGTGGGGATGCTATTTTATGAGTAAATGTGTATGTGAGCTGACCTTATTTATGCTCCATTCCTTGCTTTGTACATGTGCCAATCCAAGATGCAGTGAGTATGTGTAAAGTTTTGCAGTGCCACGATGTTGTTTGTGTGTGGTAAGTTTTTGTACTGTTGTACAAAAGAAATCAAAATGTATCACAGGACCTGGAACTCACACAAAAATGTTTTTCTCTTGGCATATTGGGCATGTTTTTGGTTTTTCTTTGTGATTAAAAAAAAAAGTTATATACTGTCATGTCAGTAGAGAGAATATGGAACATCAGAACACAACAACAGCAATATTCATGATGATGATGATGATGAAAGTGATAATAGTAATCATGTTGTATAAGACCCCAGAGTGTTGATAGTCAGATGAAGGCTTCAACATCAGTAAATTGTTGGTGTTAGAAAGAAAAAAAAGGTTGTTGTCAGACAGATGATGGTCTCCTTCTTTGGATAGCATTATTCTGTTTGTTGTTGACCTGTGTTCAGCAGATTTGTTGTTGTTGTTGTCATTTTATTACTAGTGTTGATTTCAGGGCTTGTTCACATTGTATCTTATATCTTGAAGCATGAGTGGGTTTAAAAAAAAATTTTTTACTTTCCAGCTGCAGATTTTTATTCTTAAAAAAAACACTTTTTTCTCTCACGTTTTATAATTGAAAAAAAAGATGGATAGTTTGGGAAGGGTGTTGTTGACCATTTGCTAATTTAAATGGCATTTCTGAGAGCTCTTTGGAAATTGTCATTTTTATTTTGGGTGTAACTACTGCATCATTCAAAGCAAGTTTCTTACAAAATGGATAACAAGAATGAAAACGCGATTATTCAGTGGTTTTTTAAAATTCACTTGACACATATTTTTAAAACGTTTTATCAATGTCATGTTATTAAAGTGCAATACATGTTTAATTAGATTTCATTCGATGTGATAAATGAATACTTAATGGAATTAAAAAAAAAATCCTGTGCTGCTTTCAGTAAGAGAAAGGTTAACATTCAGTTCATCATGGATGTTTTGCAATGTCATGGCAATGTCCACAGGTTTATTGTTGTTTTGTTGTTGTTGTTTTTTTAGTTCCTCCTCAGCTAGCGCTTTGAGGTTCACCAATGGTGAGATTTTTGCGTATGTGACCAGTAGTAGTAGTAGTATGTTCTTTCGAGCCAGAAGGCCCATAGAGCCGGAGCTTATCCCGCTAGTCTGTCGCCAGATACTTCCCCAGCAGAGCTGGTACCCACTTGTACACCTGGGTGGAGTGAGGAAAATAGGAGTAAAGTGTCTTTCCCAAGGACACAACACCGGGCCGAGCGGGGATCGAACCCGCGACCTCTGGATCACGAGTTGACCGCCTAAACCACTCGACCACGGTGCCTCCCCGTGTGTGACCAGCTTTCCCCCAATGTTTCGGTAGTTGAATGCCGACTTCAGGGCTGGTGTCTAAACACGACACCCGTTTGCATGCATTTCTTTTTTCTTCCAATTTTGTCACCTGTGCCTACCTGCTTGAAATAGCTTACTCTTCCAAAAGGCGGAACAGGATTTTAGCATGTTTGCAAGATGTTTTGCATGTATTCGCACACAGGGCCTCAGTTTATAGTCTCATCCGACAGATTTTTACGTTAAGTTTATTTCATCGAACTGAGAAGAAAGAGCAAGGATGGGAATTGAACCCAGAACCTCATGGTTGACTTGTTAGACAGGTGAACATCTTTGACAGTCCTGCTACCTTCCTTTATGTTCACAGGCATGTTTTCCCTGTGAGGGGGCTGGAGGCTTGTTCAGTGTTTAAGTAGTTTCCTTACATTCCAAAAATAATGTGCCAGACATTATTTCTTTTCTGTCACTTTGTCCCTTTTCTTTTTTTGTCCCTGGCATCTCTCTGGTTTGAGTTGTCATGTTTTAAATTGAAATTTAAGGTAATAACATGAACCTCCCTAAAGGAATGATGGTTATGACATGTCATTAACCTCTTAACTGCTGAGTGCAAGTGCACCCTATATGCCGGGGAATAAAATCCTATGTACCACTTGCTATGTTCATGTCCCTTTTACTCTGAAATTACAAAATGAATAATCCTGACAGTCTGCCCAATGACAGTATATATAGCGTAGATTGCTTTGAGGCAAGCTCAAATTAGTTAGCATGATATTTCACTACAAAAATATATTTAAAATGTTAAAAATCAACAAAAAATACACTTTCTTCATCACCACTGTCATTCTGAGTAACCCCATCTCAATAAGGTCACATATTAGTCCAGGCAAAATCTCAGTCCTTGTTTCTTTAATGCACTACCTCCTGAATCATACACGATTGTTTTCATCACTGTCAGGATATTCTAAAGTTTTATTTGACACTTTTTCAGCTGTGTAAAGTTATTGATACCTTCAACGAGAAGTGTCAGCCATTTATAACAAGAACTGCCCAAGCAGTCATGCATACTAGCACAAAATATGAGCTAAAAAAACGATCGTTTTAGCCATGGTTTTTGCAGCTGGATGTTACCAAGCAACAGGAGAGTGATCTCCACCTGTAGTCACGGAAGCTGGCTTGTTTACTTTGGTTTGAAACTCTAAAATTTTCGGGTTATTGGCATATAGAGTGCACATTTAGTCACGGAAAATTTTCCGGGGTGGTGTAGTCAAGTGGTTAAGAATTGTTTGATTGAAAACATCATGATGATGGTGCTTAGCTGTAAAAATCTTGGTGGAAAAGAAATCCGATTGTTATCGCTATTCACTACTTATTATTTTTCCCATTGTTCAGTTGATTGTGCAGCTGTCAATCTTATTGAGTAGACTGAATACCTGTAAAGGAAACAAGATGTATACATACATGTAATAAAATCAAAATATAAAGTTTTTTTGTATTAGGTTTTGTTTTGTTGTCTGTACTGGGTCTGCCTGCGCTTTCTCTCAACATTCAGATTATTTATTGTGATCATTTTTCTGCTTATTTATCCATTTAATGTATGCTGAAGCTGAGTGGTTAAGACCATTTGACTTCAATCCCATGGGTCCATGAAGTCATAGGTTTGAATCTTGGCAGCGTCTGGTGAATATTAACCCTTTCCCATTTTTACCCGCCGTAGCCCGCCGCTGCCCGCTCGCCCGCGTATATTTATACCCGCCAGATGTCATTTCAGCCTAGTGGGGAATTTCCCTCATGCACTAAGCTTACCTAGTACACGCACACTATGAATGAACATTCCATTGAGGTCAGCATAAACTAAGGAAGGAATTGGTACCAAATTCAGTGCTACACAGCCTCCCGTTCTCAAGAAATTGGCCAGTGACTGGCTTTGTCTTTCCCACGCTTTCTTGTAGCTAAAAATGGCAGCAAAGATTGAGCATACGATTTGGGAGGAATATACTGATGTGGAAATTGAAGCTATTTTGGCTCAAGTGGATCAGTTCGAAAGACAATAAAATGTTGAATCCGATGTTGAAGTAGATGTAGAACAAAGAGATGAAATAGGAGAAGGTAGTGAGTCGGAAAGTGATGCTGAGGATAACATTCCTTGGCTTCATAGCAGACGACATGGTTCGGCGCACAAGTGCTTTGCACAGTGCAAGACTTCACGCTGCCGACTGGGCCGGCACAAACTCTCCCACTGAATGCCAAGCCCTTAGATTACTTTGTTTTCTTTGTGCCCCAACATTTTTTTTCAAATTGTAGCAGATGAAACTAACAATTATGCCAGGCAAAAGATCGCTGTAAAAGGCTTAGTCATAGATCCATTATGGACAGAAACAACACCTGTGGAAATTAGGGCTTACCTGTCAGTTTTGATCATGATGGGGATCAAGCGTTTGCCAAGGCTTCATCTCTACTGGTCTACTGATTTGAGATTTTCTGAGTCACGGATCAGTAATATTATGACAAAAACCAGATTTCTCAAAATTAATCAGTATTTTCACCTGAGAAACACACCAACACACCTGGACGCGACACTGGGCTATGACACCTGCATTGTGACAGCCATGTAACTGGCTATTGGTGAAGGACACACTAGTGTCTTTGTAAATAGTAGGCGTCAGCATATATTTGTAAATAATGTATATATGCGCATTAGTCAACGTCGTTTTCAATATGTTTGAATACTTTCAACTGAGAAAATGTAGACTTGGTGATAGTAATTTTGTGACGTGTGAATGTTCGATTGGATTACCATGATGGTGGATGCAATGGAGGACACATTCAGACAGGACAACACTTATCTTTTTTTTAAAAATCACATACCTATATTGTGCATGTTAGAAGGTAGTTGTAGACTAACAGCATGATGTCACTACAATGTCACCTGTATTTGGTGACAAAGAGGGGACAGCAGCACGACACATGTAGGTAGGACACACATCTTGGGGTGCAGAACAAAGTATGACATCATATGAATACTTTGGCCAAATATGACTGCTCTGCGAACAATAGTAACTGTACAGCACTATGTGTACTTGAGGTACCTTATTCTCTGAAAAAAAGGCGTACATTTTCGAATACTACAGAGAGTTTCTCTGTAAGAAATGCGAATGGTAAAGGGTTAAGGGTGGGGATTTTTACTATCTCCCAGGTTAACTTCAAGGGCAGACCTGCCAGTACCTTAATTCCTTTCGTGTATACACACTAGCAGAAGATCAAATATACATGTTCAAGATCCTGGAAATTCATGTTCGCATTTGGTGGGTTATGGAAACGCAAACGCATTTTTGTGCAAGAGAAGAGTTTTTAAAAAATGAATGCAAACTTGACAATGCACCATTGTATTAAGTCATACCTGGCTCCCATTCTCAGCTTTATCCAAATACTTGCCAGAAACTAAATTTAGAAATCAAATGAGCAATATTCTACTGGTTTTCTTGTCAGTACCTCTGGTTTATGTTTTTGTTGTTCCTCAGCTCTAGCTCTGAGGTTCACCAATGGTGAGATTTTGCGTATGTGACCATTTTTGCTCAACATGCAGGTAGCTGCAATCTGACTTCAGGAATTCCTTGGTTTCAAAACAGTTATGCAACCTCTGTGTTTGCCCCCCTCCATCCACCTCCAAAAAAATCAACCAAATTTGATTTTCATTAGAAAACATTTTCTGTCATCCATGCTCTACTAAGTTCAATTACATCGCAGTTTGAACATGCACCAACATATGTAATTAAGAACCAACCACACACACACAAATCAATCAACAAAAGAAAAGCCACACTTCAACACAACAGTGAATTTTTATCTTTAATGAGTGATTTGCAATTACAGAATGATCTGTAATTTCAAACAACCATTCGTTTTGCGTAAAATGGGAAAACAGCATAGATAACACAAAATTCATTCAATATCATGCATATCACGCTGCTCTTGGAAAGAAATACAATTCCCGAAGACCCTTGAAAAAGAAATTGTTAAAAAAATGATTTAAACTGTTAAAAACAAAAACCCCACCCCCCAAAAAAACCCCACCCAAACCCCTTCATACCAAGAATGTCTAAAATGAAAAAAAGAGCCCAACAAAACCCCAAAAATGTATACCAAGAACTTGTATAAAAAAAACCCAAAAGAAAAAAAAACCCAAACAGAAATTATACAACAAGAACAAACAAGCTACAGATGTCAGATAAAGAGAGGAGAGGAGAGGGATGACAAGAAAAACAGAATGTGAAGACAATTTTGTACCTAGAATGCCACCAGCACTTCACATCCCAAGCGTTTCATGACAGTATAGTGACGACGATGCTGCCCCAATCAACAGTTTGTCACTATTGCACACGGAGCTGGAAAGGACATGCCATTATTTTTCCCAGACACACCTGATGGTTTAAAGCAAATGAGAGCAGAAAACTGAATTCAGACTATTGCACACTGATAATTCTGTGCTCCAGACAAATCTACTGCTTTTGTTTTCACTGTGCTCCAGACAAAACTCTACCTTTACTTCACTGTGCTCCAGACAGAACTGTGGCTTTGTCTTCACTGTGCTCCAGACAAAAGTGCGGCTTTGTCTTCACTGATCACTATGTGCTCCAGACAAAACCGTGCTTTGTCTTGGCATGGTGCAATTGCACACTTACCTTTTCACCTACTCTTTCTTTACAGGCCAAAAATATATATGTGACAATAACTTCACTATAAAGATAATTATATAATTGCATATGTCAAGTCATGAATATTCTGTTGACAAGAGAGGATAAGACGAGAGAGAGAGAGAGAGCATAAGCAATACATATATGTGTGTTCGTGTGGGTACTACACCCCTCCCTCCTCTGTTTTCTTCCCTCCTCTTGTTTCTTCTTGCACACAACTTTGCACCACATCGGAGCCAATCGATACCTTCATATATTCTGGTCAGTTGCCTCAATGGCAAAGCTGCTTGACTGATGGCCTGGTCTGAAATTGACCCCTGGAGATGCGCTGTCCATGATCCCAGGTTCCCATCTTACACACGATAACGGTTTTCTCTCTTCCATCTACCCCTTTGGATATTTCGTAGAAGGCAAGGAAGTATTATGCATGCGAGTGTGTATACTTGTATTCCAGTATGAAAGGTAAAGGAAAATCAGAATACAAGTGTGTGGTGTGTGTGTATGTCTAGGTGTGAGTCTGATTGATATACTTCCCATAATACTGGAAAAAATATGGATGCAATCAGAAGAAGTGAAAACAAGTTTCCTGCCATAAGAAAAGGAATCACGTGCAATGGCAGAAACACTGACGTGAAATAATGGCAGAAACACTGACAATGGCAGAAGCACTGACATGTGAAACAATGGCAGAAGACTGACATGTGAACCAATGGCAGAAGACTGACATGTGAACCAATGGCAGAAGCACTGATGTGAAACAATGGCAGAATCTCTGACATGTGAAACAACGGCAGAAACACTGACAATGGCAGAATCTCCAATATGTGAAACAATGGCAGAAATACAGAAACTCTGACGTGTGACACAATGGCAGAATCTGACATGTGACACAATGGCAGAATCTCTGACCTGTGACACAATGGCAGAATCTCTGACCTGTGACACAATGGCAGAATCTCTGACCTGTGACACAATGGCAGAATCTCTGACACGTGACACAATGGCAGAATCTCTGACCTGTGACACAATGGCAGAATCTCTGACATGTGACACAATGGCAGAATCTCTGACCTGTGACACAATGGCAGAATCTCTGACATGTGAAACAATGGCAGAAACATGTGACACAATGGCAGAATCTCTGACCTGTGAAACAATGGCAGAAATGCAGAGGCATGTGACACAATGGCAGAATCTCTGACATGTGACACAATGGCAGAAATGTAAAACAACGGCAGAAATGCCAACTTGTCTCCTCCCACCCCCTTGGAATGCTGAAAAAGCACAGGACAGTGATTTTAGCTGCAAGAGACAGACAGAGCAACTGGAAAGACATGAAACCCGCAAACTAAAATTAAAGTACACAACAAAAACCCACCTCACAAACAGCATGCAAACGCAAAATTCCGCACACACACACACACACACAGAGGATGCAGTAATTAATCAAATGATGGCAAAATTCAAAAACCAAAGACGAGCCATTGCAAAAAAACAAAAAAAAAGAATTCATGTTTGCAGCACTTTCAATTCACAACCACCCACATCCACGAACACACATACATATAATATGTATACATCAACCAAGGATTTCTGTTCACTGCTCATTTCCATGAAAAATGAGGTGCAGAGTCACACAAAATACTGAAGAAGTCATAAAAGACGTGAACATCGTCATTCTACATACAAAACGTGAAAAGCCGGCTTTCAAACACCTTCCAACTTTAATCCCAATCACGCAAAGACCTGAGAGTTGGGGTTTGGTTTTTTTCTTTTTTTGAAAAGAATTACCTCTTCATCTGTTTGTTGTTTTTTTTTTAATGATTCCTTCTGAGGTTTTGTGTGCTGCAAAAAGCTTTTATCTAAGAGCAAAGAAACATAATACAAAATGTCCGAGAATATTCGCAAATTCTTACAGTGTGGATGTTGAAATGGCAACGAGTTGTTACAGGGCGCCAAAAAGAGAAACACGGGGGAAATTTACTTTTTTGAGTTATACAGACCTAGCACATGATTTTACTTTACAAAACGAAATAGCTGTTAAAAGCTTTAAAGCATCCCAACGGTTAAAGACAAAAAGACTATAATTATCTGATAAGTTATTCAGGCAAAGGACAGAAGAAGAAGGTGCAGCCTCTGATACATCTCTTGACATCTGAAATCTGTCTCAACCATGGGCAAAATGAAATGTGTCTCAACCATGGGCAAAATGAACAGAAGTGATGGCAAGAATCATTCCCCCTGCACTACTTGTCATCTGATGGTTTTCAATGAAGAAAAACCACACACAGATTGCATTTACTTTTGTCCTATGAATTTTTGTTGTTAAATGTTGGGTTGGCTACTTTTGTCTTTATGATTTTTTGTTGTGAAAATTTGGGTTGGATACTCATTGCTGACTATAAGAAAAAACTGTGTTACAGAAAGTAAGGCAAACCACCAGAATCAATAGTGTATGTTTCGGAGTTTAATTCCCCATTGAAAAAGTAACCACCACAACTTCCTAAAGACAAAAAAACCAGCAACCCTACACCCAATCTCCATGCACACTAAAACATAGCCATTTTAAGACGAAGAAGGAAAGTGATATTCCATCATGAATCACGGCTTCCAAACCATCTTCTATGAACGAGATGCTATCTTAAACACACACTAAACAGAGAGAAAGTCACACACAAACCCAAAAAGTCACCAGTCACTAGACAACACACTGGGAAACAACCTCAATGTTCAGACACACCCGAAATGCAGATCATCAGTTTCTTCTATCCAGGTAGACACGAGACCAACAACAGTCATAAGATGTCGCCATTGTCATTTGTCTTCTTCTTCTTCATCAACACTACATGTGTGTGTACATATATATGTATACACACAAACACCAGCAATATATAGTTCCATTCTTCAAACAAAACAACATAAAAAATATTTTAAATAAAATCATGACGTACACAAGAACATAAAGAGCTGTCAATCAGAGACATCCTTTTTTCTTTTTTTTCCCCCGACCCCATAGACAGTTTCTACACCTCTTTCCAAGGCAGATTCTTTATCAAGCCCCTTACCCCCCCAAGTATCGCTCATGTCAAACTTTCTTGCATGGAAGATGTAAGAAACTAGAGTAGCATCATAAAAAATGCTGTGGTGCATGCAGACCTACAGTTGGCTATTTTGTCAATGAAAGATCTATTCTTAAAACTGGCCAGGCTACTTACTGTCTGTCGATTAAAAAAACAACAACAAAAAACCCCAAAACATCCACACTCTCTCACAAAATTCTCCAAGTATCTACACCAATCCTTAAAAAAAAAATCTACATTCAAAATCATGAACTAATATTTCTTCCCCTTCCTGTCAAGAGCAAAAAATGTCACTGAAACTTCAACCTGAAAAATGTTCAACAGACATAAAGCCAAAGACACATTCCCCCCTTTCCCCAACAAGAAAAACTTAGGACAACAGACCAAACAGTTCTTACTCTGGCCAATACATCCCCCCACCCCCAAACATCCATCCCCCTCCCCTTCCCTCCTAGACCTCCATCTCCTCCCCCTCCCGGCAATGCCTACTGATTCTGTGTCACCCGTGGTGTAGCCAGAGATGAAGCAGAGGCGGAGTGGAGAGAGACCCTCTTCACACAGACAGACAGACAGGAGACAGACAGACAGGAGACAGACAGACGGAAGCCTCTCCTCTCCTCTCAGCAACAGCCTTTCTGTCCTGGCCCACTGCCCCCGGTCAGCGAGTTCTGGTTGGCTGGGGAGTGCTGGGGTCCAATCTTGATCCCATTGGCCTGGCATCATAACAAAACACAAAAACGATGATGATAATAAAGCCCGACAACAATGTGGTTAGGGTGGCATGTGTATGATCTTCAAGGTGGGGGTGGGTGAGAGGTGGGTGGGTGGGTATGCGTATGAGTGTAAAAGTGAGAGTGTTCAAGTACACATTGGTGGATTGGTGGTCTAGAGGTAACGTGCCTGCCTAGAAAGCGAAAAGTCCGGGTCGGAAGTGTGCAGTGGTTCGAATCCCGTTTGGACCCAGAACTTTTCCCCCCATCCATTAGACCATGAGTGGTGGTCTGGGTGATAGTCTTTCGGCTGAGATGATAAACCGAGGTCCCGTGTGTTAAACAAAACTATTTAGCGCACATAAAAGAACCCATGGCAACAAGAGAGTTGCCCTAGCAAAACTTTGTAAAAATAGTCACTCTGATAGGGAAACAAATACAGCTGCAGATAGAAACAGAAAAATGGGTAGCGCTGCTCTTGTGGCGACACGCTCTCCCCGGGGAGAGCAGCCTGAATTTCACGCGGAGAAATCTGCCGTTAACTTAAATTGGTATAAAAAAATATACACGTCTAAATGCATGTGAGTTAGACAGCATTCTGCACTAGCAAACTCAAGTCTGTATGCACTATCCCTGTGTACATGCGTGCTCTCTCTCTCTCCCTCCCTTCATACATAAAAACCTGACAGCTTCTGCTGACCTCATTGTTGATGTCAAAGACTCCATCCTGGATCTTCTGGTAGATTTCCTTGGCGGTGTTGATGAAGGCCTCCTCCACGTTGGCCGCCGTCTTGGCCGACGTCTCCATGAATATCAACCCGTGTTCCCGAGCAAAGGCCTCCCCCTCCTCCTTCTTCACTTCTCGCCGCGCCTCCAAGTCACTGTTCGTTCACAACAACATGCAGAGGTCCTTATTTGTTCATAGGTCACTGTTCATTCACAACAATAAACAATAACTCCTACTCCAAGAAACTACCCCTCCCCTTTTTTTCAGAAAAAAGTTTACTTTCCTTTACGCAACTCCACCCCAGGAATGGAAAAAAAAAACCTAACCCAAAAGAATGCTGACAAGTGGTCCTTTTGTTATTATGATATTTACTTCAGGACCGAAACAATGACATATAATCCTAACACCCCCCCCACCCACCCCCTCTCTTGCTTGTTATCATGTCAACATAACATAAAAACTGGAATACTGAGGACTGAAGCAGACGACTCACCTTTTGTTATCATGTCAACACACAATATAAAAACTGGAACACTGAGGAGTGAGGCAGACGACTCACCTTTTGTTATCATGTCAACACACAATATAAAAACTGGAATACTGAGGACTGAAGCAGACGACTCACCTTTTGTTATCATGTCAACACACAATATAAAAACTGGAACGCTGAGGAGCGAAGCAGACGACTCACCTTTTGTTATCATGTCAACACACAATATAAAAACTGGAACACTGAGAGGAGTGAGGCAGACGACTCACCTTTTGTTATCATGTCAACACACAATATAAAAACTGGAACGCCGAGGAGTGAGGCAGACGACTCACCTTTTGTTATCATGTCAACACACAATATAAAAACTGGAATACTGAGGACTGAAGCAGACGACTCACCTTTTGTTATCATGTCAACACACAATATAAAAACTGGAACGCCGAGGAGTGAGGCAGACGACTCACCTTTTGTTGCCGATGAGCATGATGACCACGACTCACCTTTTGTTGCCGATGAGCATGATGACCATGTTGGAGTTGGAATGCTGACGGGCGTCTTCCAGCCAGGTGGTCAGGTGGTTGAAGGTGTCGCGTCGCGTGATGTCATACACCAGCAGGGCCCCTGCCGCTCCTCGGTAGTAGGACCGGGTGATGGACCTGAAGGACTCCTGCCCTGCCTGTCACCAGCAGTGTCGGTGTAGACAGATGCAGGACCATCACACACACACACACACACACACACACACACATGTACACACACACACACACACACACACATGTATGAACACTAAACCTAGTTTGATGTTTAAAGTTGGATTATTTCTTACTAAATGTTTAGATATCAGAAGTAAGGATGTTCACCTTACATGAAAGTATATGATTAACTGTTGTTCCTATGGGCCATATGGCCTGCAAAAACTGAATTAAAATTATTGTTATTGTTATTGTTACACATGTACACAATGTAGCTTACAATGACGTTTTTGGGAAAAATTGTCAATGACCATGACACACACATGTACAAGTATCTTACAATACTTTGGGAAAACTGTCAGACCAGACCACCATGTACACAATGTATGCTTACAATGACGTTGGAAAATTGTCAAAGACCATGACACACACATTACACAATGTATCTTACAAGACTTTGGAAAGATTTTCAATGACCATGACACACACATGACAAATGTAGCTTGCAATGACTGTTGGGAAAAATTTTAATGACCATGACACACACAGAAAACAATGTATGCTTTCAATGACTGTTGGAAAGATTTTCAAAGACCATGACACACACCCTGTACACAAGTATGCTTAAATGACTGTTGGGAAAAATTCAATGACCATGCACACACATTAACAATGTATCTTTTCAATGACGTTGGAAAAAATTTTCAATGACCTGACAACCCCATGACACAATTTTGCTTACAATGACTGTTGGAAAAGCAATGAAACCCTGACACACACTTACACAAGTATCTTACAATGACTGTTGGAAAAATTGTCAATGACCGACACACACAGACAAATTAAGCTTACAAAGACTGTTGGAAAGACTGTCAATTTACCAAACCACACATGTACACAAAGTAAGCTACAATGACTGTTGGAAAGTTGTCAATGACCAAAACACACCCCCAGTACACAATGTAGCTTACAATGACTGTTGGGAAAGATTGTCAATGACCATGACAACACTGTACCAATGTATCTTACAATAGTTGGGAAAAACTGCAAGACCAGACACACACATTTACACAATGTATGCTTACAATGACTGTTTTAAAGATTGTCAAACCAAACACACACATTTTACAATTTAAGGGTTTCAATGACTGTTGGAAAGATTGTCAAAGACCCTGACACACACTGTACACAATGTATGCTTACAATGACGTTGGAAAGATGTCAATGACCATGACACACACAAACACAATGATGCTTGCAAAGACTGTTTGAAAGACTGTCATGACCAGACACACCATGTACACAATGTTGTTTTTCAAAGACGTTGGAAAGACTGCAATACCATACACACACATGTACACAATTATGCTTACAAGACTGTTGGAAAAATTTCAAGACCATGACACCACAGTACCAAGTATGCTTACAAAACTGTTGAAAATTGTCAATGACCAGACACACACATGTACACAATGTATGCTTTCAAGACTGTTAAAAATTGTCAATGGGCCATGACACACACATTTCACAAGATCTTACAAGACTTTTGGGAAAACTGTCAATGACCATGACACACACTTACACAATGTAGCTTTCAAAGACTTTGACGATTTTTCAAGACCAGACACACACATTACCAAAGTAGCTTACAATGACTTTTGGAAAGATTGTCAATGCCCTGACACACACATTACACAATGTTCTTACAAGACTGTTGGAAAATTGTCAATGACCATGACACACACGTACAAAGTAAGCTTACAAAGACTGTTGGAAAAATTTTCAAAGACCATGACACACACAGTAACCAAAGAGCTACAAGACGTTGGAAAGATGTCAATACCAGACACAAACATGACACAATGTATCTTTCAATGACTGTTGGAAAGATTTAATGACCCGACCACACATGTACACAAGATGCTTACAATGACTGTTGGAAAGATTTTTCAAAGACCATACACACACATGTACCAATGAACTTGCAAGACTGTTGGAAAAATTTGTCAAGACCAACACACACGTACCAATTTTGCTTCAATGACTTTTGGAAAGATGTCAAACCTGACAACAAAATGAAAACAAGATCACAATGACTGTTTGGGAAAAATTGCAAGACCATGCACACACATGTCACAATTATGCTTACAATACGTTTGGGAAAATTGCAATGACCCTGACACACACAGTACACAATGTATCTACAAAGCTGTTGGAAAATTGTCAATGACCATGACACACACATGTTTTACAATGTATGCTTACAAGATGTTGGAAAAAATTTTTCCAAAAACCATGACACACAATGTACACAATTTAAAGCTTACAATGACGGGAAAGATTGTCAAAGACCATGACCACAATGACACAATGTATGCTTACAATGACTGTTGGGAAAAATGTCAATGACCATGAACACATGTACACAAAGTATCTTTCAAGACGTTGGGAAAAATTGCAAGACCAGACACACACATGTACACAATGTATGCTTACAATGACTGTTTGGGAAAAATTGTCAATGACCAACACACACATTACACAAAAGCTAAAAATGACTGTTGGAAAAAATTTTCAAAAACCATGACACAACATGACACAATGTATGCTTTCAATGACTGTTGGAAAGATTGTCAAAAACCATGACACACACATGTACACAATTTTGCTTACAATGACTGTTGGGGAAAAATTGTCAAAGACCATGACACACACAGTAAAAATGAGCTTACAATGACTGTTGGAAAATTGTAATACCAGACACACACATGTACACAAAATGTGCTTACAAAAGACTGTTGAAAGATTGTCCCAAAATAAAAACAACAACAACACAAAAAAGTTCTAGAAGTCCCCAAAATAAAGCTCAAGGTGCAAAATTCCACAACAAAAAAAAACCTAACACATACAATAAATATTTTTTTGTTGGGGTGGGGAAGGAGGTGGCACAGTGCTTTGTTGACATACTCTCCTGAGAGAGACGCATAAATTTCATCAGAGAAATCCATCATGGCTTATATTTGGTATAAAAAAGCGTTACAATACAATACGCACAAAAACAATACAATCCAAAAATCTTCAATGCCATGCACAGACATACCTTCTCCACATCTAAAACACACCCACATTAAAAATAGATACTTTTTTAAAAAAAAAAAAAACCAAACAACTTAATGAAAGAACACTCCCCTTTCCCCCATATCTGTAGTTTGATTTGTTTTCCCCCAATGGGACATACGAGCGCCAAACCCACACCTGCAAAAAAGTGGTGGAAAAGATTTAAAGCAAAGCTTTTAAAAACCAAATTAATTATGCTCACACAACCACGTGAGTTCAATTTCTAATCACTGTATCCTGAACATCACAACCTCAAGATACGAGACTATAATTTTTTTTTTTTTTTGAAACCCCAACAAACAACCAAACCAAAAAAGTCTGAAGTAGTTACGTGTATGTAGTCGGTACTCTCTGTGTTGAAGATACTTATACATGCCTGTGTGTGCCAGGAAGGCTGGTGAGAGATCACGGAGAGAGAGAGAGAGTGTGTGTGCAGGGGGGAAGGTGGGGTGGGGCGAGATGATGGAGAATCTGCCTGTATGTGTGAGCATTTCAGAAACAGTCCACAAAAATAATTGTCTGTATATAATAATCATATATTACATGGATAACACACACACTCTCTTTCTCTCACTCACTCACACGCTTGCTCGCTCACACACACCAACTAGTCCTTCGGATGAGACTAATAAACTGAGGTCCCGTGTGCGAACGCATGCAGAACATCTTGCGCACACGTTAAAACCCATTCCGCTTTTTGGAAGAGTAGGCCATCATGTGCCATGGGAATGGATGACAATATTTACAAAATTGCATACACACACTGACACAGGGACTGGATGAAAAAAAGCACACAAGTGCTTATTCCATTACCCTCAAAATAACAGAATAAAAAAACAAAAATATAAAAATAGCCATGGCTCGATGAATGAATGCGTCCACAAGTTTGATGATTACACTTTTTCTAGTTGTTTATTTTAAACAGAACACCTTTAACCATATCAAGCATAATGAAACATGATACAATATGTCAAAAAACTCGCTTTTGTAACAGGTGTATTTGTCATAGGATACTCTGTATGTGTGTGTTTGCACATGTGTGCACATGCATGCATGTGGAAGGTGGGGTTGGGTGGGTGAGAGAGAGTGAGACAGGTGTTAATGACATAGATGTGTATGTGTGCATGTTGTGTGTGTTATGTATTGTAAATGCGTACGTGTGTGGGCATGCGTGTACTTGTCTGTGTTCTTCAATCTACCTATCAACAATAATAATATTAGACGACAAGGAAAAAAACAGGAGGGGGGGTGGGGAGAGAGATACATGTGTATAAAATTGATACAAGTCTGTTCAGGTGTATAGACATGAGAATTACACACACGCAGAGATGTGCGCATGTACATGCATGTGCATGTTTTGTTTTGACAAAATAAACAAGCACCATAAAAATGCTGATTTCTGCCTCTTGTTTGTTCCCAACTCCAAGAAGGAAGGTGGCAGGATGGTTTAGACGTTTACCTGCCTAAAAAGTAAACCATGAGGTTGTGGGTTCCATTCCCAGCCTTGCGCTTTTTCCCCAGTTTGACCCCCCAAAAATCAAACTGAATGTCAAAAATCCTTCACATGAGACTATAAACCGAGGCCCGTACATGTATGCAGGACACGTTATGTACGCTTTAAAAATCTGTTCCACCCTTTGGAAGAATAGGCCATTTTGTGCTGGTAGGAGCAGATCACAAAATTTCAAAAATGCATGCACATAGGTGTCATGTTTAGACACCATCCCTTAAGTCAGGAATGTGGCTACCTAAACAGCTGGGGGATGGGGGGATGGTCGCATATGCAAAAATCTCAACAATTGATGAAACCTCAGAGCTCTAGCCCAGAAACAAAAAAACAACCTTTTAAGTCGCCCTACACATGACACTGCTCCATTCATTCTCTCATTACTCAGTTGAAACTGACTGCTGGCTGGTCTGACCATGACCACTGATCAGCTACAGTCTGTCGTACTGCCTGCCCTCACTGCTGCATAACTCCTGCTTGTTCACAATGTTTCATTGACGTTCATAGTCTACTGACATGCATACATGTATGTTTACAAGGACAGATAGTAAAATAAGATCATCCATTCAAGAGGACAGGATAGCTCAGTGGTCAGAGCATTCGCTTTTACCCAGGCAAGGTTAAGCAGCATCAAGCATGGTTACCAATTGGATGGGTGACTGTTTGCGCACCTTGGCTTCAGTACAGTCCCCTAGTTCATCCAGCTGTAAATGAGTACCTGCCTCTTTAGGGACAGGGAAAGTAAAGCAGCAAGGGAGAGGAGATGGGCACTGCCCTCAATATGCTGGCCCCTAGAGAAGCTGAGGTTTCTGATGCCTTGCTCCCCTATGACCACATAGGTTATGGTCAACTTTTACCTTTAATTCAACGATTCATTCATTCCCTCAGTACAGGTCTCTGTTACTGTGTTAGTCACTTAGTGCAGTGTTTTCACTCACCTATTGTCAGGTCATGCACAGGCTGGAACCTCTTGTCTGTGAACTGCAGTAGCAGACATGACTTGCCCACACCTGTCCAACAAAAAAACACAAACATTGTAGATAAATTATAAATTAAAAAATTCAGAGAGCACTGTGCTAAAAATATTGATTTGTCAAAGATACTGTCAGGTCCTGAACACCAGGTCAGTCTCTAGTGTCTGACAGAACAACACATCACAACAGATCAGTGGTCATGGCTGGACAACAAGAGAACATGCTGCCAAATCAGTGTTATTCTAAATGATGAAACAGTACTTAAAAAAACAAATGATTGCTAAAATACTTTGTCCTGTTCAACACCGATAAGCACAAAACATTTCACAAATATCTCGCCTTTACTTGACCAGTATGATCTTCAGTCGACAATTGTCAGTGTTTTCAAACTGTCTGACAGTACTCTGGGTCTCTCTTATTAAAGTTATTTCCATTCTCCAATGCCCAAGAATACTTCAGCATATGTATTCGCATGTGTTAAGCACACACACATACACAGTGTAGACTTTAGTAAGTTTAGAGCATACAAACTGGCTCTAGGTCTACCTGTCCATACCTCTTGTATAAAAACATGTAGCGCATCTGGAATATTACCATCACAAAATCAAAGCATTGCTTGTAGTAAATTTGTTCTAAGCAGTGCGACTGTTAAAAATGACTTGCAATGGGTAGTAAACTTTAAGTCTGACAGTGATTTTCTAAAAAGAGCAAGGTCCTCTAATACCACACTTGGTACATATGCATCTAAAACATTTATAAGTAAATGCTGGGTTGAATCTAAATAGAAATATTGCTAAATGAGATGAAGTTTCCCCAACTCCAACTTGGGAACTCAAAAGAGCACAGTTTGACATCAATTATATTGACTTAATTAGGAATTGTAATATAAATTAAGCACATTCCCAAGCAAAAATTCATTTGGAAGAAATCTATTCAAATCATTTAAAAGTGTTCACAGATGGCTCAGTCGTAAACAATAATGCCGATGCTGCATACATTATACCAGATTTAAAATCGGAAAATTCATTTCACCTTGGGAAGAATATATTAACTTTTACAGCAGAGCTTGTAGCAATCTTAATGGCACTTAATTTCTTAATCGATTTTCCGAAAGATGTTTTTCAAATACTTTTTTGTGTGGATTTAAAATCAGTATTTCAAATCATCAGCTCCACGCAAACAAAAGCAAGATCTGAACTAGTCATTTAAATTTGTCATTTGATTCATCTCCTCACCTTAAAAGGCTCAAATAGAACTTTTTGTTGGATTCCATCTCATTCTGGTGTATATTACAATGGAAAAGTTGATTTTTTAGCAAAAAAAGGGGCAAAATCTGCCACTACAAGAATGTTATCACATTGTTAAAAAAATGCAGCAAAAGTTATTCCAGTGTGAGGACAAGAGACTTGGTTGTCTAGATGTATATGAAGAATTGATAAAATTTGAGTCTTTGTTAAAAGAAATGAAACTGATTCTTACTGTATATATAACAAATTGTTTCTCTAGCTGTGTAACTGTTGATCATATATTAATATGCAGCATGCTAAAATGCTGCATACCTGTTCTTACCTCATCATCATCGGCGATAGTCCAATTGGTTCATTATTATAATTATTATGATGGTCTCTTAAGACACTACCCTTCTGTGGACTATATTTTCTCTTGTTGGTTATTGTTAAAAATATTGTTTTATTGTTTACTGGTTAGATTCTGTTAGATACTGGGATTGTACTGTTCTGTACTTAGGGAGTTACTTTAGGTTTACTTAAAAAAAAAAATTGTTTATTGTAGATTTAGTAAATTAACCCCCTCCCAACTCCCAGATCCCCTCCCCCACCCCCCTTTTGTGTCTAATATCACATTTAGTGAAGAGACTAAAATAAAATTGAACACACAGAG
Source organism: Rapana venosa (assembly GCA_028751875.1). Classification (NCBI taxonomy): domain Eukaryota; kingdom Metazoa; phylum Mollusca; class Gastropoda; order Neogastropoda; family Muricidae; genus Rapana; species Rapana venosa. Next base: position 55,552,387 of record CM054149.1, on the reverse strand, counting down.
CGCCCTCCATCCACCAAACAACACACACACACGTGTACACACACACACGTGTACACTTGTGTACACACAACACACGACACATGCAATAAAGCAATATACAGACCATCACTAGCAACAGATTGCTTAAATTTCTGAATTAAAAAGACACATGTACATATACACTATCAGGGGTGACTTCATAACATTTTATATCAACAATCATTCCTCTAACACACTGAAACCATACCTAGCTTTCGTAAGTGGCCTCTCTCTATCACACTATCAACGGCAGATTTGTTTGCCACACTGCACACGCTCTTCACTCCCCCAAGCATTTTGTTAATTAATCACATGACACAACCTTTTACTGATTATCCACATTTCATTTAAATAACTTAATAAGATATAAAACAGACACACACACATTTACACACACGCATTTACACACACACACACACATTTACACACACACACACACACACACACACACACACACACACACACACACACACACTGCAGAACATCTTGTGCAATCGTTTAAACCCGTTCTGCTTTTCAGAAGAGTAGGCCATTGTGTGCCGGTGGGAACTGATGACAAAATTTACAAAAGTGCATACACGGGGACTGGATGTAAAAAAGCACATAAGACTAAGTGCTTATTCCATTATCCTCAAAGTAAAGAATAAAATAAAACACACACACACATACACACTCTCACACAATTTCAACAGTGCTTCATGAACCCTTACATTTAGCAACACAAGTTTTTCTCGTAATCACAAACCATCTTGCTTTTCACTCCCCTCCTCCCCCCCCCCCCCCCCCCCCCACACACACACACACATGTATACACACACACTTCCTTTCAGTTTCAATTACTCACACTTCCAGTACACCATACGCTACTTCAAGTTAAGCAGTGTGAAGACACATACTTGACATCATTATTTTATCAGAACTACACCCCCTTCATGTCTACATGCGTAACAGCCAGCAGCTGCCACTCTTGCATATCTCATCTAAATGGCCACTCTAGACCTCCATTTTTACAGCAGCTGATCTCTCCATTTTTACAGCAGCTGATGTCTCCATTTTTACAGCAGCTGATGTCTCCATTTTTACAGCAGCTGATGTCTCCATTTTTACAGCAGCTGATGTCTCCATTTTTACAGCAGCTGATCTCTCCATTTTTACAGCAGCTACTCTCCATTTACAGCACTGTCTTCCATTTTTACAGCAGCTGATCTCTCCATTTTTACAGCATGATGTCTCCATTTTTCAGCACTATCTCTCCATTTTTACAGCAGCTGATCTCTCCATTTTTACAGCAGCTGATCTCTCCATTTTTACAGCAGCTGATCTCTCCATTTTTACAGCAGCTGATGTCTCCATTTTTACAGCAGCTGATCTCTCCATTTTTACAGCAGCTGATCTCTCCATTTTCAAAAAAATCTGATTTTTCCATTTTCTCATCTGATCTCTCCATTTTCAAATCTGATCTGATCTCTCCATTTTCTCATCTGACCCCTCCATTTAAAAAAACATAAATCTGAGCTCTCCATTAAAAATATTTTAAAATCTGATTTCTACATTTTCTCAGCTGATTTCTCTATTTTCTCATCTCTCTCCATTTTTTCATCTGATCTCTCCATATTTTTTCATCTGACATTTTTTCATCTGATCTCTCTATTTTTTCAATTCATCTGATCTCTCTATTTTTTCAATTCATCTGATCTCTCCATTTCCTCATCGGATCTCTCCATGTACTAAGTCATACAAGACGGTCACATCTCCATCAACTTCCAAAAAACTGAGTGGTACGTCATACCATGTCATCAGGTAAAACAATAACAATATAGAATAAAAACAATGATATGGTGTATCAACTATCATACAAAAAGCACTTTCAGCAACTAAACAGCACTTTAGTTTTATTTGATATTATATCTTCTCTCTGTCTTCAGCCCCTCACTGTACACATATCACCAGCATTCCACACACACTTCACTTTTAAGTTTAACCACAAAAAAAAGTTGATGCTAATGACTGTTCCCACATACACACTTCATGCTTAGTTGATTTGTCTTGATGCACACTCACTTCTGCCACACACATATTCTTTTCAAGAGCACACACTTTACTTGAACACACACCACATACATTACAATGTATACATACTTTTCAATTCACACACTCATTCAATTAGCCACACTCCAAATGAACTTTGAAAGCTCTACGCAAACACACTTGAGGTCATGTAAATCCAATACCCGCTAAAAAGGCAGCCAGCTGTCACACAGCCTTTTTTCAGCAACCGATCTTGCCATTTTTAGGGCATAAACTTAAGAACTACAAATTGCTCACATAAGAACTACAAATTGCTCACATCACCTCTGTATTCTACCGTGGACAATAAATGTCATCAAGCTAGACAAAAAATGGACATCACAAAAATGCACTCCACGGGTAATGAGGTATGTAAAGGATCTGCACAAAGTGGGTTTTTTTTTTTAAAGTGTTGTTTTGTTTTCATTCTTTGGTTAGAGCTCAGAGATTCATCAGTGGTGAAATTTTTGCGTATGAGACCACAATTGCCCTCTATTAAGGTAACCCCATTCTAACTTTGAGGATGGTGTCTAAGCATGACACCACTCACCAGTTTGCATGTTTTAATGTGTTTTTTGTTGTTGATTTTTTTGTTGTTGTCAGTCATCCATTCTTACCAGCACAAATGGTCTACTCTTCCGTAAGGCAGAATGGGTTTTAACATGTGCATAATAATATGAACACAGGACTTGAGTTTATAGCCTCATCCAAAGGATTTTCAAGGAAGTGGAGTCAGTACTGGAGTTCCCTTCATTTAAGTTCATTGCTTGGTCAGTATACAGCAAGCCCACAGACAAATCAAGAGAGGGAGAGGGGGGGGGGGGGGAAGAGAGAGGCAGAGACAGATACAGAGAGAATGAGAGAGAGAGAGAGAGAGAGAGAGAGAGAGAGAGAGAGAGAGAGAGAGAGAGAGAGAGAGAGAGAGAGAGAGAGAGAGAGAGCTCTGAACCCAAAAATTTAATAAATACAGGCCAACAGCCCCTTTCATGGGGAGAAACACAAACATCAATACATTATTCTGTCATGATATATAACATGCTCTAGAAACACAACACTGGTCACTATGTGAAGAGAGAGAGGGAGAGAGACAGAGAGAGAGAGAGAAGGAGAGAGAGAGAGTATTAAGACGGGAGGACAGAGAGAGTCTAAAGACAAGAGAGAGTCTAAAGACAGGAGGAGAGAGAGAGAGTCTAAAGACAGGAGAGAGAGAGAGAGAGAGAGGAGAGAGAGAGAGAGAGAGAGAGAGAGAGAGAGAGAGAGAGAAGAGAGAGAGAGAGAGAGAGAGAGAGAGAACACTGAAACACTGAAATGATTTAATGTACATTGGCCTTGGACCACAATACATTTGTTGGGCTTGGGATAGAACAATGGGTTCATTCATGTCATTGGCAAAGCAAATACACAAACAAATAATGATTTATGACTGATTAGAGAAGAAAAACACCAACATATACATAGCCAAATAATGCAAAAAGATTATGTCAGTAACAGTGCATGACTGAATACAAAAGAAAAACACCATTTATTCTATTTCTTGATTATAAACCTTAAATCAATCATAACCCAATCATAGAAAGAAGATGCTGTCTAAGAAAAATCATCCATATTGAGTATATCAAATCGTAGCAGTTTTCCAATAAAGTATTTGCGACAACATTATTTTCCTTTTGTTAGTAGAATGAAAAATGTAGTTAGACAAACTATGTTTGTACTCATCATTTCTTACTTTGAACATATCTGTCAATGGTACATTGATACATTTGCTTAAAAACTTTTCTCTTAAGTTTGAGTACATGTAACATTCCAATAGAAAGTGGGCTTCATTTTCAAAGTTCATTTTACAAAATGGACATAATTTATCTCGGATATTATCACTATATCTATACACATTATTGTTAAGAGGAGGATGGAGAGAGAGAGAGAGAGAGAGAGAGAGAGAGAGAGAGAGAGAGAGAGAGAGAGAGAGAGAGAGAGAGAGAGAGATATTAAGACGGGAGGAGAGAGAGAGTCTAAAGACAAGAGAGAGTCTAAAGAAAGGAGGAGAGAGTCTAAAGACAGGAGAGAGAGAGAGAGAGAGAGAGAGAGAGAGAGAGAGAGAGAGAGAGAGAGAGAGAGAGAGAGAGTATTAAGACGGGAGGAGAGAGAGCGTCTAAAGACAAGAGAGAGTCTAAAGACAGGAGAGAGAGAGAGAGAGAGAGAGAGAGAGAGAGAGAGAGAGAGAGGAGAGAGAGAGAGAGAGAATTAAGACGGGAGGAGAGAGAGCGTCTAAAGACAAGAGAGAGTCTAAAGACAGGAGAGAGAGAGAGAGAGAGAGAGAGAGAGAGAGAGAGAGAGAGGAGAGAGAGAGAGAGAGTATTAAGACGGGAGAGAGAGAGCGTCTAAAGACAAGAGAGAGTCTAAAGACAGGAGAGAGAGAGCGCAATGCATGGGTTTTATTTTTTCAGTAATCTATTTTCAAAACACAGCAACATGATGACCTGCCTGGCTTTGCTGAGGCGGAAAGATTGAAATGACCAGCACGGGGACAGCAAGACAGAAGATGATGTGCACAGCGTAAAAAAAAAGAAGGGTAAAACACACCCCCCCCCCCTCCCCAAGAAAAAAATCAAACCAATAAAAAAAATTTTTTTTAAGATAACAGGCACCACAATGGAAAAAGAAATGCACTAATAAATCTCTTTTTCCCCTGATGTTTCTCAGATACTGAGATAGAGCTCTACAGTACAACAATGGCAAGACTGAACATGCGTATGTGACTGTTTTTACCCACCATTAAGGTAGGGCTCCACAGTCTGAGGATCATGTCTTAAAACACACCAGTGTGGATGTGTTTTTTTCTTTTTCTTTTTTTGTTTTTCTTTGGTCATCCATTCTCACTGGCAAGAATTGCCAACTTTTGTGAAAGGCAGAACAGGTTTTACCATGAGTGGAAGATGTTCTGTGTGCGTTTGCACACTGAACCTCAGTTTATAGACTCATCCAAAGGGCTTTCAGGGAAGTAGTCAGTACTGATGTCAACTCCTGGAGAAAAAAAAATTCGCTTGAATGGTGGCTTCAACCTGGACTGTCAAATCACAAGTGCAGCACTCTGACCACTTGATAATCCTGCCCCCCCCCCCCCCCCCCCCCCCCCACCCCAATATTTGTTGATAATTATAACCCATAATTTCTCTTCTGCTGTAAAAACTAAAGCCCCTCAGCATCATCACTCCGATCTCTCTTTTGAACACTACAGGCTGTACAGCACAACTCTACTGATGTAGCTAGGGTCTACTTTCCTTCGCATGAGAGCCTCAAGCAAAATTCCTAATGACTATAACAGCTAACCTTCAAAGCAGCCGGTACACTTTTTTAACTTTTAAGTTCATATAAATTAAGGTTTGATTAAATACAGCAACAACTACAGCAAAAACGAAGAGATTTCTGCCTCCTTGATCTTCACCTAACAATTCATGCACTGTTGTGTTTTCCAGATGTGCAGAATGCAACTGCTCAGACTGATTTTTTTAAAAAGTGATGTTTAAATTATCCTGCGAGTCTGAACATATTTCATCTCTCTCAGTCTCAGTCTCTCCTATTCTGATGCAAATCACACCATCTTCTTCAGTTCCTGTAGACTATGAACATATTAGACATGTACACATACCTGTATACTAAGTATAGAATGTTGTTTGGATTCCATGTGGCAAAAAAACACTCACAACAGCTTGCTCCTCTGACTTTTTCAGACTATTGCCTGTAAATTATGGGCTGTATCAAGCCCTCTGGCTAGCTGACAAGTTTGTTGTTCCCAGCCCTTGAAAAGGCTTGATATATTGGCCAGCAAGCTTTCTACAAGTATAACATAACAACGAAGCATCACATGAACTTATGCGCTGCCCAGGGATGCTAGAGAAACAGTCCACATCCAATAATAAATTTTACTTACATATTATGATATATATATATATATATATACACACATGTATCAATGTTCAATAAAGAGCCAGTATAATAACATTTGAAATAAAATCTGTTATTGTTAATGATCACAAACCTCCGCTTCGCAGATGACATTGATGGAATAGCAGGATCAGAAAAAGAGCTTGCCAGCCTAACAGAACACTTGAATAAGGCCTCCAAAACATACGGCATGGAAATCAGTGCAGAGAAGACCAAACTGATGACTAATAACACCAACGGCATTAGCACTGATATCAGGGTTAATGACCAGAAGCTGGAAACAGTTCAAAGCTTCAAGTACCTGGGAGCCATTGTATCAGACCAGGGATCCAAGCCAGAAGTAGTATGCAGGACTGCACAGACAATAACAGCACTGTCAAAACTAAACACCATCTGGAGAGATAAAAATATCTCACTTATCTCCAAGATCAGACTAATGCGCTCCCTTGTCATATCCATATTTCTGTATGCCTGTGAATCATGGACCCTGACTGCAGATTTGGAGAGAAGAGTACAGGCGGTGGAGATGAGATGCTTTCAGAGACTCCTTGGCATCTCCTACAAAGACCACATAAGCAACGAAAGCGTGCATAACAGAATCCAGCAAACCATTGGACCCTATGAGAACCTTCTAACGATCGTGAAAAAGCGTAAACTTAAATCGTATGGGCATGTCACAAGATCCAAAGGACTTGCAAAGACAGTTTTACAAGGCACTGTCCCAGGAGGAAGAAGAAGAGGGAGACCAAGGAAGAGCTGGGAGTGGGAGGATAACATCAGCGAATGGACAGGCCTAGAACTCAACAAAACCCTGAGAAAGGCAGAACAGAGAGAGAAATGGAGGGAACTGGTTGTTGAGTCTTTGAGGGTGCCCCCACGGTCGTCAGACTATGGGACAGATAGATAGATAGATTGTTAACATTTAGTAGTAGTACTAGTTAACTAAAGTAACTAACTAAGGTCACAAAATCAATCATGCTGGATGAATGTGGCCATGCTTTTAGTTGCCCTTGTACAACGCTAATGGTGGCAATCCAATCAATACTACAATAGTAAGAGTTATATATCCTTCAATAATGAATGGGAGAGATTCTGAATACAGTAAAGAGATTTAAAAAAGAAAAAAGAAAAGTGAAACGTGATTGTGATCCGTCACCGTCACCGATCCCTCAGATTCCAAATCCTTTGGGGCGCCTTCGAAGCTTTGTCAACCACCTTTCAGGCTTTCTCCAGTCCTCACGTTTCTCGGCCACCCTCAGGGTGTCTCTCAGCTCCATGTTATATATATGGAGCTGATTGTGATACAACTGATCAAATTTTAAAGTCATCTTCATTCATGGAGCGCAGTGCTTACACTAGGACAGTAAGAGTAGGAGTAAGACTCCTGCATGCCTTGCATTTGTTTTGTTTGTTTGGTTGGTTGGCTGTTTGTTTTGTTTTGTTTAACTTGTTTATTTAGTCAGATTTAGACTGAGATATGAAATACGTTGATCTTGCAAACAGCAAGTTGAGAAGCACACACTGACACAGACTAGTCTGTGTTACATAACCAGTCCTAAGTTTTAACCACTTAGCTTTTTGCCTTTGTATACACATACATGTGTCATTGTGTGTGTGGCCTGTGGATGTTTTGTGCATGTGTATACACTATACAGTATACATTGTGCCACTGTCAGTGTCACGAGAGAGAGAGAGAGAGAGAGAGAGAGAGAGAGAGAATGTATGTATGTATGTGTGTGTGTGTGTGTGTGTGTGTGTGTGTGTGTGTGTGTGTGTGTGTGTGTTCCTGCAAGGCAAGAAGTGCTGTAACTGTAAAACAGTTGTTATGAAAGTGATCACAATTTGTTCCTTCTTGTGTGTACTTTAAGACATTTTAAAGATGAAAAACAGACCTTCTGATTGAGAGTTTCTGTTCGCGTTTTATAAATCCTGTGAAAATGCAGGCTCGAAATGCAGACCACCAATGTATGATTTTTCAAAGAAATACATCACTCATTCACTGATGACATATAATGATATATACCCAGCGTTTAGCATGAACGCATGCTTACTGCTAAGCCCATTTCCAAAAACCATAACAACAAACTTAACTCTTAACTGATGGAACAATTCTCAGTCTTTCTGATGCGTAATAAGTAAGTAGACTACTTTGAAGTAATGAACGTCTTTGCTACTGCTACAGTGATAGTGCTAGACCAACTCGTCGGCCATGATCAAGCTTTTCCAACCTCAGAGACAATGGCTAACATGATCCTCCCTTGTGGAAATGAAAATATAATTTCTAAAATTTCTATTCTTTGAATCCTTACCTGTGTCTCCAATGATGATATACTTGAATAAATAAGCGTAAGACATCTTGACTGTAAGGTAGGATGTTGATGATGTCAACGCCACCTGACGTCACAAAGCATGCACTCTGCTCTAGACCTAGGCGAGTCCTATTATAAACTATCGATCACATGACAAGGGAGACTATCGTGTTGTTAAACATTAGGGAGCAATTATTATTCTTTCAGAAACATTTGCGTCATAGTTGTTTTCAATTCGATTTCCATGCTTCTTAATAGAAAAAAGTGAAATATCAATTTTTAAAAAAAGTTTCCATGTACTATGGCAAACTTTAAGTCGTGGATAAGGGTTTAGCTTATTTATGTGATATTATGGCTTCTCAAACCATCAAACTAAGGTTAACCAAAACTGCACCATTGGACACGGTATAAACAACATGGCGTCGTGTTGAGTGCGCGAAGCTGTTTTATTCTTTCCGGGAAACTGCTTGACCACAATGGCGCTTGTCCCAGCCCAAAAGAAAAGCAAAAAATACTCATGGAATATAAAAGAGACAAATGATCCACGTACCAAATGTAAGCTTTAAGTCATTGTCTTTCATTTTACCTTGATCTCTCTCTCTCTCTCTCTCTCTCTCTCTCTCTCTCTCTCTCTCTCTCTCTCTCTCTCATTTACCTTTCTTTTCTTGTCTTTTGTCTTCTTCTTATCAACAAATAAGACAAAGCTGTCCATATTTCTTCAATTTTTCTGCCCTCTCTCTGTTCTTCTCAATGTTTTAGGGGAAGGGGTGGGTTAGTATTCACACTTTTCTTTCAGTGTGCTTCTGATTTACTTGACTTGTCTTGATCCACGGTTGAGACCAGTGGTCTGTTAATGGTTCTTGGTAGTTGAAAACTTCAGATGACTGGTGACACATGTGTGTTTACTGACACTTACAGTGCCACCCATCCAGAAAACGCCTGTGGTGGACTACAATGCCCTGTCCTGGCTATGCAGCATACAGGGCCTGGCTTCCAGGTGAGTTTAGGTAAAAAAATCAGAGAGAGTTCATGCAAAATATAGCAGTACACATCACTTGCATGCCATTCGGATGAGACTTTAAACTGAACGTGAATGCACGCAGAACATCTTGTGCACATGTTAAAACCCCTTCCACTTTTCGGAGAGGTAGGCCATTGTGTGCCGGTGGGAACGGATGACCAAATTCCCAAAACTGCATACACATGGAGACTGGATGAAAAAAAGCACATGAGTGCTTATTCAATTATCTTTTCACACCATAAGCTATAAGCTTGTTGTTGCTATGATTCCAAAATGCTGTTTGTTTTCAATGCTTATACTCATTTCTGAATAAAAACTATTTAAACCAATTATCTTCAAAATAAAAGAATAAAATAAAAAAAATTTCCCCAAAGCAAGAAGGTATTAGATTAAACACACACACACACTCACGCATACACACTCATACATACACACATGCACACATGCATGCACGCACACATGTACACACACACACACAGACACACAGAGTCATGCATGCATCTACAAACTTGTGTGATGCAAAGTTTTTGCCTTGTGTGTGCTTGCGTGTGTGTGTGTGTGTGTGTGTGTGTGTGTGTGTGTTGAGTTGGGTGAGTGTGTTGAGTGTGTGTGTGTGTGTTGGGTTGGGTGAGTGTGTTGAGTGTGTGTGTGTGTGTTAAAATTGTATAAGCTCTGTCTGTTGTGACACAAGTTCTTGTACATAATCATCATGCAACAAAACAGTGCTTCATTTCATTTTCATTTTATTTCATTTTACCACTTTAAGTCACGAGCTTTCTCTGCGTGAAATTTGGGCTGCTCTCCCTAGGGAGAGCGTGATGCCACAAGAGCAGCGCCACCCTTTTTTCTGTTTGTCTGCAACTGTATTTGTTTCCCTATCAGAGTGGCTTTTTTCTAAGAATTTTGCCAGGGACAACTCTCTTGTTGCTGTGGGTTCTTTTACATGCGCTGAATAATTTTTTGTAACACATGGGACCTCGGTTTATCATCTCATCCGAAAGACTAGTGCCCAGACCACCACTCATGGTCTAATGGATAGGGGAAAAGTTTCAGGCCCAAACGGGATTCAAACCACCGCACACTTCTGACCCAGACTTTTCGCATTCTAGACAGGCGCGGCGTTACCTCTAGACCACAGCTCCACCCAGACCAGATCACACCGTTTGCTCACTGTAAAGGTAGCTGCATTCCAACTTTGAGCACTTTCATGGTTACACACATATAGCTAGATGCATATTTCCTCATTCATTAAGTGTACAACAGCCGTCCCTCTATTATATGTCATTGATGTTTTTTCTCTCATTTTCTATTCAAATAAAAAAAATCTTTAATTAACAGGGACAATCCAGAAACAAGCCCCGATGCTCACCGACTGTTCATGGAGAATTACCACAAGATGTTTGTTCCGGAGCCCAAGAAAGTTGGATTCCCAGTGCATGCTGAGCAAAGAGCCATGTGAGAAACCATGTTTCTTTTCTATCACTGTACTTTTCATAAACCTTTTAACCCCCTGTTCCTCAGCTAGAGCTCTGAGGTTCACCAGTTGTGAGATTTTGCATATGTGACCGTTTTCGCCCACCTAGAAGGTAACTGTAATATTCCAACTTTCGGGATAAATGCTGGGTATGTTTGTGTTTCCATAACCCACCAAACTTTGACATGAATAACGGGATCCTTAACATGCATATTTGATCTTCTGCATGTGTATATACACGAAGGGAATGAAGACTCTACACTTGAAATTGACCTTGGAGATTGTAAAAATCCCCACCCTTAATTCACGGGATGCCACTGAGATTCAAATTCATGACTTCATGGACCCAGGGGTATGAAGTCAAATGGTCTTAGCTGCTGGGCCATCACGTTCATCAATTACTGTACTTCAGTTGTGCCACAGGAAAGCCATATGCCAAAATTGATGAGATCAGTATATACAGATTTGTTGTCATTGCTCTTTTAGCATTTTTTATTTTATTTTTAATTTTTTGGTGTGTGTGTGTGTGTGTGTGTGTGTGTTGAGTTGTGTGTGTGTGTGGTGTGTGTGTGTGTGTGTGCGTGCGTATGTTAGAGTGTGTGTGTGTGTTGGGTTGTGTGTGTGTGTTGAGTTGTGTATGTTGAGTTGTGTGTGTGGTGTGTGTGTGCATGTGTGTGTGTGTGCATGTGTATGTGTGCGTGCATGCATGTGCGTGTGTGTGGTGTGTGTTTGTGCATGTGTGTGTTTGTGTGTGTGTTTGTGTGTGTGTTTGTGCATGTGTGTGTGTTTGTTCATGTGTGTGTGTATGCATGTGTTTCCTTGTATGATGTGTGCACTTAACATACTGCATTCTTTACTTTGTTTGTTTTATGTCTTCCAGAGCGGGAAAAACTTCTATTCAAAGTGAAAGTGTGGATGCAACAGGTAAGAACATTCTGTGTACTTTATCATTTCCCCCATGGGGATGCCATGCCAAGGACCTGTCAGTATTAACAGCATCCCCACCTTCTGGAAATTCTGTGCAAGAAATTTCCACTTTTCTCTCTCTCCCTCTCTCTGTCTGTCTGTCTGTCTGTCTGTCTGTCTGTCTCTCTCTCTCTCTCTCTCTCTCTCTCTCTCTCTCTCTCTCTCTCTCTCTCTCTCTCTCTCTCTCTCTCTCTCTCTCTCTCTCTCTTTTCGGTTGTTTCTGTGTTTTCTGTTTTGCTTTCTTCCTTACTTGTTAGTACTTTTTTTTTCTTTCTTTCTCTTCAGTGATTTTTGTGTAGATTTTTCCCCCGTACACTGTGTAAGTGTATTGCTATAGGCTTTATTTTATTTTATTATCATATATATCCTTAAGGGCGGGGACTGGATGTAAAAAAGCACATGGGTGCTTATTCATTATCCTCGAAATAAAAGAATTTGTCATTGTCATTGTCATTGTCTCTCTCTCTCTCTCTTTGTTTCTGTCTTTGTCCTTACCTCTCCAATATCTCTCTTGCTTATTTTCTGCCTTCCCATTCCATTCTTCTGCCTTTCTTCAAGGAAATCTTTCAAAAAGTATTCTGTTTTCATTATGCAATATTTGGCCGGTGTTCTGTCGTTCTGGCGACTAGGCAGTGACATTTTAAACATATGTAACTGCTTTACGCATGTGAGGCATGGACACTGAATGCAGACCTACAAAGGAGGATCCAAGCAGTAGAATTGAGATGCCTCAGAAGGCTCCTTGGCATCTCATACAAGGACCATGTCACCAACAATGAGGTCCGCAGAAAGATCACTCATCAAGTGCGGGACTATGAAGACCTACTGACCACGGCAAAAAAGAGGAAACTCAGATGGTATGGGCACATAAAACATGCTCAGAAGGACTTGCAAAGACCATCCTGCAAGGAACAGTCCAGGGGAAGAGAAGACGGGGCAGACAGAGGAGAAAGTGGGCCGACGACATCCGTGATTGGACAGGGAAGGACTTCAGTGTCACCCAGGCACTCGCCCACGACCGCGCTAAGTGGAGCCAGCTGGTCCACCGTTCGTCCACCATGCAGCGCCCCTACGACCCTGGCGGGTTACGGGACCAGTGAACAGTGAACTGAGGATCCAAAAACAACCTCCCCCAAAAACAAGTTAACTGTTGGGTACATTACAAGCAGCTATGCATACAGAAGTATTTAAATAATATATACCTTTCTCATATTTTTAAAAATTCAATCTTAGCAAAATACTATCATGTAAGTGTGTATATGTGTGTGTATGTGTGTGTGTGTGCATGTGTGTGTGTGTGTGTGTGTGTGTGTGTGTGGTGTGCATGCATGTGTGTGTGTGCAAGTGTGCATGCATTCAAGCATTCATATGTGTGTGTGTATGTGCACACATGCATCCATGTGCACACATGACTGTGTGCATACAGTCACGCATTCATTTCTCTGTGTATGTGCCTATCTTTTACAACAGCCGGCCGGACAACACAAGTGGACAAGAAACCAGTCAAAGGCTCCTCACAGACAGAAGAGTTCACCCACAACATCAAAGACTACCTCCCCTTGTTACACAAGGAAAGGAGGAGCGAAGACCCAGAGCAGATTCAATCAGAAAACATCAAGACACTGCGCAGACTGCTGAGAAAACTGTAAGACCCACTGTCTAGACTTTGTTTTACATACAACAATAATGATTTTCCCTGTGGGGATGCCAGGGACCTGTCAGTATAAATAGCATCCTGACTTTCTGGAAACTCTGTGTTAGGAATTCCTTCTTTTTTTGTCTCTCTCTTTGTTTCTGCCTTGTTCCTTTTCTTCCTGTCATCTCCTTTCTGTCTGTTTTCTGCCTTCTTGGTCCATTCTCCTGTCTTCCCCCCCCCCCCCCCCCCCCCCAGAAAGACATAAAAGAGAACAATTCTCTCCCTTCCTAAAGTCGTATGCACTGGGCACTGACTTGTCAGGTGCTAAATGGCAGTGCAGTGTTTTTTTCACTCATATGACAGACAAGAATAGTTGCTTTCTGAGCAGTAGAAGAAGGAGAAGAAAAATAATGATAAGAACTAAACTAATGCATTTGGGCTTTGTTGTTGTTGTTTTGGGGATGGTTTTTTTGTGTGTCATTCCTTGGCTAGAGCTTCAAGGTTTACCACTGGTGAGATGTGTGCATATGCAACCGTTTTTGACTCCACCATTTAGGTAGCAGCATTCTGACTTCGGGGATGGTGTCTAAACATGAAACCTGTGTGTTCACATTTTCTTTTTTTTAAATTTTATATATCATCTGTTCCTGCTGACACGAAATGACCTACTCTTTTGAAAGGTGGAACAGGTTTTTAACGTGTGTGCAAGATGTTCTGCATGTTTTTGCACACAGGGCCTCAGTTTATAGTCTCATCTGAATGACTTTGACATTCAGTTTGATTTTCTCATTAAACCTGGAAGAAAGGGCAAGGCTGAGAATCAAACCCAAGAACCTCATGGTTTACTTGTCAGGCAAGTGAATGTCTATTTAAAACCATCCTGCCATCTTCCTTCTAATGCATTTGTTAAAACTTTTCAGTGTCTATTTTTGTATCTTACTCTTGATTGTAATCATTGGTGATTGGGATGATTTTTATACATTAAAAAAAAATTAATGCAAAGTTTTGTGAGGTTCTTTTGCTTGTTTGTTTTTTCTTTCTTTTTTTTAAAGTATTCATTTCTTTTTCTTCATCAGTCTTTCACTCTTAGTTGTTATTTATAGGTACATACACATTTGTCTATTTTAAAAAAATATTTTTTGTTCTTTGGCTAGAGCTCTGAGGTTCTCTAATGGTGAGTTATTTTAAATATGTGACTGTTTCCCTCCACCATGTAGGTAGCTGCATTCAGATGTCAGGGCATCCAGCTCATATATTATAATGAAGGCGGAATGTTTTCAGACCATTTGAAAGAACGGCAACAGACAATGACCGGATCTTCTCCATTCTGAAGACGTTTGACTTCTTTGCGGACAACATTTCCAACAATGTGCTGAAGGAGCTGTGTGTTGTGGCCCAGCTGGAGGTCTGGAAGGAACCTGATTTCACAGGTGTGTATGGGTGCGTGCGTGCGTGTGTGCATGCGTGTGTGCATGTGTGTGTGTGTGTTTGGGCATGTGTGTGTGTTCGCATGCACATACATGTTTGTGTGTGTGTATGTGTTTGTGTGTGTGTGTGTGTGTGTGTGTGTGTGTGTGTGTGTGTGTGTGTGTGTGAATGTATCTATGTGTTTTTATGTATGTATGTAAGTATATATCAATGGATGGATGTGTGTGTTTTGTGTGTATGTGTGTGTGCGTGCGCACATGTGCTTGTGTGTGTATGTGTGTGTGTGTGTTAATGTATCTATGTGTTTTTATGTAAGTATGTATGTATGTATGGATGGATGGATGGATGGGTGGGTGGGTGTGTGTGATTCAGATTCAGATTCAGAATATTTTATTGCCATTTAAGTTATGTAGAAATATTTGACACAACAAAAACATCAATTATGTGTGTGCGTGCTTGCGTGTGTGCATGCATGCATGCGTGTGTGCATGTGTGTGCGTGTGTGTGTGTATCTATGTGTTTTTATGGATGTATGGATGGATATGTGTGTGTGTGTTTGAGTGTGTGTTGTGTGTGTGTATGTGTGTGTGTGTGTGTGAATGGATGTATGTATGGATGTATAGATTGTTGTTGTTGTCTTCGATTTTACGTCTGTTTACTCTCAGTGATATTAGACGAGAAAAACACACGAAAAAACATATATACAAGGGGTGTATGAGAATTGAGGTGGTGGTGGAGGCCCTACTGAAAAAAGTGAGGGGGGAAAAGTAGTCTAATCATGAAAAGAAACCGAACAAAGCAAAAGATACAATAAAATTTTTTTATATAAATTAAACAAAAATAAAAACTGAAACAAAAACATATAAAGTGATTAACGTTAATGAAACAATAACAAATGTCCCATAGGACTATGCCAGAGACCTTTTGCAATATCAAATGCCAAATTCAAATTATTGAATATGCTTCTAAGGGAGTTTTCAGAAAATTGGGGTAAAAAAGCTTTTGTATTCTTACATTCAAATATTATATGAGTATTAGATGTATAGATGTATATATGTATGTGTGTATATATGTATGGACAGATGGATGGATGGATGGATATGTTTTTATCTATCTGTCTGCCTGTCTGTCATTCACACTGTCTATGTATGTATGTATGTATGTATGTATGTATGTATGTATCTATCTATCTATCTATCTATCTATCTATCTATTTCTCTGTCTGACGGATGCTATGGCCAAAAGGCTTAGCGTGTTTGACTTCAATCCCATGGGTCCATGAAGTCATGGGTTGGAATCTTGGCAGAGTCTGGTGAATAAAGAGTGGGGGTTTTTAAGATTTCCCAGGTCAATTTCAAGTGCAGACCTGCCATTGCCCAGGCTCCTGTCGTCTATACACACATACAGAAGACCAAATATTCATGTTAAAGATCCCATAATCCATGTCAGTGTTCAGTGGGTTATGGAAACATGAACTTACCCAACATACATTCCTGAAGTTGGAATGTGGCTACCTTCATGGTGGGCAAAAACAGTCGCATACGCAAAATCACACCATTGGTGAACCTTGGAGCTCTAATCAAGGGAAAACTCCCCCCCCCCCCCCCCACCCCACCCTAACACCCCTTTTTAAATGCAAACCCCAAGTCTAACTGCTTTATATATTCTATTACCTTATTCATGGGTTTGTTCATTATTAACAAAACTTTTTTTCAATGCAGTGTTTGGTAACACTGGCCTTCACATGGTACTGCGAGGAAAAGTTATACCCCTGACAGAGCCCCACGTCTACACTGGCCTTGAGGATGATGAACTTGACCTCCGCTCCCCGACCCCTGTGCTAGATGACTGTAGCACAAAGGTCAGTGAAGACTGTTTTTCATTATTGTTAGTCTGAAAAAAAAAAAAGTGCAAAAGAACGCAAAATGGGTTTTGGCTCTGCAGGTGTGTGTGTGTGTGTGTGTGTGTGTGTGTGTGTGTGTGTGTTGTGTGTGTGTGTGTGTGTGCATTCATGCACATGTGCACACTTTTGTGAGGAAAGGGGGGAGAGTGGTATGAAGTCAAGGGCACTGAAAATTCTGTGACAGAATTAGTTGTTCATGGGAATTACCCCAAGACTGTGGAAAATGTTGTTGTCATTAATTGTTTATATGCACTTAGCTTTTGCCTGGGGACACTATTAATTTTGTAATATACACACTGTTTCTGCCTGGGGTCCTCATTTCTTATCTATCTATCTATCTATCTATCTATCTATCTATCTATCTATCTATCTATCTATCTATCTATCTATCTATCTATCTATCTATCTATTTATAAATATAATATATATATATATATATAATATATATATATATATATATATATATATATATATATATATAATATATATATATATATATATATATATATCAGAGAGGTCAGATTGTTAGAAGCATCAAGGATAGTACAGACATTCTGATTCTTTATTTGAAATGGTAGGTAGGGGGAAAAAAATGAAAGGAATAGTTTGTCCTTGCCTTTGCTCTGTAAAGATACAAACAAAAACACAGCAAAAACATGACAACACACTACAGAGTGGTATTTAGTACAAAAACAAAATTGGATAAAATACCTCTCCCCACCCCTACCTCCAAAAGGTAAAGAAAAAGGTAAAGGTGTTCCATAACCTATGTGGTTGTAGGGGAGTGAGGCGTCAGAGACCTCAGTTTCTCAAGGGGCCAGCATATTGAGGGCATCACCCATCTCTTCTCCCTCGCTGCTTTACCTTCCCTGTTCCTAAAGAAGCAGGTACCCATTTACAGCTGGGTGAACTGGGGGACTGTTCTGAAGCCAAGGCGCGCAAACGGTCACTCATCCAAATGGTAACCACGCTTGATGCTGCTTAACATTGACTGGGGGAAAGCGAGTGTCTGACCCCTAAGCTATCCCGTCCCCCGATATTTAGTACAAAAACAAAAATGGATGAAAAACCTCTAACCCCCCCCCCCCCCTCCATGCCTCCAAAGAAAGTGTTAAAAAAACAAAACAAACAAACAACCCAACCCTCTGCCGTTCTGTTGCAGCTGGAAGTTGGGGATTGCTTTGGAACTCTGCAGGCCATCAAAGGGAAGGAATCCACAACAAGGTAAGTTAGAGTTACCCTTCCTTGACACTTTCATAGTAATTTTCTCTGACAAATTCACTGATTATGCATGTCACTGTGTGTGTGTGTGTGTGTGTGTGTGTGTGTGTGTGTGTGTGTGTGTGTGTGTGTGTGTGTGACAGAGAGAGAGAGAGAGAGAGAGAGAGAGAGAGAGAGAGAGAGAGAGAGAGAGAGAGAGAGACTAGATGTTAAAAAGCACATGGGTTCTTATTCCATTATCCTCAAAATAAAAGAATATATTTTTTAAAAAGTAGATAAACACACACATGTGCACATGCGCGCGTATGCACAGACATGCATACACGCACACTTGCACACACACACACACCACACACACACACACACACACACACACACACACACACACACACACTATTACTCTGTCAATTCTAATATCCCTGCAAGTGAATAGACCTTGAATTGAACTTTCCTGCAATTGCTCTTTCATCAACTGTAATTTACTCACTCAAGCCCTTCATACATTTTGCTTTATTCTTGCTTAAAATTTTGCCATCAATGTTTCATTGAATATGGTTGCTTAATCTCGATTTTGCTTCCTTACCTTTTACTTTTCAACAGATTTGTTGCTCCATTCCTTGGGTAGAGCTCTGAGGTTTACCAATGGTGAGATTTTGCGTATGCAGCTGTTTTTGCCCACTTTTAAGGTAGTCACATTCAAACTTTGTGGATGATGTCTACACACAACACCAGTGTTCACATACTTTTTAGATTTTGTCATCCATTCCCACTGGCACACAATGGCCGACTCTTCTAAAAAGTAGAACAGGTTTTTTAAATATGTGCACAAGATGTTATGCCTGTATCCACACATAGGGCCTTGGTTTATTGTCTCATCCAAAGGACTTTCAGAAGAAAAATTCACTGGGATAGGCGTCTTGGTGGTGTCCTAAACCTGAGATCAATCATTGGCCCAGGCCAAAAGCAGTGTCAGTTATTGATGTCAGGTAATTGCTAAGGCCTACACTAAAATGTTACGTTGTAAAATATTATGTTGAGATTGCCTTCAGTCATGACAAGCTCTTAACTGAACAACCTGCTCTCTCCTTTAAAGGAGAAAACATCCTCTGAAGTCGGAGTATGGCTGCCTATGTGGCGAGGTACTTGAAAAGAGTCATACACGCAAACTTCTCATCCGGTATACTGCCTATCTCACAGTGATTCCCAGGTGGAATGAGTGAGTCAGAGTGCATGTTTTGGGTGACCCCCCAGGGTGTAAAGCAGGGGAATGCACAACAACAACAACAACAGATAAATCTTGGGCTGTTAGATCACAAACGCAAACTCTAACCACCAGGCTATCCTGTTAAATTTGTCATTTTACTGATTACTGAAAAAGATAAATTGTGTGGGGGTTTTCTTGATAAACATGATTACATCATTTTGGGGCTAATGTTTATTGTTGAACAGGTTACTGAGTGTGAGGACAATTGATGATCATTGTGAACTGATGAAGATCTCTGTGACAGATTATTCCAAAGTTATTGTGGTGAGTATCTATAAACAAAATATCAAATGAAGAATGAGGGGAGTGTTTTTTGTATGGTGTTGTATTGTAATGTATTGTGTTGTATTTTAGTGTGTTATATTGTATATTATTGTGTTGTATTGTGTTGATTGTGTTGTATTATGTTGATTGTGTTGTATCATGTTGTATTGTATTGTATTGTGTTGTATTGTATTGTACCTTTTCCCCTTTGGGGATACCAGGAGCCTGTCAGTATAATATATGACTCACTGCACACATACATATCATCATCATCTCATCATCATCATTTGCTCCTGTAACCCCCTCTGGGGTCATAGCGGTACTGCAGTGATGAATGTTGCACCAGTTGGCTCCATTTGGGGCCAGTGTGGGCAAGAGCCTGGTATATATGCATTAATGATAAAACCATGAAACGCTCCACAGAACAACATCAGAAAGAAGACAGTGTGAAAATCAAAAGGAGCACTTTGCACACACCAGTTTACTGCTGCTCCTGCTTTGTGCTTCTTTGAAGCATGCACACGCCTTTTTGTTTTTGCTCCTCGGCTAGAGCTCCGAGGTTCACCAATGTTGAGATTTTTGTGCATGCAACTGTTCCCCCCACCCCCAATCATTCAGGTAGCAACATTCAGATTCCAGGAATGGTGTCTAAACACAACACTTGTGTGCATGCATTTTGGAAATGTTGTCATCCATTGTTGCCAGCACGAAATGGCCTACTTTTCCAAAAGGCAGAATGGGTTTTAAATGTGTGTGAAAGATGTTCTGCATACATTCAAACATGCAACTTTGGTTTGTAGTCTCATTGGAAGATTAATGATATTCTGTTCAATTTTCGTGTTAAACTGGGAAGAAAGGGCAAGGCTGGGAAACTCAGAACCTCATGTTTTACTGGTTAAGGAGATGAACGTCTTAACCGTCATGTCACCTTCCATCTTGCATGTTCACATAAAAACCACCGAGTCATTATTGGAAACCACAGAAAAATGGAGACAGGGGATCCAGAATGGAAGCGACTGTATTGAGTGGCTGCTGAAAAGTTATTACTTGAAGTCATTGTAAGAGCTAGGTCTTTTTCGTACTCTCACTTTGAAGACATGTCTTTTTACCCAAATAACAATCCCCAAAGTGGAGATGTGGCTACATAAATCGTCTGTAAGAATGGTCATATACACAAAATGTCACCATTGGTGAACCTTAGAGCTCTTCCTAGGAATGAAAAAAAAAAACCCAACCCCAACGAAATAACACGTTCATGGAAATGAAACTGTTATATATGTCTTTCACAAAATTAAAAACTTTGAAAAAACACACCAAATGCATGTAATTTAGTGTTAAGTTTTCACAAACAGCATGGTTTAAAAAAAAAGTTTTTTGTTTTTTTTTGTTTTTTTTTAAACAGCATGTGTTATCTTCCCCTCAAAACTTTTTTCTCCCATGATGCCTTGCAGCAAATCCGGCAGCGAGAGCAGACGGAGAAGCTGAACCTGCTGATGCTGTGCCCGCAGTACAAGATGTGGCCGCGACAGCCGCTGCAGGAAGTGGCGTCCCTCATCGAGTGGATCTCCTACCCTCCAAACACAGGTGATGGTCACACAGGATTTTGTGCTATTACACATAGTTGGCTCTGCAGTTATAGCTGTCAGAGTTGTGTATCTGTGGAAACAGATGACAAAATTTGCAAAACTGCATACACATGAGGACTGGATGAAAAAAGCACACAAGTGCTTATTCCATTATGCGCTTTGATTTGTCTTTGCAAGATATAGCGCTATATAAGTTTCATGTATTATTATTATTATTAGAGTTGGAAAGTCCGGTGGTTTTTCTCACCAGCTGTTAGCACTGTTGTACAAGCATTCTTCTGTCTAAGGTAGCTAGGATAAAGGAGTTTCCCCCATGGGGATGCCAGGGACTATGTCAGTATGAATAGCATCCCCACATTTTGGAAACTCTGTGCTAGGAATTCCCTCTTCTCTATCCCTCTCTTTATTTCTTGTTGTTCCTTTTCTTCCTGTCTTGTCCATTTTCTGCCTTCTTTGTCCGTTCTTTGGAAGAGTAGGCCATTGTGTGCTGGTGGGAACGGATGACAAAATTTGC
This sequence comes from Rapana venosa, assembly GCA_028751875.1. Taxonomy (NCBI): domain Eukaryota; kingdom Metazoa; phylum Mollusca; class Gastropoda; order Neogastropoda; family Muricidae; genus Rapana; species Rapana venosa. The sequence continues at coordinate 55,530,774 of CM054149.1, read as the reverse complement.
AAAACTGCATACACATGGGGACTGGATGAAAAAAGCACACAAGTGCTTATTCCATTATCCTCAAAATAAAAATAAATAAATAAATTCTCCTGCCTTTTTTTCAGAGAGACATCAAAGATAACAACTCTCTCCCTCACTGACGTCAGATGCACTGGGCCTGACTTATCAGGTGCTTAACAGTGTAACACATTTTTCCTCATATGACAAACAACAATAGTTACTCTCAGAGTGTTCGACAAAGAAGAAAAAAGACTTTCTGTGAGAAACTTGTTTTTTTAAAAAGGAAACTGTTTTGGTTTTGTTTTTGTTCCTCAGCTAAAACTCTGAAGTAAGCCATTAATGTATTTATAAAATCATTCTTTTGAAAACATGTCTTTTCACTGGTTTTTACCCAAACACAAAGTTGGTATAGTATTTGACCTGAATGTTGCAGTGATTGTGAGTGAAGGGTACAAGGCGCCGTTCATTGGCTTCATCAAGTCTGGAGAATGCCACGTACTGCGACAAGTCGATGTTCTACATACCCTGCGAAATGGAAAGAAGGCAAGATGATATTTGTCATGAGGAATTGTGTTCAAATTGTTAAAAAACAATAAGTAGGTTTTCTTTTCTTCTGTTTTCTTTAGGGGTGGGGGTGTTGCTGGGGGTCGGTAGTGGGTGGAGGGCAATGAATGCTGTAGTTTTGCTGTTTGAGAGAGAGAGAGAGAGAGAGAGAGAGAGAGAGAGAGAGAGAGAGAGAGAGAGAGAGAGAGAGAGGGGAGGGGGTTCTTTTGTTTTGTTTACACTGTTATGTAGTCAAACTAATGAGTTTATTTTTTCCAAAGTCATTTTGACATGCAGGCTTTTTAATGCAAAATAGAATATTTATTCCTTCTGGTATGAATAATTTTGTTCTTTAATTTTTGGGGGGTTTGTTTGTTGTTATTTGGCCTCTTTTTAAGGTTTCTGATAATCTTGCTTATACCATAAAATGAGATGTTTTTAAAAAAAACAACTATTCTTTAAATCTGTTTTGTTTTGTTTCATCATTTTCAGAGATTGATCAGGCAAAATGTTTGCTTTGGTTTGGATATTTAGCATGATTATGATGACTTTACTTCATTATTTTCCTTTTTGTCCTTCAGCTAGAACACTGAGGTTCAGGAATGGCGAGATGTTACACATGCAGCTGTTTTTACCTGCCATTCAGCTAACCATATTCCAACTTAACAGATGGTGTCTTAACATGACACCAGTGTGCATGCATGTAAAACAAATTTTGTCAGCCATTCCTACCAGCAGGACCTCCTTTGTTGAAAGGCAGAACAGGTTGGTAACGTGTGTTGCTCTACAATTTAACGTCTAGTCACAGGAAGTGATATCAGACACGTTTTGACATATGAGCACACAGGGTCTGCTTTAGAGTCTCTTCCTGAATTTAGGGGAGTGGAGTCAGTACTGATGTCAACTCCAGGGGAAAAATTTCCCCATAAAACAGGCGCCTCCATAGTGGCTCAATCCTGGGCTGTCCGATCTCAAGTGTAACACTCTAACCACTAGGCTTTCCCGCCCAGTGATTTAGTGTGTAATCTGAACCTTTTCCCTAGGAGTAACCCGCTATAGGGTAACCAACCACCTACTAGCCCTTCTCTCCGTATCTCCCACTACTGGGTTATGGTAGCATACAAATGCACACAGTGCACGTGTACTGGAAAGAGATTTGTTCCCTTAATGTAGGGATAGTGTTAAAACATAATGTATTCTGACTGTGGGGATGGTATATCTAAACATGACACCTGTGCGTGTATGTTTGTAATCATGTGTGTATACATGTTGCGGGTGCAGGAGAAGAAGACGAAGCAGGTGGTGATGGGGAAGCTGGGACAGTCTGACTCTTTCGCGGAGATCAGTCTGCTGACAGAGGAGCCCATCACCTGTTCCATCGTCACCGCCACCGCCATGCAGCTGGGGGTCGTCCGCCCGGAGAGACTGCACGGTCTGTCTGTCTGTCTGTCTGCCTGTCTGTTTGTTTGTTTGTTTGTTTGTCTTGTTCTGTTTTTATTTTTCTTCTTTCTTAAATGTTTAGACAGTGATTACTGCTTTCTGTCATATTTTATCTATTTATTCTTTTATTTTGAGGATAATGGAATAAGCACTCATGTTCTTTTTTACATCCAGTCCCCGTGAGTATGCAGTTTTGTAAATTGTGTCATCCGTTCTCAACGGCCTACCCTTCTGAAAAGCGGAACGGGTTTTAACATTTCATATGAGCAAATACATCTCTTTTTGTGATGTCACAGTTATACTGATAATGACGGATGCTATAGCTGTGTGGTTAAGACTATTTTGACTTCAATCTCGTGGGTCCATGAAGTCATGGGTTCAAATCTTGATGCTGCTTGGTGAATTAAGGTTGGAAATTTTTACGATCTTTCAGGTCAACTTCTAGTGCAGACCTACCAGTGCCATGATTTCCTTTGTGTACATACAGATGCAGAAGATCAAATATGCATGCTAAAGGTCCTGTAATTCATATCAGCATTTGTAGGGTTACAGAAACACGAAGATACCCAGCATACATCCCTGAAGTGTGAATGTGGCTACCTTCTCTGAGGGCAAAATCGGTGACATCTCACCACTGGTGACCCTCAGAGCTGAGGAACGGGGGGAAAAAAAGACACCCCCCCCCCCAAAAAAAAAAAAAAAAAAAAAAGAATGCTGTGACCTGCACATGTATACCAGGGGATTCTGATGTGGAAATGGTTGTTTTTCCTGTAGAATTTGTACATGCTGTATTTACAATATGTATAAAGGACACAATCTTGAAGATAAAAAACAAATCACAGTTTGTATTGGGAGCATGTGTTGGTGCCCACAAAGATTGCATGTAGTGTCTGCTAGATGTCATCTAAAGTCAACCTAAATGCAGACCTGACAGTGTATTTTGCTCCTCCATATACATAATGGATAGGATTAAGATATGCAAATTAAAGGTCTCATAATTGAGAATTATCAATGAAGTGATGCTAGTCATCATTTCTTTTGTTCCTTGACTAGAGCCCCAAGGTTCACCAATGTGAGATTTGTTGTGTATTTGACCATTTTTGCTCACCCTGAAGGTAGTCACATTCCAACTTCGGGGATTTATGCTGGGTGTGTTTGTGTTTCTGTAGCCCACCAGATGCTGATATGAATGATGTCCATATATGGTCTTCTGCATGTGTATTTACACAAAGGGAATGAAGGCACTGACAGGTCTACAGTTGAAGTTGACCTGGGAGATGGTAAAATTCCCCACCCCTAATTCACCAGCCACTGAGATTCAAACCCATGACTTCATGGACCCATGGGATTGAAGTTGAATAGTCTTAACCATTCAGCTACAGTGTACATCAGTCACCACCATTCAAGGTGTATTTGAAAGTGAATTTCCTCGTGATCGATGCAATGAATGATTATTTTTCTTGTTCTTTTTTTCCATTCAGAATTGGATGATGTGACGATTCAGCTGTTCAAACAGTCCAACACTCGCACTTTTGGAGATCTTACCAAGGTAAAATTATCATACAGTTCTCTCCAAATGTCTGTCATTTTCTTATTTTTGTCTGTTTGTTGTTGTTTGGTGTCCCTTTTACTTGCATGTTTTGTTTGTATGTTTATTATGGTTTCAGACAATGATATATGTTCTGCTGAAAAATTCTATTAAATTGAAATACCACTATTTGTGTGAATGCCATCAAAATGTTGATGATGATGATGAATACGGTTACAATACCACTTGGCAATAACGTTTCCTCACAGGACGACGCACAGAAGGTAGACATGCCTGAATCATTATTATTGTCAATTTGTCCTTTTAGAACATCCAGGATGAATATAGTTATGTCATGACAAGAATATGGATGATGATGATGATGAGATGATGATGAAAATGATCATGATAATGGGCAAACCCAAACTGGAGAACATATGTTGCTGTCATGAGCCTCCTTATCACTAGATTCTACAACGATGCTATAGCTGAGTGGTTAAGACTGATTTCAATTCCATGGGTCTATGAAGTTGAGGGACTGAATCTCAATGGCATCTGGTAAGCTAAGGGTGGGGATTTTTATGATCTCCCAGTTCAACTTTCAAGTGCAGACCTGCCAATGCCTTAGTTCCCTTTGTGTATATATATACATATGCAGAAGATCAGCTATGCATATTAAAGATCCTGTAATTCATGTCAGTATTTGATGGGTTACAAATACACAAACACACCCAGCACACATCCCTGAAGATGGAATGCAGCTACCTTCATGGTGGGCAAAAATGGTCACATATGCAAAATCGTACAATTGGTGAACCTCAGAGGTCTAGCTGAGGGAAACAAAATGTTCTTTTTAAAGAAATAAAAAAAGAATAATAAATTGCTATCATCAGTCTTCTTATTATCACATTCTCTTCAAGCTGACTATTACCAGTAATAATTCATATGTAATGCTATATCCAATGCACAGGAGGACATCCAGAATGAGTACATGCAGCAGGAGCAGAAACGAGCGTGGAACGAGTTCAAGCACAGCATGGTGGTTGATGTCATCAATGCCAACGGAATTCGACCTGGTTACGGCAAATGGGCCAAGTAATGACACCAAGTGATAATGCCAAGTGATGATGCCAAGCGACGATGCCAAATGATGACGCCAAGTGATGAAACCAAGTGGCAACGCCAAGTGATGATGCCAAGTGATGATGCCAAGTGACAATGCCAAGTGACGACACCAAGTGACAACGCCGAGTGGTGATGCCTTCACATGTCCTGTCCAAAACACATTAATCTGTGATAATTTTTGTTAAAGCTTACAATTCTGTGACAGGTGACAGTCATGGCAGCCTGACAGTAAATTTTAAGACTTGAGGCTCAAGAATACTTACTTATTTCAGAACGACAATGACTGTTTGCAAATATGTCAAGAAAAAGATTTTTATATTGACAACTTTCAAATGTTTCAAGAATGTGTGCGAGTGTGTTTTCTGGGGTTTATTTTGAGCAAACTTAGCACACTGTGATTTGTTTTTCATCAATGCACAACACCGGTCTTGTTTCTCTTTATGGTTTTTGTGCAGGACGGGTGAAGAGGGGGTAGCCACTAACATATTGTGAAGACAGATACATGATAGATATTTCTGACAGAAACTGCTCTTTCAAAAAGATACAGATTTCAGAAAACCCACCACTTTAAAAGCCAAATGACATGTTTTTTTCACCCCCCCCCCTTCCCCTATTACTTTTTTTACTGAAGAATTTAAATTCAAAGAGTCTGTTTGCTAAAAAATCAACAACAAAAACTAGAACACAAACAACAATACGACATATTAGATGATATTCTTTCCAATAAATCAAGTGTCTCTTGAAAGAAATGGAACATCCATTTTGTTGTTCATATGTATTACAAATGTTATCTTTTTATTTTGGAAATAATACATATATATATATTCTATGTGTGACTTTGTCAGTGATTGTTCTTTGTCCTAACAGTTTTGTCTGCATAATTTGATTTTGAATTGATATAGACCCATGTATATTATAACAATACAAGCAAACAAATTTGTCTTTTGTTGTTGTTGACAAAGTGCCTCCATAATGTTATGGCTAATAAAACCAGGCTGTGCTGAGGACTTTAGTCATTCTGCTTAATTTATTATCCTTATCATTATGGGGACAGGATAGCCTAGTGGTTAGAACATTGCGCTCGCAATATGATGACCCGGGTTCGATTCTCGTTCAAGGGGATATTTTTCCCTGGAGTTAACATCAGCGCAGACTCCACTCTCCCCAAAAGTCCTTCGGATGAGACTATAAACTGAGGCCCTGTGCGTGAACGCACGCAGAACATCTTGCGCACATGTTAAATCCTGTTCCACTTTTCCTAAGAATAGGCCATTGTGTGCTGGTGGGAACAGATGACAGAATTTACAAAACCGCATACACACAGGGACTGGATGTAAAAAAGCACATAAGGGCTTATTCCATTATCCTCAATACTAAAGAATAATTAAAAACAAAATCCTCAGGTTACCCCAAAAAAGTGTTTTAAAAAAAAGCATAACAAACACTTCACTGTGCAAAAGAAAAAAAACCCACCAACCCACCAGAAAAATGCTGTTTGGGCAAAAACCACTGCAGTATAGACATCCTGTGCCCATCCCAGTGTTTACAACACTACTACCTGGTTGTCAGAATGAAACAGTAGAGGCACAATGTCATAATAATTGTATGAACAGAAAATATTTGTCAGATTTGCTGGGGAAAAAAAGTGCATGAGAATGGCCAGAGAGAAAGCAAGAGACATGGCAGAAAGGTCAGGAAAAGACAGAAACAGTGAGTGATAGAAAAGGGAAATTTTCTAGGAAAGAATTCCAGGAGGTGGGAATGTCATTTATACTGAAAGAGCCCCCAGTATCTTTAGGGGGGTACAAGAAAAGAACTTTTGGCATAAACTAGTAGTGAGTTGAAAATCTACATCTATTACTCTCCCTTGCCAAAAAAATTAAAAGATGAAAATGGTGAAAACATGCACATCCTCTGAAGTTGGAGTATGGCTGCCTATGTGGTGAGGTACTTGAAAACAGTCAGACACGCAAACTTCTCATCCAGTGTGTACTTCCTATCTCACAGTGATTCCCAGGTGGGATGAGTGAGTCAAGAGTGCATGTTCTGGGTGACCCCAGAGTGTTAAGCTGGGGAATGCACAACAACAACAAAACATGCACACAGATATATGCATATGCATGTTGTTTTTGCTCCGATTTTATGTCTGTTTACTCAAAGTGATAATGTGCATGTGTGTGCGTGTGTGTGTGTGTGTGTGTGTGTGTGTGTGTGAGGAGGGAGGGAGAGAGAGAGAGAGAGAGAGAGAGAGAGAGAGAGAGAGAGAGAGAGAGAGAGAATGAATTTCTCTTCTTCTCTCCCTGTAATCCTTGAGGAGCTGTTGGGGAGGGGGGGCACACCACTGAATTTTTCAGGCCCCGTCTCTTGGGTAAATGGAACACTGTGGAGCCCACCCTTCTCAAGGTGTGGGATCCACCCTGGGTATGTTAGGTTTTCATAATCCACTGAATAGTAACATTCGCCTGTTTCAACAAATTTCTTCGTTGAATGTTCAGACAGCAACCATTATTGTCTGTATCATGAGCAACAATGCGTCATGCTGCTGTTAAGCGCCTGAAAAGTCAGGCCCAGCGCTTCCAACTTTGGCATGGGAGAGAATTGTTATCATTTAAGTCTTTTTGGAAAAACAGGCAGGAGAATGGACCAAGAAGGCAGAAAAGGGACAAAAAGATGACAAGAAGAAATAAAAGGTAGAAAGACAGGGATAGAAAAGAAGGAATTGCTAGCACAGAATTTCCAGAAGGTGGGATGCTATCTATACCAACAGGCTCCCGGCATCCTCTTGAGGGACAATGCATTATGATGCAACACAAAAAGTGACAATACATGCAGCACTCCCCACAGCTGATCATCTTTCATTCAATATTGATCCAGTCTACACTTGCCATTCACACTGATAAATATATGTATTTCATACACTTCAAAACATTCCTTCAAATGATATATCAGATAAAAAACCCACGCTTGATCTTGTGACAAACTTTATGGAATGTGGAATATTTCTTTCAGAACATACAACCAAAAAAAACAAAACCAAAAACCCCACAAAAATATCAATATTTAAGAAACATTTTCTCAAATAATATATCGGACAAAATCACTCTTGTTTTTGAAATAAACTTCATGGAATGTGGAATATGTCTTTCAGAACCTACAACCAAAAAAACAAAAACAAAAACACCCCCCCCCCCCCCTCCCACCACACACAAATATCAGTATTTAAAAAGCATTTTCTCAATAATATATCAGACAAAATCACTCTTGTTTTTTCAATAAACTTCATGGAATGTGGAATATTTCTTTCAGAACATAACCCCCCCCCCCCCTCCCCACCACCAACCCCCCCCCCCCCCCCTCCCAAATAAAAAGCACAAGTATACAGCACAACCTGGCATACACTGTATATGAAAAAAAAAAGATTATTATTCTAGGATATGAAAAAAAAATCCTGTTTAAATGTGTCCACTCCTGGGGGGGGGGGGGGGGGGGGGGGGGGGGGGGGGGGGGGAAATCACTCCATGTCCAGCCTTCCCCCCTGAATAAACCACACACACATTTGTTTCTTCTTTGACAGATAACATGGGATCTATTTAACAAGTGTGCAAGGCTCTTTCTGTTGTCTTCAGTTTAACATATGTTCACACTTACTGATATTAATCAGACTCTTTCTGTACGTATCTATGCAATGGTGCTTGTGGTATGGTCTCATCACAAAAAACTGGGAGAGGTCTGAACTAACACTGACTACAAAGAGAAAGCCCCTTCCGTCCAGGAGGCCACAAGATTCAAACCCAATCTCTTAAATCTTCCCGTGTCTGATCCTCTCAGCCAACGAGGCCCTTGAGGCTAATTTTAACAGTGATTAAACAATGCAAGATGCTGCTGAACAATGGTAAAAAGGGAAAAAACAAAGAAAAGATTCTTGGAGACAGTGATCGTTTTTGGATAGGACGTTCAGCACATAACATTATCATGTAAAATAGTGACAGGATAAGAAATGAGTCCAAATATTAATATTAAAATAAGGATTTCATCCACTTTTGACAAAAAAAGATGTTATTCTGCTCTTCTTTCCTTTAACATTTGGTATGCACACAATGTATCGAAAACCGAAATTCGTAAGTGAAATTTGATAAATTCATGCAAATTAACTGAACATCTGATGAATATATGCCAATGTAAGATATTATGATTTGTACCTGGTGAAATAAATAGAAAACTTACCTTACTTACCCCCTCTTTTCTGTTCCTCTACATCCACACCCCCCGTCCCAATTACCATCATGCCATAAATCATGTCTTCCATCAAATCATTTCACATCACCCCCTTCTGTCCACTGAGGGGAAGAACTAGATATTTTCAATTCCACGTTAACCAGAGACATGCCAAACTCATCCCACGTGTGAACAATTTGAATCATTGTCATTTACGTTGCGTTCATTATTTAGCACCGTCATACTTTCAAACTGCCTCTTTAACAGCTTTTAACCAGACACCTTTCTCAATCAACATAGAGCACCATTTGTATCATGCTAAATATAACTTGAATCACTGGTTAAACAAACAGAACACAAAAGGCTCCTCCCCCCCCCCCCCCCCCCCCCCCCCCCCACCCCCTCAACTTCTCTGAAAAAAACAACAACTCCAAAACCAACCCCAAAAATAAACAAACAAAAAATGACCAAATAACAATCGGCCCCCCCCCACCCCGATACCCAAAAACAAAAAAACATTCACCCCCTAAAAATTCCCAACCAAAATCTCCATTAAACTGTTTTGATAATTATGATATAATATGCAGTGCTGGCCCAAAAAATTGGTTGTTAAGTTTTAATGTAAACTTGTTGATAAAATTGCACCAAGAATGACCATTTACAGCCACTTTCTTAATATCAACCAGATTTTCCATAACCGCTTGGCTTACTGCTTAGCAGTTGACTGATGTTTTGGGATGATCTGCTCAGACATGTTTTTACTGACATCAGTCAATCCTGAAAGTGAGCTTCACAGAACACGTCCCATAACTTAAAATTAGTCCTTCACCCTGAGGCCCCGTGTGTGAACGCACGCAGAAAACTTGCGTGCACATTAAAAACCTGTTCCACCTTTTGGAGGCCATTGTGTGCCAGTAGGAATGGATGATACCCCCCAGAAAACAATCGCATGCACACAGGCGTCGTGTTCAGACACCATCCCTGAAGTCAGAATGTGGCTACCTACATGGGTGGGGGTGGGGGGGGGGGGGGGGAAGGTTGGTCGCACAAGCAAAAACTCACAACTGGTGAACCGCGAAGCTTCAGCCGAGGAAGGATAAAAAGAAAGAGAAGACAAATATTTAACTTACAGAAATGAGAAATAATATCCTCAAATCATTCACATCACTCAACTTAACAACAATAACGATAACAAGCCATAATCACTTCAATCAAAACAACTGCAATCCAACTGTCTACCTGAAAGTACATTTTTCTACATGTACTGTAAGAATCCCTGGCGTTCCCTTGGGGGAGGGCACTCTTTCCTTTACTCCTGAGCTGAATTCGAAGTACAATAATAGACTGTAGTTCAGTGCATTATACTTGCTTTACTGTTGAACTGTATATATCTTGATCACAACGCAAAAACATCTCTGAATATTGTGACGATACAAAGTCATATATGAGGAAAAAACCCTGTGATATGCTACTTTACTAGAAGTTGATAATGTATATTTCTGTCTTCTCTGGCAAAAAACCAAGTTTTTATACAAAACGTGTACACAGCACACAGTAGATCTATGTTAATAAAATGGTTGACTGATTCACTGTTTATCCTTCAGCAATACATGCTCAGACTGGTGAGAAAATCAAATGCCACTTTGCAAATGTTGTAAAAATACAATATCAAACTTGGCAGACACATCAAATTTTGAAATATGAATAATATGTAGATGTGTGTGTGTGCATGTGTGTGTGCACGTGCGTGTGTGCCCACACTTTCCATATAATCATCACTGGATTACAGTACCTAGCAAGTATTTTTGCATATTATGCAACAATAATATCAATCATGATGGGGAGAAGGGCAAAGTCAAGCATTGTATGGTGCATATGTACACATGTATCTCTTGTTGTGATGAACCGTCATCATCATGGTTTGATATCAAATAGCAATGAAACAAGTGGCTGAACAAAAGAAAAGATAAAATGTCTTTTATCATCCACATTTTGCCTTAGGATAGATCCCTGTACACAGACTGTATGACCTGGGTCATAATAATACTATCTATATGATTTTTTGGTTTGTTTTTAGTGTGCTCTGTAATTGTCATGAATATACTGCAAGTGCAAAGAGATTTTTAAAGACAACAGATCATTTATATACTAAAAAACAAAGAATAATCCCAAACCTGATTCTTAGTGGTCACATATTCTAACTGCTGGTATAAAAATGGCAAAAGCTTGCTTAGCTCTATACCCAGAAAATGGTTCTGCTCTCTTTAAAAAAAGTAATTATTAAAAGAAAAATGTCAATTTCTTATTGAAGAGTGGTATACAAATGAGTTCACTTTTCGGTGATTATCTCATTCTTTCCTATCATTCTGAAGTACGCAAACCAACTAGATAACAAAGTCTACTGACAAAGTACTAAGGCTATTTAAACAGCAACAACACCTTTTCTAATCCATTCATGGTTTCAAAGCATTTATCAAAAAATTAAATAATATTGAACATTTGGATATAGCTCTCAACATATAATACAAAAACTGTACCAAAAAAAAGAAAATGGTCAAAAAAGAGACACAAACTTTGCTTCAACAAATAATTCAGATCTTTTTACCAAAATGGCTCAAAAACACTTTGATATGTTGACAATATAAATGTATAATCACACATACACAGACAAACTGTAAGCCAATTGTACATAAAATCACAAATATATCATTTCAGTAATAAACATGATAATAAAACAATAGTACTGATCTCTTGTCAAGATATGGTAGCACTTCAGATCACAGAGATATTTGGCATGATATGTAACAATTTATCGTAATACATTATTCGTAGTTACATATAATGGTATGTCATGAAGTATATCGGGTATACTGATATGAATAACATATCAAGCAAAGAAATCATGAAAAAGGCAAATACTTCTCAACAATAAAAAAGCTAGAGCCTGCTGTACAAGGCTCTAACTGACTTACTGAATGACTGACTGACTGTCTGTCTCTATATATACACTTCATTGAATCTAGAGAGTGTTGTAAGTTTTGCTTTCATCTGTTGGTACAACAACCTAGTGTTAAAAACAAGAATAGTCTTTGGAGAATTGTTAGAATCTGCTAAAAAATAATTGGAGAACAACAAAGAGATCTCAAGTCATACTGCAATCAGCAGCTTGTGCGCAAAGCGACTGCCATCTTGGCTGATCCTTTCCATGCTATGTCTTCGGAATTTCGCCTTCAGGACGCCGTTTTCAGTGCTCCAACAGTAAAACAAATAGAAAGAGAAATTCTTTTGTTCCAGTAGTCATTTGAATTCTAAATTCAAAACAGCACTGACCAAACAGTTTTACATTCTCTGATATACCTCCCTGATTTTTAAGTGTGTGTGGGTGTGTGATCATGAAAATAAGTACTCCTGTATCTTACTTTTGGCTTAAATGATTTTTTAATTATGTAAGTGTGTGTAAGTTTATGTCTTTACGTCAATGGTCATTATGATGCGCGCGCGTGTGTGTGTGTGTGTTTACTAGTCAATAGTCTTTATAAAATTGTGTTCATATATTGGTGCGTGTGTATAGGTGTGCACAAGTGTGCGTGCGTGTGTGCGTGCTTGCGTAAATAATAAGTTCATATGTCTTTTCCAATCAATGGTTTTTGTTGTTGTTTTTTTGTAGTTTAAAATTGATTTTTTTTTTACATTTGTTTCCTACATTGGTATGTGTGGGTATGTGCGTGTGTGTATGTGTATGTGTGTGGGTGCGTGCATATGCCGTGCGTGTGTGTGTGCGTGCCTGGGTTTGTGTATGGGTGATATATATATTTTTTAAGCTATCTTGGAATGTTCATAACAATTTGAAATGGATTTTTCTTGTGTCCTTTGAGATAATTATACATATCAATCTGCCTGTCAGTATTGTAATTGCCCTTCATGGGATGAATAAAGTGTTTTTGACTTGACTTGACCTGACTTGACTTCTGCTGTTAAGAAAGCAACGCATTGATTTACATGTTTTTTAGTACATTCACTAGTAGATTATTAATCGCAAGTCTAATTCAATTTTAATATTTCAAGTATAAATCTGACCCGGGTTGGCTTCTTGTGGGTTTTTACAATATTTCTTATTCTGGTTCAAAATAAATAATTCTTTCCTGGTATATTAATAATACTCATCTAAAAAAAAAACCAACAACAGGAAAAAACAATGCACTGCAACTTATGAAAGCCCTCATTGTGACACTGATGGAGCATGTTTTTCTTTTCATCCATCTCTCTCAACACCTACATACTGTATGCACAATACTTTACACTATTAATTGCTACTTTTCTGCATATCTAGTATATGTAAGTGTTATGGGCTTGTTCTGTACTAAAATAATTGCCTGGATTAAAAAAGAAAAAGAAGAAAAGTGCACATATTTCTCGTGTGCCTTTGCATATACATACACATGTGTGCATGCGTGTATGTGTCCGTGTATGTGTGTGTGCACATGGAGTTGCATGCTAGTTCCTGCTTTTGAGTACATTTGAGAAAATATCTCTATGCATGAATATAATTTCTAACTGCACTTGTGTACATGTGCCTGTGAATGTATACAGACACCTGCAAAGCTGGAAAAAACCACTATTTTGATGACTGCATCTGTAATCAAGGAATCTGCTAACATAACAATCTCCAGACCAAATGACAATTCTCATGGGCGGTAAAACAGCTAATATATTTCAAAACTGTATACCACCAAAATCATACTAGGCATGTGGTTTTGAGCAAAATGTTTTTTTATGTCCACGAACATTCTCATTCAATTATGACATAGGCAATTCTGAGCATTTCTACCATTCTTGGCGTTCAATGTTCACAGACCATCACTGCAGTAGTAGTAGTACTTGTAGCAGAAGTAGTAGTAGCAGAAGTAGTAGTAGTAGAAGTAGCAGCAGTAGAAGTAGCAGTTGTAGTAGAAGTAGTAGTAGTAGTAGTAGTGGAAGTTGAAGAAGCAGTAGCAGTAGTAGTAGTAGTAGCAGTAATAGTAGCAGTAGCAGTAGTAGTAGTATCATATGCAGAGCTCATCATCTGTGGTTGAGTTTTACTAGCTGGTTTCATTAGTTAAGAATACAGGGATTATTTTTCACTGCAAATATCTCATCTTCAGTCGTTAATAACATCAGAACATCACTACAAGAGAGAGATGATTTCTCAATAAATATCTATGTGTTACTGATACTCCTACACTGAGAAATTCTCAAAAGATGAATACATGTGTACTGTGTGCTACTGATTTTCCTACACTGATGAATTATCAAAAGATGCCCAGTGTACTCCTGAGATATTTAGACTAGCACATACCATAAAAAAAACCAAACAAACCATCCCCCTCAGATTCCTACCAAACCTTATGGTATGTCCACATCATCATAACATGAAATTTTGGACAATGGCTAAACAAATGAACATGGGAGCAAAGTGGTTAGACAACTGTTTTTGGTTTTTTTTACCTTGACAGTCCTCACAGTGGTGGTTTGAATCTCAGCAGAACTGGTTGTGCATGGTCTAACTATGGCTGCTGCAGAGTGTCCACAGTCTTCCAGCCAACATTTATATATAATCATGAGCACTACAACAGAACTGAGGTCTTTGTGCACCTGAGTACACTACTACATCCTATCGGAACACCACAGACCCTGCCATGCAGGTCACTGCTGAGAAGGTTAACTCAAACACTACCAGTCCAAAACCAGATTGAATAACAAAGGAAAGAAAAGGGTTGGATGTGGGCATAGCTGTCCTTTCCTATCAAGAGACACTGAACTTCAGGCAGAGACGCCTGCTGCCTTGACTTTATGTGGTGAACAATCAAACACAACACAATGTAACACAATACAGAAAGTGCCTCTCCTTCCTTCCTTCCTCCTGTGAAGTACGTTTACAGACTGAACAGTGAGGCTGACAGACTGACAATTTACAAAACAGCTCTTCCTACCTCTGCTCTTACTGCCACTGATGTGAAGACAATCAGAGACAGAGCTATCCATCAGATGAACGCCAAATACAAAGAATGTATAGTATCAAAGAAATCATTTAACAGTGTGTGAAATTAACCATGTATCATGTCATCAAATAACATTCCACCACTGACTGTAACAGCCACACATCTAAAGTTAAAACTGTTAGTACCAAAAAAGAAAAATGTGACAACCACCTCCCCCACCCCCACCAATGAAAACAAAACTATTGATAAAAAAGGAAATCTTGAGCATTCAACAAGGCAGAAAAAGAAGATGAAATAATTTTTCTTCTGACTTTGCCAATAACAGATACCAGAAAACAATAACAGTGTCTTGAAAACACCAGAAAAGACAGTCTCCAGCAGAGTTCTCTCTGGTCACCCTGACCAGTTAAACTGAGCTCCATCTCAAAGAGTTTCCAAACTGTCTAAGCACACTGTGGTCATGGAATTGACCGCTGGTGCAGATGACCACAGCAGGCTCTGCACAGGCCCGGTTTTTGGTTTTTCTCCATGACGACTGCAATAATTTTACTGTTAACAGAGTGGAGCTAGATTGGCTCCGATGTCTGCAACAACCTTCAAGCTATGGAGCACGATCAGAACAGCATGGATGTGGCCTCTGAAAGAAAGCTGCATAAGTTCTACATTTCGCCATGAAGGCAAAGTATGCACAGAGAAGTCAAAACCACCACCCAAGGAAAAAGAGCCTAGCACAATATGCTGGTGTTTCCCGATTTACAAACATGGCATTGCGCATGTACTCTTTCCGCATGGGAGGTAATTACTACTGCCCTGTCACATTAGCAATTAATAAAATCTGACTCGCACGGCCCTTCATGAAAATATTTTCACCCTGACTGCCTGAAAGAGTCACTGCCCCTTTGAGCAAAATCGTTAGAATGAGCAGAAAGAACGTGGGGCAGTTCAAATGTGACCTCCGAATTTTGGGTTACCCCTGTCATATGCGTAGAGTTAATGGTTGTACGATTTCTCTTTATCACACTTTACCATGCGTAGTGCTGACTACATGGAAGAGTTACTACCCCCTGAGCACAACTGTTGAAATGGGCAAAATATGGGACAAAGCAAATGTGACCTCTGTTTTTTGATTACCTATGTCATAATGTGTAGGTTTACGATGTTAACTGCTTTTTCTCATACGAAGTGCTAACAACTATAACATTTCTCATTTGCGACTGCCTTGTGTGCAGTAATAATCATCGTACAATTTTTCTCCACTGCCCTTGTCTTATATATAGTGCTATTAATTGCACAATTGTTGTTGCTGTTGTTCACTATTATCATTTTGCGTAGTAGATGATCATACAATATCAGGGAAGACAGTATCTCTTGGTCTCCATCATCATGTGTGTAGTGTTACTGATTAAACACTTCCTCTTGTACAGCTTTATCATAGGTAGAAAACCAACAGCAACAACTTCTCCTCTGGTTCAGCACTTATCATATGCAGTGCTTACTATAATACAGTTCTCTTGTTTAGTATCATCACATAAGAAGTGTTCTTTTCTGATTATCTGCCAAACACTCAGACAGCAACTACTGTTATCTGTCATATGCACAAAAATGCCTTGCCCTGCCATTAAGTGCCTGACAAGTCAGGCTCAGTGCATCCGACTTTGGCGTGAGAAGTGTTATCAACAACAACACAGTTTTCCTTATTTACCACTGCAATATGCGTAGAACTAGCAACAATACAATTTTTCTTGTTCAGTTCAAACACACGCCTAGTGTTAACATCAATACAGTTTTCATATTGCAACTTCATCACATGCGTAGCAGTAATATTCACAAAAAGCCTAACACGACCACCATCACACAGCAGTGTTGCAGGTAATGAGCGATCCTTCCAGAGTCAACCAGATCTCCTCACTCCACGGGCCCTGCAGCCTGTTCTCCTCAGCTTGCTGCATCATCTTTTCAACAGCACAGATACGCAAACGGATACTGACCGGTTCTGGTTCCTGCACCTTGGAAAACCTTCCCATGATGATCTTCTCCGACGTGAAGTAGACCCGCAGAATCGGCAGACGGCTTTCAGCGAGGGTGGTCCACCCCTGACCCCCGTCCACCTCGATGTGGTACAGCAGGAGGCTGAACTGGTTGGCGTTGGCTGGGGGAGTCCATGTGATGTCGGTCTGGGTAGGGGTGTCTACCCCAAAGTAGAAGGCCGTTTTTGCCAGGGTCACTTTTTGAGGGGGATCTCTCTGTGAGAAGTCCATCTGGATATCCGGAGATCGCTCTCCACACCTTCGCTCCAGAATGCTGCACACAGGACGGAGTCAAGTCTGGTAAACCTGACCTTTCTGACAGATTCAAGGTATTCAGAAAGAACCTTCCCTGGAGTTGGAATGTGGAGCCCTACCTTTATGGTGGGCAAAAATGGCTGCATACACAAAATCTCACCACTGGTGAACCTCCGAGCTGATGAATAAAAAAAAAGAAGAAGAAAGAACTCATTTATATGGAAAATAGGGGGTGGGATAGCCTTGAGGATAGAGCATTACGTCTGCAATGTGATGGTTCAGGATTGAGTCTGGGTTCAAGCCACCATGGAGATGCCCAATCAAGGGGAAATTTTTTTAAAAGTCCTTCGGATGAGACTATAAACCGAGGCCCCGTGTGCAAACGCATGCAGAACATCTTGCGCACATGTTAAACCCTGTTCCGCATTTCGAAAGAGTAGGCCATTGTGTGCCAGTGGGAACAGATGACAAAATTTACAAAACCGCATACACACGGGGACTGGATGTAAAAAAAGCACATGAGTGCTTATTCCATCATCCTCAATATAAAAAATAAATTAAAAAAGTCATCTGAGCGCTTTGATTTGTTGCTTTACAAGATTCAGCGCTATATAAATTCCATACATTATTATTATAAAATTTTCCCTGGAGTTAACATCAATACTGACTTCACTCCCCCCAAAATCTTTTGGATGAGCTATAAACCAAGACCCTGTGTATGAATGCATGGAGAACATCTTGCATACATGTTTAAGTCCGTTCTGCCTTTTGGAAGAATAGACCATTGCATGTCAGTAGAAAGGATGACAAGAAATATAAAATA